>WBNH01005597.1:73168-224067 GCA_013401255.1 Urocolius indicus | reverse complement strand
GGACGACTCCTAGCATTCTTCCCCTGCTCCGATATGGGGTCCCTCCCAAGGGCCACAGTTCTTAACGAACTTCTCCCAGCAGCTGTGGCTTCTGCAAATATAGAGTCCCTCACACAGGACACAGCCTCCTCTGGGCAGCCACTGCCCCTGGCACAGAGTCTTTAACGAAGTGCAAACAAATCTCTGCTTCACCAGTCCTCTCCACAGGATGCAAGGGGGTCTCTGCTCCAGCACACCTCTTCCTCTCTTCCCTCACTGACCTTAGGGTGCATATGGTTGCTTCTCTTTTTCAGCTCCTTGCACCACACCAGCTGGAAAAGGAAGGAAGAAAGACCTCCTCTTCCAGCTGCTACTTCTTAAAAAATGGTCATGGAGGTGCCTAATTGGCTCAGCCCCAGAAGTGGGTCTGGCTCAGAGCTGGGGAGAATTTTGAGCAACTTCTTACAGAAGCCATCTTTACAGCTCTTTCCCTATTAACCAGAAATGGCTCCACACAAAACAATGACATCTATATAGCTAGTAACTTCCAACAGCTTTAGATTCAAAATAGCTGCAAAGGCTTACTGTGGCTTACTGCAGCTGCTTGACATAGTCATTACTTGTGTGAGTTTTGACCATTAAAAAGGGGAAGTTATACTCGACCAACCTCATAACCTTCTATAGTGAAATGATTGTCTTGATAGTTGAGAGTAGAGATGTGGGTATTGTTTATAGTCACTTCAGTAAGGCTTTTGACACAACATCCTTATAGAGAAGCTCATGAAGTAGAGGCTAGATGAGCAGACAGTGAGGTGGATTGAAAACTGGCTGAATGGAGAAGTAGGTAGACAAGAACCCCATGAAGTTCAGCAGGGAGTAGTGTAAAGTCTTTCCCAGAGGAGGAAAAGCCATATGCACCAGTATATGCTCGGGGCCATACAGCTGGAAAGCAGCTTTGGCAAAGAAGATCTGGGGTCTTGGAGAACACCAAGTTGAACATGAGCTGTCAATGTGCCTTTGTAGGAAGGAAGTCTGGTGGTACCCTGGCCTGCATTGAGAAGAATGTTGCTGAGCCGATCGAGGGAGGTGGGCTTTCCCCTGTGCTCAGAGCTGATGAGGCCACACGTGGAACTCTTGAGTCCTCTTCTGGGCTCCTCAGTACAGGAGACTGGAGAGAGTCCAATCAAGGCCTGTGAAGATGGTGAAGTATCTGGAACATCTCTCCTATGAGGAGAGCCTGAAGGAGCTGGGACTGTTTAGCCTAGAGAAGGCTCAAGAGTGATCTTATTTATATAAATAACTGAAGGTCAAATGCACAGAAGATGGAGCCAGAATCTTTTCAGTGGTGCCTAGTGACAGAACCAGAGGCAACAGGTACCACCGGAACACAGAAGGTTCCCTCTGAATGTCAAGAAACGTTTTTTGGCCTGTGAATGTGAATGAGCACTGGCACAGGTTGTCCATCAATGTTATACAAGCTCCATCCTTAGAGATACTGAAAAGCTGTCTGGATGTGGCTCTAGGTAGCCCTGCTTGAGGAGATGGCTTAGACCAGATGACTTCTGTAAATCCCTTCCAACCTCAACTGTCCTATGATTCTTTGGCTTCCTTTAAATCAGAAAAAAAACCCCTCTTTTTCTGATAGTGAACTTGGGCAAAGGAAGCAGATAAATTGTATCCAAGACAAATTCTTTGAATTTTATTATTTGTAAAATACACTACATGACCTGCAATAGGAGTGCATGGTTTTGCAGATCCAAAGGTAGTGAAGCAGCTCCAGTAGATTCTCCCTGATTGTAATAGTTAACATTGTTTAAATATGTATGAATATTTCATCAAGAACTCATTGAATACAGCTTGAATTTGTACCTGTAATTACAAATAGTTTAGTTTAAGTATTGATAGTAGCCTTGTAATGTTTCCTGTTAATGATAACTTAGACCCACACTGTCAGTGAAATCAGCTATCCAAGAACGGATTTTGGACACATTTTGTGGTATTATAGCACAAAGAGGTAGACCTAACCTTTATGAGGAACGTTTAACAATGCAAAAAAAAAAATGAGGGAAGTGTTTAAACAAATATTATTAGTTAAATACTTGTGTTTAAGAGGAGAAATTAAAAACAGCCTGTACAAAAACAAAACCGTTGAGGGGTGGTGTTCTGTTGTGGTTTTGGCCCAGTCAGGAACAGGCACAACCACTCCCTTACTCCTCCCCATCCTGGCAAGATGGGGAAAAATAACCTAAGGCCTTTTAGAAGTCTGTAAGGGGAGGGAGGGTTCATTTGCCAGCGCAAATCCCAGGCAAAACAGACAGGACTGCTTGATTTGAGGACGAAAACAAAAGTTCATTTAATTTAACTCACTGCCAAACAAAAGCATAACAAACAGAAAACAGTACATTGAGATGATGATGGAGAGCATGACCAGCCCTTTAAGATCTACTTTCCCCCGCCCCTTCCCTCTTCCTGGGCTCAGAGCCCTGATCCCTGATCTCCTCCCTAAACAATACAGTGGGGCAGGGGATAAGGGTTCCAATGAATCCTTTGCCAGTGGCTCCTGCCACTTGTCTCTCCTCAGGGAAGGAGGACTCCTCGCCAGTCTTCCCTGCCCAGCATGGGGTCCTTCACACAGGGCCACTCTGGTGTGCGTCTGTCCCAGGGACTGCAGCTCCTCTCTGCCTCCTGTGTGGGTCTCCTCTGTGGCCCGCAGGCATCCCAGCACAGCCTGCACCGTGTCTGCCTCCTCACGCAGTCTCCTGCCTGTGTGGACCCAGTCACTTCCCCTTGGCATGAGGTCCTTTGTATCCTCAGTTGCTCCCCTGGCATGAGGTCCTCCCAGAGTTGCAGGCAACTGTCAGTCCCACCATTGCCCCAGGCAGAGAGACAGCCTGCACCCTTGCTGCAGGCTGCAGGGGCGCTCAGGCCCAGTGTTCCTCCTCCATTCTTCCTTCTCTGACTGCAGAGTCTGCATCACCTCCACCTTGTGTGGAACCCTTTCACCTCCTGTTCTGTTGTGGATTTCCCTTCTTAAATCTGGCAGAGGTGTCAGATTGGCTCAGCTAGGCCAGAAGTGGGTCCACCTCGAAGCTGGGGGAAGTTTCAAAAACAGCTTACAGGAGCAGCACTGCAGCCCCCTCCTCCTGTTACCAAGCAAAAGCATCACCACACAAACCCAACACGTGTTCATTTGCAGCAGAAGCAAAGTTTACTAATGTTTTGTGTATCGCAGTAGCTGAAGTCTGTATGGCTGTTGCTGTCCCAGAGCTGGGTAAGCCTTGGAGTGGGAATGTGAGCTGAGTGCTTGGTTGAGGCCAAATACTCAAAAGTTCTGGTCAAAAATTCTACACTGTGCTGTATGCCTTCAGTGCAATCTTAAAATACCTCACTTCATAAAGTGTATTGAGCTGTTAACATTGTCTGGTTTATCTAATAAATCCTTATGATAATGATGAAGGGAGGCATTTTGCTGATTTTCTAAAGCTCAAGAAGTCCCAGAAGACACGAACGTGTACAGCTGATGACCAACAGCAATTTCTACCGCACGAAAGAGATTAGTGTGAAGATTTTTGAGTAGCATTTTGAATAAGGAGATTAAAACTGAAAGACAATGAGTGGTGTCAATTGTTCTTCACTCCCTTGGCTTACAAGTGGATCTGTTAAAGCAAGCCTCTTGTGCCGACAGATGATTTGTGGGTTTTTTAATTTTCCTAGTCCACAGGGTTACTTGTGTCTCTAATCTCAGGAGAACCCCTGTAGTTAATCTATGCCATTAAGAACTGCATGTTTCTGAGCTTGAGAAAGCTAGATTTAGCTTCTAGCAGCACAGTGATGAGACCCATGGAGCCCAGGCCAAGGTGGTGGAGGAGCAGTGGAAGTCTCCTACCTGAGGTGGGCAGCGGAATGAGAGTGCAGGCTGAGTTGGAGCCTCGTCAGTGCCCAGCACTCTGCCCAATCTGAGTCGTGCCCCAGCTTCCCTAACCCAATGCAGCTGGTACGTGGTAGAGCTGCACTTAAAATATTTAGGACTCAAAGAAACTGTAGGGCAGGTTTGTGACCTTTTTTTAAGAGACAACCACTTGCCACTGCATCAGTAGTCCCACAGCATGGCATTGTCAAAGTATGCAATTCAACTTTGTAACCATTTTGCCTCAGCTGACTTCCAGATGTTATCTGAGCACTGCAATCTGCCTTGTTTTTTTAAAATGTAATTTCTGGTTGTCCTGTCTCCTTCCTCCTCATCCCCTGTATTGTTTGTGGATAGGTCCTAGCTGCAGGTAGTTTTGTTGATGGTTTGGACGTAATTTCCTTTCACTTTTCTTGTTTTCTAGGGCTACGTATTTGACATTTGCATTATATTAGAAAATGGAAAAAAACAAAAATGAACTTCTTTTTAATTATGAGTTTATGATTTTTTGTCATTGCTTTACTTAGAGCCTATTCCTCACTCTAAGGAATTTACTGTGGTGCTTTATTTCCACTGAGTTTACTTTGTTACAGCATTATTCGTGGATTTTTTACTGTGTTTTATTATTTGTAATGAATAAGGAATATGTTAAATTTATAGCTTGGTATCCATAGAGACTCTGTAAATGCCATTTGTTCCCTGGTTGTTCTTGTTCTCTCCACAGATCTGTCTGATCTCACTCTTTGCTTTTGATAGCTTGGTTCTTTATTGTGTGAGACAGCAATATCTAGATTTGCCATATGTTTCATCACAGTTTTCCTTAAAACTGTGGCTGACACCTGAGAGGAGAGGAAGTATCTTCTCTGGGATGTGTTGTGTGAAGTTTCTGCATCATCCAGCCAACTTACAGGTGGGTCTTTTAACACCCTTTTTTAGAAGATATGCTTGTACACGCAGAAAAGCAAGAATTAAAAGAGCAAGCTTATTTATTTATACAGATACTTGTCAAACAAAATGTTGTAGTGGTAATTAATCAAAAAGCATTTAAAAAAAAGTATTAAAAACCCAGTAATTTGTTCTTACATAGTAAGCATCATGCTCCCAAGGATGTGGGGCTTGCTTTAGCTGCAAGAATTCCTGCATTGCAAGGTAAACTTGTGAAGAGAGTGTAGCAAAAAAGTCTTTTAAGGGTAAGCATGGTGTGACTTCTCTCTGGGATAAGGTATTTTGTGTTCTCTTTTAAACAAGAGTGGTATTATAATCATGAAATGCTAGATCAAATTCTTTGTCTTTTATTAGCACTGGAATTCCAAGATACAAGCATCACTTGGTGGCTTGCTGAATAGTAGTTGTCTTTTAATGACTGGCTTGGATTACTTTGAAAATGAAGGTCAAAATTTTATCTTTGGTGTCATCTGAAAAAAAAACACCAGCAGTAAAAGAAAAGGAGAACTGTCCCTCATTCCTCTTTCAGACTTCAGATTTCATTACATTCCTGAAGGGGAAAGAAATGCAAGTGTAGAATCAATTACATTTTAAATCTCTTACTTTGAACCAACTGCTTCTGCTAATACCCATATCCTTTTATTTTGCGCAGACATCAGTGTTACCATCAGAAATTTAATATTTAATTTTTAGGACTCCTTGACATTGTGCAGCCCTGTGTCATGCTACTGTTGTGAACTTGATCAGCAAACTAGCTTAGTAGTGCTCGTAACAGATTTCCAGGAGTTACACCACCGATTCTGATTCAATTCACTGAGCCTGCTTGCAAGAATTTCTTATGGCACACAATGGGGTATCAAGCTGAAATATACTGTACTATATTATGCAAAATATACTGTACAAGATTGACAGATGACAGAGCTGGAAACTGTCATTACAACACCACCGAATGTCATGTTGTCTTCTACATCATTTGGTTAGCACTTAGGGAATAGAAAATAAGGTATCAGCATGCACTGATGAAGGGGCGACTGGACAGACATAATGATGGAAATTACCTGAAGAAGCACAGAGATACTAATTCTTCAGCTCTTGAGATACATTTGGCAATGCTGAACAGAGTGGGCATCAGGAGAGGTGATAAACAGCTTTTCTTTTCTCAGAGGTGTGTGGCAGTAAGGAAACTCAAAAGAAGCAAATGGGTTTTGTTTTGGTGTTGTCACAACACTGTGAACATGTCTGCAGAACCACTTCAGTGACTTAGCAGTATTTAACCTATTTTAGAGTCTCACCTTACTGATGCACTACAAAGTTGGATGAAGGAAAGGCTGTGGATGTTGTGTACCTTGACTTTAGTAAGGCATTTGACACTGTTTCCTGCAGCGTTCTCTGACCGACTGCCATTAATGATCTGGATGAGGGGGATAGAGTGCACCCTGAGTAAGTTTGCAGATGACACCAAGCTGGGTGGAAGTGTCAACCTGTTTGAGGGTAGGGAAGCTTTACAGAGAGATCTAGATAGTCTGGATGGCTGGGCCAAGGCCAATGCCATGAGTTTCAATAAGGCCAAGTGCTGGGTGCTGTACTTGGGCCACAACAACCCCCAGCAGCACTGCAGGCTTGGGGAGGAGTGGCTGGAAAGCTGCCAGCAGAGAGGGATCTGGGGGTGCTGCTTGACAGCAGCTGAACATGAGCCAGCAGTGTGCCCAGTTGGCCGGGCCAAGGGCATCCTGGCCTGTATCAGGAACAGTGTTGTCAGCAGGAGGAGGGAGATGATCATTCCCCTGTACTTGGCTTTGGTAAGGCTGCACCTTGAATACTGTATCCAGTTTTGGGCCCCTCTCTGCAAAAGGGACATAGAGGTGCTGGAGAGGATCCAGAGGCAGGCTACCAAGCTACTAAAGGAGGTGGAGCACATCTCATTTGAGGAACAGCTGAGGTATCTGAGGCTGTTTAGGCTGGAGAAAAGAAGGCTGAAGGGAGACCTTATTGCTCTCTCAACTACTTGAAAGGAAGCTGTAGCGAGATAGGGGTCCATCTGTTCTCCCTGTTAACAAGCAATAGAACAAGAGGATATGGCCTCAAGTTGTGCCAGAGGAAGTTCAGGCTTCATTTGAGGAGGAATTTCTTTACTGAAAGGGTTGTGAGACATTGAAACAGGCTGCCCATGGAGGTGGTGGAGTCACTGTCTCTGGAGGTGTTTAAGAGATGGTGGATGTTGCACTTAGGGAAATGGTCTAGTGGTTGATAGGACTGGGACAAAGTCTGGATTTGATGATCTTAAAGGTCTCTTCCAGCTGAAATGATTCAATGATTCTATGATACTTCTTAATTTAACATCATGGTTAAGGAAAAATGCATAGCTTTCTCTACAGTCGGCTGCAAGAGAAAGATTCAACAACTAATCATCTAGAAGAGTGTGAACCAAAAACAAAGGAATATACAGCAAACTATCTGTGATGAAAAAAACAAATCTGAGAATTGTGGACAGTACTGAGTACTGGCCTTTACTTTCTGCTCTGTTTTCCCATAGCAAGCAGCCTTGGGTATTGCAGTCTGTTCTGCAAGGAACCTAAAAGAATGCACTGAACATACGGTCAGCTTTCATACTATGTACTGGTAGGATGGTCCCTTAATCTAGTTAAAAGAATTGCGTCAAATTGTATGCTGAGTAAATTTACCTGAGTAAATCTTGTAATGAAACCATGAGTTAATGCTTTGTTGCAAACAGTTTCAATAGCTGGTAGAGTTCAAAGAAATGCAAAACTACTTTGATAAGAAAGCAAATGATATAAAGTTCCTAACTTTCAGTACTTAAAATAGATAACTAAAAATATCCTGTGTTTTTGCGTGACAGTTCATAACAAATGGCATCAGCTTCATGAAAGACAGTGTAGTGCCCTCAGTTGAAAGCAGTTCTTGAGTTTATTTACTAGTCAGTGAGTCTCCGTTGTGTGATCACATCTACAAGTAGATCAAAGAGATGCTTAGAAAACCTTTGCTACCATTTAATGGGATTTCTTACTTACTGATCTTGGAGTGCATGTGCAGCATCTCATGAAGGCTGGCAGCTTTTCAACTGTGTTGCAATTCAATAATTAATTTTTTATTTAAAAGTTTGACTTGTCCATGCTGTTAATAAAAGAGCTTAGAGAAGCTTGGAGAAGGTATAACTATCTTTGGAACATGTGCCTAGGAAGAGGACTTAGACTTCACTTTATCCTTTTCTAGGACAAAGTCTAGCTAAACATTGCACCATAGGTTGTATGTTCTTTCTCTCATTTTGTTGAACATGGGACCAAAACAACCAGCTATATAGAAATAATTTACAGATCTTGGCACTGGAAAGAACACAAGGACATATAGAGTTGTGTAGCATAATATTTAGACTTTAATATTTATGGTGTTCCTCTTCAGCATTAAGGGCAACTTTGGCATCTGAGATGTGTTGAAGTAGATATGAAGCTCTTATAAAAAGAGATTCTTTGACTTAAACAGTATTGAATTATAACACCCTCACAGCTGATGAGTGTTATAACCACTTGGCCTTTTATATGAAGTGTGCCACTGTCATCTCTTCCTCTCCTGGATAGGCTTTCATGAAGAGAGATCTTTCCTGTTTTTTTCATCAAATCTGACAGTTGCCTGCCTTCAGGAGCCAGTTTTAGGCTTTGAGTCCTGTCTAAGAGAAGGCATCTGTTTGCAGCTCTAACTAGGGCTGTAAACTGAAAGTCAGAGGAACTGCAATACTCAGTAGATTCTTGGCTCTAGGCAGGGCCTCAGTCACTGTTTATGCGTCCTTTATGGAGTCTAATCCTAACACAACCTAATTTCCCTGCAGGTTTTATGGGAGTTTTAGGTGCTCAACTTCTGATTTTTAGTTTTGTGAGTTTGTAAATGTTGTGTTTTTCTTCGACCAACTGATAAGGCCATAAATACTTCACTGGATTGTAGTCCTCAGTTATTGATAATAAATAATGTTTGTTTCTCAAATCAGACTTCTCAATGCATTTCCGTCCTATTTTCATCAGTCGCAATATCAGTTCACACCTGAGGTTTTTTCAGTTTGTCTCATATGCCATTTGTACGTGGTGCCTGGGATGTGAAAAAGACTAACATTTAACTTCACTACTTTAAAGTAATTTGAATGTGCATCAATATTCCGAGGGGGGGAGGAATTAAATAAAACATCAATGAATAAAGAGCTAGAATAATTGTAAAATGAAGATAGGCTTTCTTATTCATATGCTGAAGCTGCTCTGGTTTTGGTACACAGTCAGGGCCTTATCAGGGTATTCACTTTGTGGCTAGAATGTCTTTTTGTCTGCATAATGAATATAAATAAGCCTAACAGATAACATAGTAGAGAGAGAAGCAGTCAAAGGAAGATGAAATAATGCTCAGTTACACAACTGGGATCAGTGGAAGAGAGAGGATTAGAACAGAGATCTTAAAACTTTAATGGAAAATAAAAGCTGTAAAATTTAGATAACTGCTTTTTGAGGAATTTTAGAATAATGATAAATTGATGTCATAATGTTACAGTTCAGAGGGAAAATATTACTTGCCGTTTACAATGTGTGCTTATCAATGTATAGGTAAGTGAGGTAAAAGTGGAGGGAGCCAGGAGCTGCAGGTACCTGGGTTGGAGCACTTGCCTCCTGGCTGCACCACTGCTCCATCCTTCACTTTATTTGATAGAACTTCTGTGCAGTCTTCAACATCTCCAAAATGTACCTCCTGCACAGCTCTTTACTAACTGTGAAACCAAATTTCAGAAGTTAAAAAGAAGTGAGTAATGTACTGCGGACAGAATTGTACTTCACATGTAACTGTCTGACAGGAGTGGTTTGTTGTCAATGATATCGTCATCAGAACTGAAACTGAAATTAATATGGAGGAATTAAAAGAAGTCACCTTCAGCCTATGTTTTGAGTTCCTGGTGTTTTTATGATAGTGCTGACTTTCTTCTCTGTAGCAATCTGATGTGACTTGATACTTGTTTGAAAATATTGTCTGTCATGGATGTAATTATATGTTTAGCCAATAGAAATCAGAAACAAAATTTACAGAATCTTTGTATAATCAAGCTATGTTCAGGACACAAAAGAGATTTAAGAGTGGAGTTGCTGTCATGGGGAATATGTGTATATTGCTGCAAGCAGAGGTATGAACTAAGTATACCTGAACTAAAATGAAACAAGATGACTTTGTACCAAAAGCATTCTAGTTGTAGCTGTTTGATGCTTAATAAAAAAATATAATTTTCAGTGTAGTCATATACTTTGTCTTATTTTATGTATTACATGAAATAAGCCAAGCAAATTCTCCTTACTGAGTCTGCCTGTCCAAATGCTAATTGCTGATGGATGGTTATAGAATTTTCTAATAATTATATATTACCCACAACAAGAGATTATGAATTTATTTGATGCTTTAACTGAATTTTATTTATGATAATTCAAGAACGTCATTTGGAAAGATACCAATTTGAAGACAAAATTCTTTTCATGATTGGAGTATCTAGGATCCTATATACAACTGAATAAATGTGTGTTCTTCATATACCAGAGGAAGCGGGTGCAGACTTCAAGCTTCTTCTCAGAATGCAACATAAGAAGAATCAGAGAGTTTTCTTATGCAGCTGGAGGGGATGGCTGGTTCATCTTTATGTCATTGTATAGTCAGCTGTTAGTTGTTTTATGTGTTCTACAGATCGTGGCTTTTTTTTTCTTTTTCCCATGATGTTTTAAAGCATGTTTACACAGCAAATACAGTGATTCTTCCTGTGTTAACCTGCAACTGAAGGTGGTGGAAGGCTTGATGCAGAGATGTTAAGCTAACCAAATTATTCCATCCCATTGAGAAGCTCTCTGGATTTCCAGTCCTGTAAGTACCTTACAGGATGATAAGACCTAGGTTTGGAGGGTTTTTAATGCTACTCTGTGCCCTAGATTTTGGTTTTATTTTTTTGTTTCTAATTTGACAAATTGTGGGCAGATGTAGAAGGACAGTAGAATCCTGCCGTTAGTGAGATGGAAATTAATGCCTCCTCCTAGTGCAGTGAATTTGTCTTAGCCAAGCCTAAAAGTTTGGGGTTTGGTGGTTTTGGGTTTTTTTTTTTTTTTTTTCTCTGTGGATATCTTAAGAAAATGTATTCCTTATTGTGTTCTGTAAGTGTTTTTGAAAGTCATTGTATAATATGAGGATTTGGGGTTTGAATCTACATGAGGTGTTTTTGCAGTTATGTGGAGTTATCTTGTTACTTGTTATCAGTCTTTTTTCTAGTACTGCAAATTAAGAAATTAGTACACAAGAAGTGTGTAGCAGCATATGAGAGTTTGATGTGATTTAGGACTGTTTGAACTGAGTGCAAAGCTATGCAGAGCTGTGCAAAGTTTTTTCAATTTATATTCTTAGAGAAGCCCCTTGAATTTTTCTAGTAGGTGATGATACTTCTACTGGAGAATCAGCTTACAGGATTGAGCTCTGAGAAGCACTTCAGATATTATGAGCTGATCTTTTCTCTCCAGGTCTTTTCAAAAGCTTTCAGAAATTCTCTTTGGGGCACTAAAAAAGAAAACTAACGTAGTTTCCCACAGTACTGAGTAAGAAAAGTGAATCTATTTCATATAATACACCACAGTAATGCATTAAAATAAAGAAAATTAAATACCTGACTTATACCTGACTTAGGTCTTGACACAGAGACAGATTTTGTCCCTCCTGTTGTGGCCTTGGGCCTTGGCTACGTGTCAGAGTTTCTGCCCCATCTGGGAAAGAGCAGATGCTTGGCAGCAACTCATCACATTTTCCAGAAAGCCTCTTTTCCATCTCTGCAGAAGAAAATGGTCCTCTCTTTCCTATGCTACCAGTGGGGTCAGACTGGGAGGAACGTGTGTATATACATGCCTTCAGCTAAAAACCTTATCTGCAAACGTGTATTGTTTGTGTTTTGCCTGGACTCCAAATTGCAGTTTTGATTGATAGTGCAAATTGAGTATGTTGTGCAATTTATGAAAGAAAAAAGCAAACAACACCTTGAAGGCACTATCTAAGGGCAGCTACTTTTATTGATTTGAGCGGGGATCTGTGAAGGCCTAAAACTCATGCTTCAGCCATCTCCATTGTTTTAACCACTTTCAGATTTCCTGTTCCTTCCGGGATCTGGGTGCCGGATTTGCCATACCCAATAGCTGTGCAACAAAAACTTGGGAGACAGTTTGGGTTGCACGAGCACCAACAGGCTTGATCTTCTGCTTATGCTTGTAGTGTTCAGTGAAAAATACTGTCTCGTCTGTCCCCAGGTCAGATTTTCAGGCACTGTTCAGGAACTTGCAGTTTTAAACATCAGAAACACTGTTCTAATTCATCCTGTTCTACTTTGTGTAAAATAAATAAATCTTAGGTTACCTTCTACTTTTTCTTATTTACTTACCACCCTGATGACTTCCCCATGGTTAAGTCCAGTTACCTTGGAAACCAGTTTACCTGCAAATCTAATCTCTGAACTGATGAAATAATGTGTACTGCCTGCAAATAAATTTGAAGATAGATTTCTCCAGTCTTAATTGAAGCATGTTAATATCTTTGTTCCAGAAGTATCAGAATTTCAGGGGTATTTTTGTTTCCTAGGTTCAAGTAAAATGTTTGGCTCATTTTTCCTTTTAGTCCTTGCAAAACATGGCAAAGATTAACCTTGTCATGTATTTTGAAAGATATAAGTATCTCTTATGACCAGCCACTTACAAATAAAAATTTAAAAGTACAGAGAGGTACAAAGCTGCCTACTGATGGTTGAGGCTACATTAAGCAGCTGCTGAATCAGTGTAGCAGCAGAATGTAACTGCATGATGGTAGTTCAGAAATGCCTCCTTGTATGGTTGTGGCACAGCAGCTGCACAAAGTCACAAAAAAGAGTTTGCTTCTACCTTGGTGCTAGTGAGGAGCCCTGACTGTGCCTCTGCTTCATTATCCACATTCATCCAGGCTTCCTTGGAATCCTGAAAGTGATATTTGTCTTGTCTTCAATCAGATAGGGGAAAAAAAAGGAACAAAAAGATACTACTTTTTTTTTTTTACCTTTACCTTTACCTTTACCTTTACCTTTACCTTTACCTTTACCTTTACCTTTACCTTTACCTTTACCTTTACCTTTTACTTTAGTTTTGCTGATCTTTATCTCTACACTATTACAATTTATTTTTGTAACTTACAAAACCAACTAGAAGCTGTCTCCAATTTTGCAGGCACATAGAAACACTGATTTTCTTACTATTTTCTAGTAGTGTATTCTAATGATATCAAGATTTAATGATATGAAGATCTAATGATATCAAGGGCTTTTTTCATTTTTATCTGGAATGTGGAAGTAGAATGATGTTATTCGGAAAATCAGAGTAATATTTTATTTTCAGTGTAAGCTTATTGATCTTTCTGGGGACCTTTCCTGAAAATTAAACTGTTGGTAAGAGAAAAAGATGTCTCTCACCAGACTTCATTGTGCTGGCAGGCTTTCTAAGCAGAACTAACTATGCTTTTGTCTTCCAGTGTATTTGAGGTGATGCCTTTTGACAGTTTATATAGCAACATCATACATTGTGTGACACAAATTATTTTTTAAAGTAATTCATCAGTTTCAAGCATATTCTGAATTGTAGTATAAGTTGGTGGGGTTTTTTTGCAGTGGTACAATAAACAGTTGATCTATTGTTTTCTCCTTCATGTTTTTTTTCAGTGTAGTCATCTGCTTCTCCCTCTTTTTGACACATTGAGGTCATTGATGCATTTCCTGAGGGTGATCAGGGATTTTTCATATATGTTTAATATGTTTATTCCAGAATTTAGGTTACTACATTTCATCCTGAAAATTTGCGTAGTCAGAGTTTCTACAATCTTTAATAGGATTTTTCTTTTTCCCAAAAGCTGTACCAAGTTTGCAAACTGCCTGATTGGGAGGAAAGCCATTAGAGAGCAGGATTTATATACTTAGCTCGAAAGAAATGCAGTTTTTCTGTTTGGTTAGTCTACTTATGATTACCCACTAAGATTCTAATAATTAGGGACCACATATTTTTGCAAAGGATTTAAGAGGGAAGTTTGTTAGAGTTCATAGAAAATCTCTTGAAAAATTAAGATGCTGATGGAAAGTGTATATGGATACTATTGTGATGAGTTACTTCTTATTTTTCCCATTCCTCTGGGAGGAAATAAGTGTGTGAATTGCGTGACTTGTCCTTCTTTGTTACTTAGAAAGAAAACAAGATGCCTGAAATTAGGAGGAAATATACTGAAATGATACATTCTTCTTACAAATTTACACTAAAGCAGATTCAATGATATTGATTTTTATCTACTAGAGTCCTGATTACAGATGTGGTATTTTCCACTGAAGTGCAACAGGAGTAGTTAGCTTAGATTCACCAAGGAGAAGTCATGCTTGACCATTGTGATACCACCTACAATGAAATGAATGAACAGGTGGACAGAGCTGACAACAGTGGGATCCAGGAAAGTCATGAGTGAATTTAAGGTGTAAAGTACAAGACAGTTATTAATACCAGACCAATGTGCATTGAATCTTCATATTGTGGTAGATGGCATAGAAATAATGTTCCGGTAGACTTCAGTGAATTCATGAAAGAGATTATGAAGTACTTTGCTGGAGCAGGGTTCGGTCTCAGAATTAGAAGAGGCCTGGTGGTTTCTGTTCATGTTACAGTGTCCTAAATGCAATGTCTTAGCTTTTCTCTTATGTGCTGGATCACGACAATGCCAGGAGAAATTAATGCTCGCAGAAGCGTGCTTTTCCACTTCATTCTGTCAATTTTATCACACAAAAACTGGATTTTTTCTAATGTGTTAGAACTGCCAAACTTGTCAGCTGAAAATACCACTGATATCAAGTGTAGTTCTGTTGGCATAGCAAAACTTGTCTAAAGTTTTGCCAAATGCTTTCTGCCAAATGAATTAGTTAAATAGAACTGAGAAAGCTGGATCTCAAGATTTCTGATGTGATTGCACCAGTGAATGTTGCCTCAAAAGTACAGGGGAAAATACTCCAATGGACAACTAGTCACCTTGTCTTCTTTTGCTGCATTCTTCCCCATATGCGTTTCCAGTGAAATACATCATGATCCAGCTTTCCATAATGAACAACTGATTTCACAATCTCTCCGTCTCGCAGAGACCTGAATAATGAGAAAAAGAAGTCCTGTTCATAAAGAAGGAGGGAGGTTTTTCTTTTTCACTGATATTTCAGAGTATTCACATATTTATGGGTAGAGGTGAATAAAGCATCTCTGAAGTTCATCTGGACGTAATGACTTCAGTTTTGATTGAGGTGGTTCTGAGCCACTTAGTATTGTATTCTGGATTGAAATACGGGAAAAAAAAACCTGCCAGATTGTTAAACACCTATGAGTATCACCTCATGGAGAGTAGATACAGTAGAAAAGTAGGTAAGAGCTGATGTGAGGTAGTCACTTTAAAGTTTATGATCAATGACAATGTAGTCAGTATAGTCAGTGTAACTAGTCTCATCATAGTTTGCAAATAAGCCTGTTTACTCTCTCATTTGATTGTGAAGTTAGCCTTAGCTATTAAGATACTGAAAATTAAAGAAAACTGAACTGCAATATGACACGTCCCCTGAGACAGACTCTGCTCTTACTTGACAGTTCATACTGTTCTGTACCCAAACCTCAGATGCATTAAGACTCTGTTTTTAATAGCATTTGTAACTAAAATAAAATTGTAGACTGTAGAAATATTTTCTTTCTCCAGGGTGAATAGATTCAGTATCTGGATATCTATGAATTCAAAATTAACCAGGATTTTTTCAAATTACGTCATTAACAACTCTGAGCATTGGGTTTAGATGTTCTATCACAATTGTATTGAAAAGATAGTTTATCTTTTCTCGAGCTTGGACCCTACCTATTAAATTCCTAGGTTCTTATCGGAAGACTGGCTTTCAGCATATGCCCATCTCATTAATTATCTCAGATATGAACAAAGAAACGAAAGTCACATTCTACTGGACTTCACTAAATGTCGATTACTTGTCAGAGTGATCACAACAGAGGGATTATTACATGTAGTACTTAATGGCATATTTCTGCAGAACTTCAGGGTAGTTGGAACCATTCATTTTTTTTTATGTGGGTGTATAGATGTACATTTTAAAATTGAGAAAAAGCATTTGAGAATATGTAAAAAAAAATCTAGTGTTAAATTAGTGTTAATCTGTCAGGAGATTTCTCACAAGTATTTCATAAACCTTTAATTTCTTCCTCCTTCAGTAAATAAAAATTATTTTAGTATGCTTCAAAAGTGGGAGAAAGAGGTTTTTCTCTTATTAGTATGCTCTAATGCATTACCATAGACTTGGATTTATTTTACTTCTCCTGCAAATAACTATATATCTGAATAAATTATTGTCATAGTTTAGCAAGTACTTGCTTTTGCTTGGTAACAGGGAGCGGGTTGCAGTGAAGACCTGGTAAAAGTTTTTTTGAACTCGCCCCCGACTCCTGGGTTCAGACCCACCCCCGGCCCGGCTGGGCCAATCTGGCACCTCTGCGATCACTATTTAGGGACGGGAATTTGAAGTGCTTGGCAGGAGTTGTAAGAGTGGTACAAGATGGAGGCGACCATGCGGACCCCACAGTCAGAGAAGGAGGAAGGAAGGAGGAGCACGAGAACAGAGACCCCTCTGCAAGCCGTGGTGAGAATGCAGGCGGTACCCCTGCACCCTATGGATGGCAACGGCAGANGCAGAAGCCACCAGGAACGGACTGACTGAAACCCCCACTCCCTGCCCCCCTGGGCCGTTCAGGGGGGACGGAGGTATCAAACACTGGGATCAGGGCTCTGAGCCCGGGCAGAGGGGAGCAGTGGGGAGCAGGTGGTCTGAAAGGACTGGTCGGACTCTTCATCTCTGTACCATCCTGTGTTGTTTGTTTTGGTTCTGTTTTGGGGTTTTATGCTTTAGTTGGTGTTAACTTATTTTCTGTTTTCTTCCCCAAGCCGAGTAGCCTGGTCTGTTTTGTCCTGCACCTTAAGTGGCAATTAAGCTCTCCCTGCCCTTCAGCAATCCTTAAGTCTTTGGTACTTGAGGCTAATTGTGGTCTTTTGTTCCCTGATGGGCCTAAACCACGACAATTATGTACTGAATTGTCACAAAATCATAGAATACCAGATTAGAAGGGACCTCAAGGATCATCTGGTCTAACCTTTCTTTGCAAAATCACAGTTTAGAAAAGATGGCCCAGCACCATGTCCAGACGAATTTTAAAAGTGACCCATATTGCCGAATCCACTACTTTTCTGGGAAGATTATGCCCATGGCTCATTGTTCTTGTTGTGAAAAACTTTCCTCTTGAGTCAAATCAGAGTCTCCCCAGGAGTAACTTGTACATGTTACTCCAGATCTTTTCCATGTGACTCCTTGTAAAAAGGGAGTCTCCATGTTCTTTGTAGCCATACTTTAAACTAGAATGTGCTGGTAAGGTCTTCTCTAAGCCTTTTCTCAAGGTTGAACAAATCAGACTTTCCTCTTATGGCAGGCTTTCCAGTCCTTTGTCTTCTCTGGACCCTGTTGTGTAGTGGGGACCAAAACTGAACACGGTATTCCAGAGTGGCCTGACATGCACTGCACAGAGTGGGGTAATGACTTCTTATTTATAGGTGACTCTGGGGTCTAGCAGAGGTTTCCAATCAATATAGGTAGCACAGCTATGGGAAGAAAATGGAAAAATAAAAGATACATGAAAATATAAAGCAGACTGAGTATAAATCTCTGTGTTTTTCTGTGTGCTCCAAAAAACTACAAGGTCTGCATATCAATCAGCAAAAGCCATAATACTTTTCAAGCTAAGACTGTTCACACCAACTAATAGTATGATCAATCTAGAGGCAATCTGAAATGGTCTGTAAATTGATAGCAGCTTTGTGAGGTGTCAAGATTGTTTCTTTAACCATATCTTGTGGTGGATGACAGATTTCTTCTGATAAAATCACTTTTCACTGTTGCCAAGTGGTTCCTGGTTTGATTGTGGTGCGTCAGGAAGTGAGAAGACCAAGTGTCATAGAAGATCTCTACCAAGGAATATTAAATTGCACATTACATTTTTGAATTTTCCATTTGAATTCTTACACATAGGTGAAAACATTTTTTAGTTATGTTTTGTAAAATCTTCACTAAGAAAATTTTGATATTTGTTTATTTCCCAGTGCTCAAAGTTCGAACAATGTCTAATAGTAAAAAGTGTTCACGTTTGACCTCTGTTACTGTATTAGTGTTAAACTGAGTTTATGCTGGACATGCTACTTTGATTTCAGGAATGGACACCGGGTCTCTCTTTTGGGAGACCTTGGCAGTGCTTGTTTGCCTGTAGTTTTGAATATAACTTCTGAAATTCTTGCCTTGTGGCATACATCAGCATACTGTATATCACTGTTCAGTGCTTCCAATGCCTTTTAATTTAAGAAGGTCTTCCCCATATTGTCTTCCTGACCTGCTCTTCTGTGTTCACCATGTCTGTGGAGAAACTTATGTCTCCCCTCATCTAGGTTTCTCTCCTATTCTAGTGCCAATTTTGTAAGATTAAAGATTTTTAAAAGCATTAGTTTGGACCGAATTATTTCGTTATTTTGTCAGGGACTTTACATTGCACTGACAACATAAACAGGTCAACAGAGAAACAACCCTGCACTATAAATTGAGTGTGTTGTGTTCTTGCTGATGTAACTGTAGTTGCAGCAATTCAAATATAAAACTTTCATTACTACAGGTATTTTTTTTTTCCAGTCTATGAGGACAAAAATAGCAGTGGGCTCTTGAATTCAGATGCTAGCCTGGAGAGAGTCCTCAGTTCATCTGGTGAATGCTGTATGTCTGAGCTGAACATAAAGTGGCTTTCTCACACTGGAATTTATTTCATTCTTTGTTCAGGTATTTTGTGTTAATTTTTCCCAACAAATTATCTTATTAAATTTAGTAAATAAGACCTGTTCCACTGGTCTGCATGCACCGTTGGTTTATTAAATAACTAATTGGATGCACAAACTGGTCAATAAAAAAATTACACTCCTTCCTAATTCCATAACTGAAACCACATGACAGTTTCTGAAGCAACAGTGAAGTGATGGTAGCCTGAATCACCAGGAAGACTACTTTTGCTCTATAATAGATTCTAATGGCTTTGCCAATTAAATATTTTGAAGCTGGGCATTCACAAACATCATCATGTACATGTATTATTTTACCTCTCTACCATTACTTGAAAGGCACACTCTAATTTTCAGTGAATGAAAACTTTAGCCTCAACGTCTGAATTCTTGACATTGTGCTCATTTAAGCTTATGTTTGGATCCTTTTCCTGTGGATTAAGCAAGCAGCTACTCTTTGGTCGTAGCATGTGTCCATTATTTTGACTTGAAGTTTCAAAATGTGCAGTTCATGAAAGGTCTAAGCAAATACATTCCTTTTGTTTGTCTTGTTCAAAGGAAATCCGTGTGAAGGCTATTATGGGTATTACTGTGCTATTGTCAATGCTGTTGTAGTTTAGAATGTATCGTTGTTTTCCCCTCTCAGTACATGGATGTAGAGTTTTTGGGAAATGACAAGAAGTGAGAGAAATCTTTATTTAGATGCCCATTAAGGAAAGGGCTTTGGAATAATTTTGTTAACTGAAATGCTGGTATATATTGGTCTCATTGCTAGCTGAGAGTGACAGAAAATACAGACAGATTGCAATGCCATTCTTTTGATGCTGACAGAAGAAACAAGAAGCAGAAGAAAAACAGCAGACATCTACACACCATCAAATCCAGAGGGCAGTGAAAATGAAGACCTTGTAGGCCGATTGTTACAGTTATAACCATGTATGCTGTCACTTTTTTTATGTTTTTTAATCTTTCTAGAATGTGTCCTACATGGATACAGTTTGTGGTTTGACACAATGAATTGTACTCCAAAAATGCAGTCACAGGGAAATTTAGCTGCTGACGCTTAACTTACACAACACACAATTCACTGGCTTTTAGAAAAAAATATTTTGGTTCTACCTACATATTGACATTTAGGGGTTTATACTTGCTAATTCCTAGATTTGGTTTTATTTGATGTTACCACCAAAAAATTTAAAAGATGCTTAGTGCTGGAGCCCTCCCTTCTTTCCCAAAATTCTCTGTACATCTGAGTGCTCACACCACAGGGATAAAGCAAGATTAATATTCCTAGTCTATCTAACAGTAACTGAATTCTGCTCATTTTGAAATCATCAGAGTATTCTGTTAGTGATCTCTTCAACCTTATTTTCCCAGGTCTGAAGGAAGTGGCAATTAAAGCTTTTTTTCCTTTTGTGTCCTTAGGAACACTATCGTTAACAGGTTTTAAGGCAAACATCTGAGAGCTACAGTGGGCCAGACAGGGGAAGACCCAGTCTCGAGGAGTTTACAGGGACCAAGCTGCCCCTCTGTGAAGAAAGGGGCAAGTAGAAGCAGCTCTGGTTATGCTCTGTGACCATAAACCAAGTTCTGGTTACTGAATACAAGCCTTTCTGCTTGTATTCCAAGTTTGCCTTGTTGGTCACTCCTTTTTTTTAAAAACTTTTTAAACCTTTACTAACTGTCCAGCGTATTCTGCTTATGTTGCTTCATAATCCACTGTGTAGCATTCATTAAATAGATATTTTTATTGACAAGTTAAAATTTATGTACATATTTCTTTCCTTATATCTGTTAAGAGACAACCCTGGATGCATGGTGAAAAGAAGGAGCAGGAAGCATGACTAACTGTCATAAAACAAGGCATTTACTTGTACAATGAAGATTCACATTCAGCCTCTCCACTTCTAACCTTGATACCAGTTCAAGTCAAATCAAGCTTGCATTTATTGACTTGCCAGAGTTTACTGATGGAAAGCATTACTCTTGGCAAATTACAAAACGCTTAGGAGTATCAGAAAAAAATAACTGATGCTTCACTGCAGTAATAGAAATGATCTAAGTACCTAGTTCTAGTGGAGTCTTTCAGTGTGTGAAAATACATGTTTTGTAGAGTCGAAATTGCACACAATGTAGAAATGTCATCATAACAAAATATCTTACAGTCTTTTAAGGAGCTCTATTAATCAAAAATGTTCTCAAATAAGAATAAAGCCATTGTAATTCCTGTTTTGTTGACAGTTAGTAGCATGGTGTCTGTGTGACCCCTTTGGATGAATGTTATCTTTCATCTTTTCAGCATGCTGGCACCTCCCCAAGGCTATAAAAAAATGAGGATCTGGGGATGCAGGAATTAAATGCATTTCCAAATGCTGCTTTTTTGCCTACATTTTCTTTTGAGTTAATTTATCTTTCTTTTTCTTTGATTCCAAGACCCTTAATTTTTTTACATGGTTTCTAAAATTAGATAGCACCTCCTATTTGTAAATGATTCAGTTTTAACATTTTTCCTTTGCAAATGCACTACCATGTCTTGCTGAGATGTGAGCACCCAACCTCACTTGCTAATTTCCATGGGAACTGGAAATGTTCAGCTTTCATGGAAATAGCACTCAAAATGTCTCAAGCGGAGGACTTAAAAGCTGTTGTTCCAAAAATGGCAGGCTGCTTTTCAAAATACAATCCTATATTTCAAGTGGGATTTTTTTCTGCATTAATTTTCTCCATTGTAGTTTGAATTAGCTTCACTGAGATAACTGGAGTTGGAATGGGGGATTGGTTCCAGGCATGGATGCACCAAGGGGGACATAGAGGATAGGGGGGAAGATGAAAGCCCAGGACCAGCAGCAAGGGCCAAAACTGTTTTCTTCGATGTGTGCCTCCCCATGACAGTGTGCCCTCATGTTACTCTGTGTCCGTGTCTGTTCAGAGTGATTCAGCACAAGGGGGTTTTAACATTGGTCTTACATCCAGCAGAGAGGACTATAAAGAACCTTTAAGATCCCATATTTTATTATGGTGATTTGTAGGGATGAGAGAGGTGCAGATTTGAGGCAGCCCTGGATTGTCAAGATAATTGTACTGATCAGAGGCCCTGTGTATCTTAGGAATATTTGAACCAGTTAACTCTGCACTAGAGCAATTACAGGGATAACCTCCTTGGGCAGATTCCTTCTGTCCATGCAAAGCAGTTTTTATTGACTAGTGCAATACAACATCATGTGAAGGAAAGGTACTGCTTAAAAATCCTGCCTGGTGTTGCTGTAGCATGCCTACGTGAGATGATCTTTTAACAAAATTGGTTTAGTTATGAAAAACAGAGTTTCAGTGATGGAAATGGTGCTGTGCCTTTAAGAAAGGTAGGTAAGCAGCTAAAGTACAGGTGTTCTACAATTGCTTACTACATTTTCAGTGATTAATTGTGCAGATGAGCTATTTAGGAAGATCGTATGTCTTCAAGTGTTGGTAGTTTGTTATTTAACTAATACATTTAGGTGTGATTTGAATAAAACAAATGGTAAGCGCTGGAAAGAGAAGGAACAAAAGGAGAATACTGAATATAGATAGAACTGAGGAATCTGAATTTAGGGATGAAATTGATGCCAGGGCAGTTTTTCCAACATACCAGCTTTCTTTCCTGCTGAAGGTACAGCAGAAAGGAGTTAATAGGATGAGTGCAGCATCACCCTTAGAGTGTTTCTGAGTCATAAACTGAAGTGTTAAACATCTGTTAGTTTTGACATAATGGGACAAGAATTTTTGCCAAAAAGGTTTTGCATGGGTATTCTTCTTCTATACTTCAAATTTTCATTCAATTTTTCTATTCCATTTCTAGGATTAATGTAAACCTTATAACTCACATTTGTGGCTCTTCCTGATGCTTGTTTAGCCATATGTGTTACGAAGTTCCTGTATTTCATTACTTTAATGGAGTCGTATGTGTGCCATTCTAATAAGATTTTTAATAGGCATTTCTTACTGCTCTGCTCAGCCAACCATAATACCATGGAGAAGTGTGCTGTCTTGAGGGCTGGAAGAAAATTTATGGAAGTAAAAGTGATATCTGAGATCTATTCTTCAGGGTCATCTTTGCCCTCTGTTTACTGCAGTGACAGGAACGTGTATGCAGAAAGAGGAGGATGAAGCTGTGATTGCATCCTTTCCTGGTGAATACTATCTAGCAGCCTGTGGCTGACCATTTCAAATGCCTGCTGAGCTGTATTACTGAAAATACAGGTCACAGCTAACAATTATGCAAGTTAATTACTTTTTCCTCGATTGTGAAAGGCTTACATAAGGTTTTCTTTTAAAAACATGTATAATTGCCTTGAAGAAAAAACTGCTATTGTTTGCAGAAGAACACATTGTATAGTAGAAGTCAAAGCAAGAGTCTACCCTTGATTCTTACCCTCATAGAGATTGTTTAGCACAGATATCCTAAAAATAAAGTCCTGAGGGACAGGTTTCTGCGTACATTGAACTCAGCTGCATGAGTAGGAACTTGTGTGTTTTGAAACATGTGCATTTTATTTCAACGACCTACAATATTTGATGTAGGAAAATAAAAAAAAGAGCTGTTCTTCAGATATCTTTAAGCACAGATTTTCTGCCAAAAATGGTGTTATATTTGTAGAGCAGTTGGGAATATTCAGAATCCAGAGTAACTGGAAAGATTCAAAGCATGGCTGTGAAACGTCTATTTTTTAACTTTTGTTAAAATACAGTTGTTTCCGCTTTCAGTTTTGGAAATGTAAAGTGGTTAAAAAACATCTACTTAATTCAGTACAAAAGCAGTAATTACATTCCCTCTGGAGCCAAGCTGGTGTGTAACACAGCTCCTTTTAAACTTCTACTATCTGTGGGTTTTAATGTAGGTGGAAAATTTGCCACAAAATGAATATCAGATAGTACTCAACATTTCTAAAAAATTTTTTCCCACCAGATTTGCAGCCTACACAGTGAAGTTATGTACTTGTATCATGAGAAAATGTAATTTAGGAAAGCAGGAATTCACTGAATATAAAGTCTCAAATGGCAGAGGGAATGCAGTTTCAGTATTAGGCTTTTATAAAGGAAAGCCATTAGTAATCTCTTACTCATGCAGTTACATCTGGAATATTTAGTATTTTTTATAAAATAGAATGTACTATGTGGATGTAGTTTTCAGTACAAAGCAGTAGGTACGAAACTCATAAGATGAAGCAGAATAGAAGTAAAAGGTCTTATTGTCTACATAGAGAAAAGTCCTTCTTATGGCCACTGGTAATAAGTGGGATCTGAAATAGGCAGCAGTACGAAACTGGCATAATACCACTGGAAAGAAGGAACATATTTTCCCTTCTCTCCCTTTAACTGTAATGACTGCAGTGCTTAAGATATTTTAAAATGTGAACCAAAGAGAAGAACAAAATTTAAAAAAAATCCATGTGTATCTGAATGTAAGGTCTTAAAACAGAATTTTGAGGGAGGTTTTTTTTTTTTTAAACAAATGTCATTATTTTAGAAAATGTATTAATACTTTGTATTTTGGAGTATTCAACTGGTTTTATGTTGGCTTTGCATGCATTTTATATAAGATTCTTAATTCTTCACTGTATATGTCAAAAAACATATTTGTTTTATTAAACTTCAGACTGGCCATTCTATTGATATGGAGATGCGGGTTCTCTTAAGCTTGTGCAAGATAAATACATTTGCTATGGCTATTGTAAACATTTCATTAGGAGTCCTGGTTCACAATAAACTGAACATGAGCCAGCAATGTGCCCTCGTGGCCAAGAAGGCGAATAGCATCCTGGGATGTATCAAGAAGAGTGGAGCCAGCAGGTCAAGGGAGGTTCTTCTTCTCCTCTACTCTGCCCTGGTGAGGCCTCATCTGGAGTCCTGTGTCCAGTTCTGGGCTCCTCAGCTCAAGAGGGACAGAGAACTGCTGAAGAGAGTCCAGCATGGGGCCACCAAGATGATCAGGGGACTGGAACATCTTCCTTACGAGGAAAGGCTGTGGGAACTGGGGCTGTTCAGTCTAGAGAAGACTGAGGGAGGATCTTATTAATATTTACAGGTATATAAGTGGTGGACATCAGGATGTTGGGCCGTCCCATTTTTTCTAGGTAACTAGCAACAGGACAAGGGATAATGGGATGAAGCCGGAACATGAAAAGTTCCGTTTAAACATAAGAAAAAACCATTTTACTGTGAGGGTGAGGGAGCCCTGGCACAGGCTGCCCAGGGAGGGTGTGGAGTCTCCTTCCTGGGAGGTCTTCAAGACCCGCCTGGACGTGTTCCTGTCTGATCTAGATGGACCTGCTTCTGCAGGGGCGTTGGACTGGATGATCTCTAAATGTTCCTTTCAACCCTACCGTATTGTGGTTCTGAGATCTTGAATTAGGAATATATGTAAATAAAATAATGATTCTCCAATATTGTATCATTATTTGGTTTGTTTCAAGGAATTCAAAACAACTTCTTTGTTACAGACACTTTGAGAAACAGAGTGTATAACTGCAGCTTGCTGCTGTTTCAAACTTGTCTCAAGGGTAAAATGGAATAAAAGTTCATTAAATTCATGATTGCTATAAAAAAACTGGAGTTTAATTCATGCCTTGCTGGAGAAAATGCTGTAAGAAGCAACTATATAGCCTCAGCTTGTATGTGCCTATAAATATTATTTAGTATCTGTCATATACCATGTGAAATGCCTGCTCTCACGGCTCCAAAGTGCAGTGATGGCAGCATCTTTTTCCATTTGCCGGACAGATGCCAAGGATTTATGTTAGTAGAATATGAATGCATCTTCCACTACTGCCATTAGTATATTCTGCTCAAGTTGCATGAATTCAACTCCCACGTACTGCCAGAAGAAGCAGAATAAAAGTAAACTTGGGACAATATTCTTGAGTTTGCTTTAAAATTTAATTTTAAATATTCTGTTTAGACTCTTTAACATACCTCTTTGAGTGTCTTCAGGTTTATTTGCCATTGAGAGCCATTCAAATAGAACAGTTTTATTTGACAAAAATATCTTTTATTTGGAATATTTTGTTCTTTCTGGACATCTTAGTAATTCCTTTGAATATTTTTTTAAATATTATCTTAGATGACTGAATGCTTTTTGCTTCATATTTGAACTGCCATGTATGCCTAATAACATTTTCAGTTCTTTGATTTGTTTGGGACAGTGTTATCAGAATCTTGATAAAGTTGCATGCAGGAGCTGTAAGGCCACGTGGCAACCCTTGATGTTAACAGTGCAGCTATCGTTTGCCAGAAATGATAGTACACAAGCTGATTGCACTTGCTCTTTTGTCTCCTAGAAGTGTTAAAGCAAGCAGACCTCCAAGAGAGGACTTCCTGGAAAAAATGGAAAAAGTTGCTAAGAAATAAGTACATTCAGTATGTCCAGCTGCAATGTTATTAACCTGTTACAGCTTAGAAGGATGAAGTAACTGAAGGTGCTAAAACCTGCTTAGCTTCCCAAACTGCAGTAGGTCAGTACCTTCATTGAGAACTGTCTGTTTGTCAGCCTCTGTAATTTAGTCCCTTGTAAAATCATACTTTTTTTCCGGTTTGTTGGTATCTGACCGCATGATTGTGTAGTTGCCAATTTGAATGCAAAGGAAACAGTGAGAAATAAACAGCCCTGGGACAGAGAGAACTGACAGTCTCATGGCAGCAGCCCGCAGGTTTCATCAGGTCTTCATCAAGCTTGTCTGAAAGTGTCTCACAAGATTTAGCTTCGTTCTTGTACAGAAGACATTTGGGAAGATGGTTGCATTTTGTTTACTTGTTGAGTATGTCTTAAGTTCTGAAGAAAGATTATTTCTCTAACAGGAAAGGTGATTATCAGAAGTTCCTCGTGGAGTTTGTTGAAAAAAAAAAACTAGCAAAAACATAGCAAAGTTTTATTACATTTATTTTCTTCAAAACTGCCTTTTACTAGCTGTAGAAATATTATTATGTATTGTTTTAAAAGAATGACTGTAGCTATAAAT
Source organism: Urocolius indicus (assembly GCA_013401255.1). Lineage (NCBI taxonomy): Eukaryota > Metazoa > Chordata > Aves > Coliiformes > Coliidae > Urocolius > Urocolius indicus. The sequence goes on along the minus strand of WBNH01005597.1, from coordinate 197,292 downwards.
CAAACTTGGAATTAAAACAGAAAAAGACATATGCAAACAATGACGATAAAATTTTGACTTGCTCTTTCTCACTATGGCTTTTGGGAGATGAAAAAAAGAAGACAAGTGCTATGTAGACTGCAAATCTAACCTCAAAGGGTAAAGAGCAGCTATTCCCACTTTCTAAAGTTTTCAGAGCTTGTTTTCTGAGTGATAATTCGGACAAATTAAGTTGAGGTTCACAGTGTTCTTTAACCATTTGGGAAAGATGTCCTTTTAGAACATTTTTTTTCCCTCAGCAATTGAAAAAGTAAGAATAGATCTGGCTAACCTGTTTTTGTCCAAAGCTTCTCTTTTATTTCAAACAAAAGATTGACATTAATATTGCTGGGATAAATTTGGATGACTTCTTTAAGATGTATATCAAAAGAAGGAAAAATACAGAACTTTTAAATTTCTTTAGAAGTGTACCCAGCCTACTTTTGAACACTAGAGTGACTTGATATGAGATGTATTTCCCTGGCTTTTGCTATTTTACTAATTGTTAATAGCTTCTAGTAGACACTGTAATGGTGTACTGTTATCTTGATCTTGATATCTTAATTGTTTTAAAAGGAAAAATTGTTTAAATGCTGTGAGTGGCACAGTGGGAATCAGAAGAAACTCTTTCACTAACATTTTTCCAAATAAGTGCTGACATGATACCAATGTTTCAGTGTACTCCATTGAAAAGTATGTGATACACTTCTAAACCTTCTGCTATCAAAGAAAATCTCCAAGGAGATCTTCCATGTCATGGGGCATAATTGGTCCCTCTCAACAACACATAGGTGTGCAAAGGGCTGAAGGGAGATTGATCAGCAGTGTGCTTCTGGTCAGCCCTGCGAGTGGTGCCAGGGTCGGCCAGCATCTAAGAGCTGTGGCAGTGCTATCGAGTGACCCAGGTGGCTGCGTGAGTGGTGAGGTGCTGGGATCAAGCAAATGTACATGTGAAATGTTCACTTAAAAAAGATTTTAGATTTGTTCTCTCTGAGAAATTTTGTTTGAAGATGGAGAAATTAACAGAAAAAAAATATTAGAGAAAGTAGAATCAAAAGTAAGTAATAATCCAGTCCTTGAAAAGAGACATAAGAGGATTTTGTTTCTGGAAAACTTCAGGAATTTTGGAAAACAGTAAATTTCCAGAAATAGTTATTATGTGTTTAGAAAAATAAAGCTAAATGAGGCCATGTAAAATAATATTGCATGAAACGATAGAAGTTTTCCACTTTAATACTGGAAAACCTTAATTGGAACCCTACGAGCTGCATTGGGAAATTAAGCACACATGATGTTGTATATTATACATGGAAGGCACTGGAGAATAAGTGTATACACAAATTCACTGAAGCATTAGATGAAATTTAAATAAGAGAACAATTTATGATTGCATTGTTTGGGTAAATAATAAGCTATTAGAGAACTGTATGCAGCTTATGCTTTAAAACATGGAAAAAATGGTAACAAGACCTTTCCAGAATCTATGTATAGCTCTTACAGATTTTTCTGCATTAAATTCAAGCCTGAATATTTACAGCTTTTTATGGTATCCAACCAGGATGAATAACATATAAACAGCTCCTGACTATTCTGTCCTTTATGACTTTGCATGGGAGTGCATAGAGAGAAAATGTCTTTAGGCAAGCCCAGTAGTTATTTATGCTTAAATAATGCAATCTTGCTTAAATTAGATGTGTCCTGTATACTCCACAGAATTAATTATATTTACCTCAAGGCAATTTTTTAATCACTTTTTAAGGGGAGGATGAACACATAAGGATTCCTTTTCCCTCTATTCCTATTAATTTTCATATTGCTCAGTACAGGAGAAAAGCTGACCAGGTGGAAGAAAATATTTTACATTTTTATTTAAGATATTTGTGGTTTGAAATTTAAATCTCATGTGTTGTGAAAAAGTTGGCCTTCATTGTCAAGGAAGACAAAAAATAGCTGTATGAAACAATGTGCTTTTTATTTCTTATTTTTAATTCCAAGCAATTTTTTTGTTTAAAAGTATCACAAGCATATTACTGGTGATAAGAGGAATGGTGATATTAGTTTAAGAACTGCTTTCATACAATAGTAACTGTCTAACATAGAGGGCCAAAAAGGATCTGGAACTGAGAATGCAGTCAAACCACTTAAGTGAGCAAAAACCTTGCTGAAAGGCTTGAATGTAGTTAGAAGTCAACCTTGATATTTATGCTGTAGCTCATGTCAGATTTTTCCAATTTAATCTCTGTCCAGGAGCTATTAATTCATCTGCGAGTACTTACTTCATGCTGCAATTTTTAATACAATATGTCAAGGTCGAAAAACAACAGAAATTAGTTCAACAGGTTTTGAGTTCCAGAAATCTTATAAAAGCTTCCGAGATCAGAAAATCTCTAAAAGCCTGATCTAAACTCAGTAGACTCAGACATTGAATTAATTTCACTTCAAACCTGTCACAAACAAAAAGGAAAAGTATTTTTATACTAAAAATTAGGTATCACATTTTTAAAGATTTCAGCTAAATCTTTGGAGCAAATGTCAACACTACAAAATATTTATTCTCACATTGAAGTGTGAGGTGATCCATGGCTTCCGCTGCATATTCTGAGAGGGAAACAAATAGGAAGGAGCTTTAAATTAATAGTCCAGGCATCCAAGTAGACTCTTCCAGTGTGCTTTGATGATGATTTGAAAGAGTCTCAGTGGCTTGTTGTGGACTCCCATATGAACTGTTCTTTCTTGCTATTGCTTTATAATTAAGACTTGGAAAAGCACCCTTTTGACTTACTCTGAAAAAAATTCTGACAGCTCACTTATTAGACAGACCAGCGATCTTGGAAGAGTATATGTGTTGTTTCGAACTTCTGGGTTTTTTTTTTTCCTCCTAAAAAACAAATGGCTTGTTTGGATTTATATTCTATGTCTGTGCTTTTCATTCTGAGCAGAAGATTTCTCCTTTATTTAGCTATGTTTGTCAGTGGTCATGTACACTTTATCCTGCCTTGAATTATTGAATGAATAGGTGAATTTCCTCCTTTCGCACAAGAAATAGGAGCATGTTCAACATACAGTGTCTGTGTCTACCTAGAAATCCCTCATCTTGGTTGCAACTCCTGGGTGTCATATAGCCCTCTACTAGTCTAATAGCTCTCTGTTGGTGTTGCATCAGACTGACTTTCACCTTTAGGATTTAGTGTACCTGGTAGAGAACTGGCATAAGATCCTCCTTGGGTTAATTTTATACAGTTGTCATGCTGCAGGAAAACAAGTTCTTGTTCAGCCAGCCTCTCCTTCTGGGCAGTAGAAGAGGTGGCGAGACTATTAAGTCATTCTTTTGAAGGGTTATACAGTAGTTAATACAATTTTTGCTTCAACAGTGGTTTGCTTTTTAGGTTTTTTGTTGTTGTTGTTCGAGAAGATTTAAATACTGCTGGAAGAGTAGGCTTGAAACGTGGGAGGTTGCCTGATTGCCTTAAGGTACTGAAAAGCTAACTCGTCTGCCTGCTGGGCTGGGGCTGCATGACAGCCTCCTCTGGGACGTGGGTTTCCCTTTCTGCTCATAATGAGGTTTCTCTTCTCAACTGTGGGATACAGATGCTACTGCCATTGTTTAAATAGGAAAGCCAGCTTCCTAACCTGAAATTAAGTGGTATGTACACTTTTCCTCTGTAATGTCACATAAGGAGAGCAGGAAGGTGTAGGGCAAAAGAAAAGAGGCACGAAGACTTCAGTGCTGTGACTGGTGGAGGAATGCAGTGTTGGTCCAACTAATGCAGATGAAAGCAAATGAGGGAAGACATCAGTAGAAGAGAAGCAAAGCAGTTTTCACAAGTGTCTCTTTGGGGTTCTGTCACACTAACATTTAAAATGTCTCAGCAATCTTAGGTGCAGCTTGAACTGTCCAAACCAGTCAGTTTTAAGACTGGTTAACGGTAACTGGTATTTTTCAAAGACTATCTGTGATGAATGCTCATTTGTTTTTAAAAATCTTTATTGAAAAAGCTAAGGGAATTAGTACCTTCCAAGAGGATTGATATTTTCACTAAAGTTGAACATGTGCGTGAACTTAGTAATTTTACTCAATGCTGCAGCATTTTGTCTTGATTTAGATTTTGAATGGTGTTGATTGTATCAAGTCACATGTAAGTAAAATTAACATTGTTATTCTAAATCCTGTTTACACAAAGGCTTGGATAAATCTCATCAACTCAGTGTCATCATTGTCACCATTTTCTAGAAATCAGGTACTATGTTGGTCTGCCACAGCATGGCCTCTTAGGTTTAGTTTGTGCTATAAAAAGCATTTTCCCCTGGTTCTCCAAACATGCTGTAGTCCACACCACTAGAGTCTTTTAAGCAGATAACACAATTGATAGTGTTGTGTAAGACTTCAGTGAGTATTCCAGAAATAGCACTTCTTTTAATGCAGATAGTTCTTCTGAGCAGGAGCCTGGAGCTCTGGAGGCATTCACTGCTTGGGTTACTCTTGTGGATGCCATACAGCTACCACGGTAAGAAAGAGCTCCTTTCTCTTCCACCACTCTGTCAGGCATTTCAGTCCGCCTTTGCTGCGTTGATCTGCGTGCTGTTACCTCCCAGCACAGAACTGAGACACTGGGGTAATCTGGGTAAAAAGTAACTTTGAAAAAGAAACAGTTATTACAGAAGAGATCAGTTAGCAGCAAATTCCTGATCTCTCAGGCTTTTGGATAGTTCTTAACATCCAGAGTGTAACTGCAGAAGTCAGGTGGTGGTTCTGCTCTATCTGCCGGAAACACACAGGATCAGATGCTGCCGGTATAAAAATCACGGTCCCTTTTCAGGAAACCTGACTTGATATTTTTCCAGGCCACCAGACACTATTTAAAGCACAAGTAGACAGGAAAGAAAAAAAGTCAAAATGCTACATAAATGAAAGAAAATATCCTGAGTTAAAAGCAGAGTTAGAAAACTTCAGGCTTGTTCTCATGAAAGTAACACAGTGATTTTGAAAGCTATGCTGGAATCAATTCCCTGAAGATGTTTCTGTGGACTTCTTCCTGTAGATGGGTTCTTCTTAGTGAGATACTTCTGCAGCTTTGTCTTTTTAAGTCCCCTGAAGTAAGAAAAGACGGTAGTACAACTAAAGATGTTACAGTAGAATTTCCTCTGTTTAACCAAACCCCTTCAGCATCAGAAGATGAATGTCTTTAATTGTTTAACCTTTAATTGTATAGCCTTTCCATGCAACCTATGGATTTAACAAAATTATTAGGAAAGAAATGTCTGTTTTCTATATACAGAGCCCTGTGATTTGCTGGGATTTTTTTCTGCAATAACTCCCACTTTTCAAAAACATCAAAGCAGAAGCCAAACACAGGATGTACAGGAAGCATAAACAAATGGTTACTTTTTGCTCGAGATGAGATTGCCTTTAGTAAATTGTCACAATATTTTCCCCACTGCTTTTGCAATGAAGTTTGACTAATCAATAGGACAGTTAAACTTCAGAATGTGAAGTTTTGGTGTATTGTGTGGCAACTAGCTTTTAAAAAGTACCTTTCAAGAACAGCACCAGAAGTCATGCCATATTCTTTTTCTGTATGTTTTAAGGAAGAACAGTCAAATATATGTGAAATTAACTTCAAAATGGGAAAAAAGAACCCTGCTTGGGAAAATACAGAGCTCATGTGTATAGCCAAGGCCAGATATCTAAGATTATGAGGTATATTATATGGGAAGTAAGCTCCTCCAAAATGGTTAAATTTATTTTGTCCTGTAAGTTGATTTTCTCAATTAGCTTTCAAGTGTGCTGTTGTTATTTCATTGACATAATAAGAGGTATGAGATTTGCCTGAAGTACACCCAGCTCAGAATTGTAATTAATTCAGGAATGTACTTAAGCAGCACCCAAAACTGGTATGCTAATTAGAATGTTTTAAAAATAAAGGCCATTTTGGTGACTATTTCTGTAGTGTTGCTTGCAAGTATCTACATTCCTAATGTGATTGCTGTAATCAAGTGACAGCTGTCACAAAGAATTGATTATTATTTGTCTTTATTCAGGATTTACAGTGTGTAAATTGCTTGTTAGTGTAATTACTGTTTATAGATTCCACTTGCCTCCTGCTAAAGGTTTAGTGGCATATTTTGTTTTGTCAATAAAATGTCAGTCTTTCACTTTCTGCATCTAAGTTTATACCTGATGGCTTTGTTGTCTTTGCTGCTTTGCTTCCTTCTGTGGTGTGTAAAAGCTTCCTTGTAGGTTTTAATCTACCTTAAAAGACTACTTACATTCCTTATCTTTCTCTCGCCCATATTTCTGGTTTTGAGTGATTTGTAATGGCTAACAATAGAAGGAAAGAAAATGTGGGGCATGTAGCCTCATCCAGCTGACCCGTCAGTAATTTGGAAGCAGTTACAGTAACAGAAACGTGGGCTGCTCCTAGACGTTTTAACATGCCTTTCAGTCTGGTTACTGGGATGTTTACTGCATGATTATAGAATCATAGAATGGTAGGGGTTGGAAGGGACCTTTAGAGATCATCTAGTCCAACCCACCTGCAGAAGCAGGTCCACCTACATCAAGTCACACAGGAACATGTCCAGGAGGGTCTTGAAGACCTCCAAGGAAGGAGCCTCCACAACCTCTCTGGGCAGCCTGTGCCAGTGCTCACAAATTATACCCTCACAAATTATACTGACTTTAAACAACAAAGATTTGGAAGAATAGTAGGCAGGGAAAAATAATGAATAGAGATAGGGCAATTCTCAGCTACTTTTGGTTTTATTATGATCATGAGAGTCCTCAGACTTTGATAAGCTGGAGCACACTGCGGAGATACTGATCTGCTGATGGAATATTAGAGCCAGTAAAACAACTTTCATGGAAAAAAAAATAGTTGTTTTCCTGAGTTAAGATATCTCTAGTTGTGGAAGGCCCTTCATGGTATCATAGACTTGCTGGAGTGGACAGAGTGGTTAGGTTTACCACCTTGACAGGGTTTTGGTAAGACAAGCAACATCTTTTTATTTAAACCTTCTGCTTTGTTGCTGCTGCTAAGATTGAACTCATGCAGATATTTGATTTAAAGCCAACTGGTACCCATTGGAATATGGGTAAGTGTGGTCAGTAACAGAGGAACAGGTACATCTCCAGCATGGGAGCTGGTGGTGGGGTATATAGCCATGTTCACCAGCAACATACTTGCAGGGGAGCCACTTACCCTGGTCATATTCCATTGCACAAAATGTCGCTACTAGTAGTTTGCTAGAACACAGTATTTTGTCTGTTGCTTCAGAGTAGAGAAAAGCATTAAAAGAGAAAAGGTGGTGAGAAACTGGGCTGTGGGAAAGGAGTAAAGAGAGGAGCAGCATAAAGTGAAAAAACAGTACAGTTGTCTCACTGAAATTATTGTTTTTCTGCTTAACTGTGATCTTTCTTACACTGTACTGAGAGATTGGCTGGATCTTCCCAGCCTATGTTGCGATTTCTAGTTTGTTGGATACAGCTCTATTGTTTGTGAAGCACAGTTAATGTACATGGCAAGACAACGTTTTTGCAACATTTAGTTGTTCAATACCTGAGAGAGGATTCCTTTTAATTCTGTATTTTTTTCTAAATAACAAACTACCTTTCATTACATCTTGGAAATGGAATGTTTATTGCTAGACTTACACAGGAATTGATTGACTTTCTTAACTTCTCCATGCTAAAGCATGAAAAACATTCTAAAATTGGGATCTAATTTAGAATAAACAGATTAAAAACAAAAATCAGAAATTAAGCAGCCTTTCTGTAACTGGAAGGTATCTCACTGACTTGAAGCGGAACTTTAATTAATATCAAAGGAGAAGTTGTACTTTACAGGTGTTTAATCTGTCTCGATCTTCCCAAGTATTCTTTCATATGAAATTTTTCTGTCTTCTGTGGCCAGCAACCCTTCTCCTTCTGCAGCCTACCTGCCCAGGAGCATGAGCACTGTGATCCCTTGGCAGGTGGTAAGAACAGACTTCCTTCTATGTGAAAGGACTCGTAATGCATATGGGAATTTTTCAGTGAACTGTTGCTAATCATTTTTATTAACATTGTATAAAGTAAAAACAATGCCACTATTTGTGTTCCTCATTGCTCTGATTATTCTGAAAGTTGTAACTGGATAGCTGTTGTCTTGGATTTGTTATGAGATTTATCTGCTTAAAATACTTTGACTGCTGTTTACTTCCGTACTTTGAGTGTTAATTCTTATGTGCAGAGCCCGCTATTGTCCCTTAAGAAGAGGAAATGAGGCTATGCAGGATCTTCTTTGTGTTCCAGATGTTCAAATGATCACAGAAATGCTTGTGATCAGCCTGACACTGAAATATAGCACCTCAGGCTGCTCTCCCATTGCTCTGCCAAGAAGGACCTTTGCATTCAGATAAAACATCTTAGAAGCCCACATCTATTTGTTGTTTCTTTTTTTTTTTTCACAATTTTGATTGCAATTAACAATTACTTCTTATTTTTGTGTCACAAAACATATAAATGGGTCTAGAGAGATTACCACAGCAATGATGAAGGAATATAAACCTCGGAGATAAGTTTTACTCTGTTAAGCTTGCAATTTTGCTTTCACATTCATTTGCATATTTGTTGACACTGTGATACCTGCCTTCATTTTGTCATATGTGGTTCAGTTGCAAATCTGATAGACGTTTCATTTCTGTCTATATTTAATTATGACTTTATTCATTTTAGATGAATTCATCATTTAAATGGTAGCTCCCATTTTAAGTACTGAGACAAGTCTTATCATGGTTGGGCTAATGTCAGTCAGTAATACTCTGCCAGGATGATGTAAATGGAATCTCTTCCATTGTCTTTAATGGGAACTATAGAAAAGATTAATTAAATAAAACCCCAGATGGCATTCCAAGTTGACATTCCATTGAATTGGAAGCCACCAATTAACAATAATGTGGGGTTTTTTGTGGCATTACTTTTGGATCTTTCAAGACTGGAAACTGTACTGTCTAAAGCAAGAGTCCTGGGCTTCCCTAAAAGTTACTTCTTGAAGCAAAATCAGAATAAGAATACTACAAATAGAGGAAGTGGTGGAAAATAATCAGTCCTGCAGTGAGCTGCCATTTTCAGATGTAAAAGCATCCCTGGGAGGATACAGTCTGAGGATAACATTTCTCAAGCTTGTTCTAATACTAGTGATCATTTATTTGAATTTGAATGTAGAGTAAAGGAATTCAACATCTGAAGAGCACTAAGGAAATTCCGAATAGTGTTATTTTCTTGGTTTAAATACATATATAATGATTCAGGTTTCAAAGAGTGCAGCCACTTTGGTCTGCTTGCAATGAGGCATAGTTATCTATAGCCTCTAAATTGTTTCAGATTATTTTTCATAAAAATATGAACATAATGATGAATTTAACATTATATGCTTGATAAAATGAAAAATTCTTAGGATTTAAGTGTAATTTTAAAATGTCATTAAAGAAGTTTTGCAAATAGAACTTTTATAAGCATAAAACATAAAGAAAACAATGAAACATTTCTGTGCTATTAACAGAAACTATCTCAGGCATGTTGCAGGAACTTACATTAATAACCCTTTCAAAAAAGCAACAGAATGAATAGGTATCAACATAGTATAAGTTTGTCCTTGTTTGCAGATTACCTGTGTTTAAGTTATACTCATGTAACACAACAAGCTGTGTTCATACTTGTCTGTGGCGGAGACTTCTGTAGTATTTTGCTCATGGTACCTAAGAAGTTTACTAAACATAGATTCAAAAAACAGAATGATCTGATTCTGAAATGGAGGATATAGAAAAAGAATAAGATAGTCATCAAATTCCTCTTATATTGGGAATTTATTTTTATTGTTTTCCTATTTCAATAATTAAAGGAATCATACTTGGTAGATAATTTATTTTCACTAATGACTCTCAGTAAAATTTTTCACATAGGCTTACTTTACTTCTCACAGGCTAGTTTCTGAGGCCCTTCTCCACTGTCCTCCAGGTAGCGCTGGGCTGGCACTCAGCACTTGTGTGAAGGAGAGTTCAAAGAACAGCTATTAATCTGTGTAATGAATAAAATCCTTTGTAAGCACCATAACATTTTGAAGTGAGGCGAGTTCCTGCATACTCAACAGATCTGATTACCATGTGACAATTACAGTAGACTACTGTAGAGAGTGAAAAGACCTTTAGAGACATGGAAGCATATAATAAGGTGCTCAAAGTTGACTTGACAGTATTGGTAATATTCAGTTCAAGGTTAGATTTTATGGCACCTCATTCTTCTGCATATGTTCAGCTCATGTTCTAACAGTGCTAGCTTTAACAAAAAATAATTGTATTTGTATTTACTTTTTGTCTGACTCATCTCTTTTTACTAGAACAAGTTTTAAATAGACTTCTGTTATCAATTATTTCCTTTAAATGACCACAGCCCATTTCATGTCTGTAGGAACATTTCTCTGCAAAGCTGTTTCTACCGTATGAAACTGAATAGGGCTGGCATGTAGGTATAAGCACTGGCATACATTTATCCATACTGTTAAATTGCTGCAGATATGTACTAATATAGATAACACCCTGAAATTTCAGTCCTCTTGTGAGTACTAGCTCTAGTTTGAGCATTGCAATCAACAGAAGTATCTCAGGTCACCAGCCAATGCTTGCAGTGGTTTTGGAAAGCTGAGAGGTAGGTGAACGTCTCTATGTGTCTGGCCCAGAAAGGTGTACAGTTAGAGGATACAAAGAAAGCTTTTCTGGGTGTTGTCTTTCACGGAGGAGAGTTCATGTATAATCTCATGAGGTGAAAATGAACCGATGCTGTTCTTCACCCAGAGATCCTTTATCTCATCACCAAGTGTCTACATCCTTACTACATCTCTGCCCTTCTCCACTTTCTGTCTCCTAGCCTTTTCTTGAGCTGGTGGTGGTGTAGGAACGCAGCAGCAGCCATGCCAGCTACATCTTCAGCATTGCTTTAACAGCAAACGTGCACTGCACTACCTGTGAGTCAAGTAGCCATGAACACATCCAGATTTTCAAGTAGGCAGGAGTTTTTAAAAACAGAGGTAGTCTGATTTACTGCTTTCAGACCCTTTTGTTAGAGGACAGTTTTCTAGTGATTCTTTAGGAGATCATTTGCAGTCAGCATTCGAAAGAATGGAGTAAAAATCAATGTAAGGGCTGTTTCTGAGACCAGTCATATCCATGGCACAGGTGGACATTCGTTTTGAGGTCACACATCTGCTTCTGTTATGTTTCTACTTTGACAAGAAGAGAATACCGTCAGAAATATAGAGAATTTTGACTAAAATATGAAATGTTTGCTATTGGATGAGAATCTTAATTACAGCCCAAGGAGTTCCACTGTGCTCTGGTTTAGTAATGTGTCTGGGACAGGTGGTCATTAGCTCTGGAGTAGCTGCGATTAACTGTAATCTGGGTTATTTATGTTGCTGCATGTCTACAGAGGATAGGAGATGCTTCTTTCTATAAAGAAATATGTTTGGTTTATTCTTCTGAAATTAAGCAGACAATAAACTTCGGCTTGCTCCTTCTTTGTCAAGAAACAGGTACTTTTTATAGCTTGGCAAAAATAACTAGGAACACTGCAAATAGGAGAAGTGACATACAGTGTGAGGATCTGATATTTTAAGAGCCTAATGCTTTCTGCTCTCCCCATGCCTCTTGAGTTGCTCCTGCAGATTCTGCATGAGGGAAGGTTTTTCTCAAAGTAGCAAGGGAAAAAGCTGTAATGATGCAAAGAGCAGAAGCTCCTTGCTGCAAGGCTTAGGGGACCTATATGGGACTGTGTGTGGGCACTTTACCAGTGGATGCAGTGCAAAGGATTTTTTTCTAATGAAATACATGCCAACTTTTGGATTGAAAAGGTTGCCTTTGCTTTTTTCTGGATGTTTCTGGTCTGTCTACAAGATGCACATATCTTTCAGGAGCAATCTGAACATTATCAACTCAAGATTCTCAATCTGTTTTGAAAAATGCTGTGTAGTGGTTTTGTGACCAATTTTTATTTTATAGTTTTCACTTTCCTTTCTACTTTTCGAGGAAAATGCCTCTAACTGTTTATTCCGCTAGCCAGTGATTGTTTTACTCAGTCTGGATAGAATATTGATAACATTTTGCCTTTCTTCTGAACTATTTTTTACAGTAAACCAGTGAATCGGATTAAAACTCATATTTTTTTCTGTGCTTCTTGGAGAAAGTGCATCAATGATGATTCAAAATAGGTGCTTTTGGAAAAAACTTCAAATTTTATGTGAAATACTTGACCCTCCTAGTGTCTCTGCCGTCAAGCTAGGATGGCAGCAGCCAGCTGTGATGACATTTGAAAAGGCACAGTGCCTCTGTGAGCAGTTATAATGTAAAATGTAGATTCAGAGACTGCAAAAGGGGAAGAAAAATTCCTGCCATCACCCACAACCTCACGAACCCCTGCTTTTTCAAACAGCCCAGGGAAAAGATGGGAGTGAGGGAATAGGTAATTAAGAATAATGCTGTCCTGAATTCTTGTCTTTATGTACATATATCTGTGTGTAAAGACCAAGAGCAAATGGGAGAAACTCCTTCTTTCCATCTGTTGGCAAAACTTGATCTGTAGCTTGCATAGCATCTTACCTGAAGTGGTCATGAAAAAATAGTGCTAATTACTTATAAGTAAGTGTAAAGGATGGCAAAGCAGACAAAATCTTTAGTTAGTGTCATTGAGCTTTGAGTCTTAATTTTATGGCAATTTAGTTATCTGTTAACATTTAGGATTGTCTGAGAGAGCTCACAGGTGGAAAAGTGGATCAGATAAGGAAAGTGTACACTGTTTAATGCATTTCATTAACCACAGCATTAAATGTTGTTGATAGGCATGTATTTTTAGTGTCTTTAGGACATGCTCTTCATCATTGAATATAAAGCAAGAACTATGGATGGTAATTGGCACAGTAATGGGAAAAGAAAATATAATGCAGGAATAAGTATAAAGTTTCTTAAATGAGAAGTAACAATGACATTTACTTTCATGATAAATTTTCAGGGAGAATTGTGCTGTACTGTGCAGAGAGTGACACTTGCTCCTTTCTTGTCAGTATTTAAAAAACAATTAAACTTTCTACTTACAAAAGGACTTCCAGTGTTGAAGGTACAAAATTGGTTTTCCAGTTGCACTGGTATGATATTTATAGTATGATTGCCTTATTTCCCTTACAATTAATGTACTTATATATCTAAATCTGTCTGGTTCTAGAAAATCTCTAACAGAGAAGGACAACACGAAGAACCAAGTTAAAGATTAGCTGCCATTGCACTTGTGTTTTGAGGAAATAAGGCAGAGATCCAAGCTTGGCAACAGGCTTCATCAGCCTGATTTCAGGAACAGGAAAAAAGTTGTACGAATGGGGCTATGGAGGGGCATTGCAGGATGCAGGGACTGAGTAATGAAAAATTGAAAGACGTGGCACTTTATTCTTAGGAAACACTTAAAAAAAAAGGTTTCAGAGTTCTCATTTGGGGATTTATCTCAGTCTTGACCACCAGTGTGCCACTAAATGCTGATTGTCTGATGCACTGGTACAGAATTTTCCTGTGCCTGTCCCCACAAGCACAGAATAGTATTGCAGAGCAGTGGAGCTCAAAAGGGATGTGAGGACATTCTCTTATCTAGCCCCTGGCCCAGAGCAGGTGGAGGAAGACCAGATTGCTTCCAGTTTTGCAGCTTTACAATGCCAGGGAGAATCCACAACCTTTCTGGACACCCCATTCCTGGGTTTGAACATCCTCACGGGCAGAAATCTTTAATTCTAGCAAAAAAATGCCACATACAGGCTTGTGTCTGTGGCATCTTCTCTTTCCCTCTCTCTTCTTTAATCAGTCTTGTAAGGCAGTTGAAGATGGTGGCAAGGTCTGCCCTCACTTTCTGTCAGCCATTGCACAGCTTAGATGTAATCCCCAAGGGACAGGGTGCTGTGTCACATTAACCAAGGTCCTTCTAGCATGGCTGTTGACCTCCAACCTGCTGAGAGTTCACCACAATAGATATTCTTTGCCATCTTTGAAACTTCGTGGACATTCCAAGAAACTCTTTGAATCATAGAATCGTAGAATAACAGGGTTGGAAGGGACCTCCAGAGACCATCTAGTCCAACCCCGCTGCAGAAGCAGGAGCACATAAAAATACTCCAGAAAATACCCTGAGAAGGCATATAGCATATATTATTTTATATACATTACTGATTTATGAGTATTTTATACAAATTTTCCCTCACTTTGAAAGTTAGTTATATTTTCTGTATGATATATTTAAATATTTTTAATAAGACATGTAATATTTTAATAGTAAATATCAATATTCAAGTGTTAAATCTTTATACATAATACATAAACATACAGAAATTGAAATCAAAGCACTAAAATAACCTTACACATAAAATATACTATTCTAAAGGTTAATATGAAAACCTGCATTGTATTTACATAAGTTCAATTTGCATTTTATTAAAGAACATTGTTTGTTGAGGAGGAAAGCTAATTTTTTGAATTTGACATGTTGAATGTAATTTTTTTTCTTCCATGTAATAAATACAATATATTATGGATTATAATATGAGAGGTAACTGCTGATCTTACAATCACAGTTAAAAATTGGTCAGTGCTATGAAACAGTTACACAGTTTACTGCAGGATCCACCCTGGACAATAAAGGTCATCATTTTTAACATACCAAATAAATCAATCAATGTATTAGGAAAAAATAGGATTGACTAACGTCTGGTGACTTAGAAAAGGATACAGATAGTGCAGCTTTGACTTCATCCTGCAGCCTGCTTTTCTTCAATAAAAATGTGTCAATGTTTCATTCTAGAGAAGCATGTTGAGGGATGGATACTAGAGCTCTAAATTGTTTTCCCACGTGAAGACTAAATAGATCTCCTGTCTGTAACCAGAAGTGTTGTGGTTATCCTTCTGAAATGTATAACTGTAATCGTGTCTTGAAAAAAATAGCAGTGAAAAAATGTACTGGTATGATACTGGAAATGTATTTTGAAGAATGCTTCTGTAATAGAGATGTGCAGTTTGCTATGCTTTTTATGATGCTTTGTAAGTAAAGAGTTGCCTCACCCAGTGGGTTTTTGCATATGCTCTAAAAGTTCTTGAATAAAGTGTGCGAGTACAGGACTTAGAATATGAGAATTGTTGGCTGGTCAGCGTTTAAGCTTTTGTTGTCTGAGCAATGTTTGAGAATCAATTTCTGCTTATGACTGTGATAAGGTTATTTTTTAAATAGATGAGAAATTATCTTTGTTTCACCTGTAATGTATAAATACATATATTCTATGTATGAAATATGCAGGCACATAAACCAGCTTTGCTTTTCTTGTTTTCGAGAATCACTACTGTTCATATTTAAGTCATTCTTGGGTTGGTTTCTAAAGTCTGCAGTACAGAATTTAGCTGGGCAGGATTTTTATATCCATGCACAATATTCCCACATAGCAAAGTAAAATCAAAATAAAAAAGTAGAGGAATATGTGATTTAAATACAAATAAAATTCTCAGGGTGTGGTGTGCAGATATTTAATGAACACAACTGAAGAATGGAAATAGCATCTGTTCCAAAGTGCATAAAATGAATATTCAACTTGCTTTATAAATGTTTAAGAGAGAAGTGTTTAAAAAGAAAGAGAAATAGAAAAGGAAAAGGAATGTTCTTGATGAGGTAATCACACGATTCTTTGTAAAACAGTAATTTTCCCCCTTGAGTTATTGACAAAGAGAATGAACAGTGGCGTAGCCTTGTTTAATTGCTGTGTGTGAAAAGTACAGAAAATAATTCTGAATTAGAAATTGCTAATAGTTTCAGGACTATGTTATATTGTCACAATCCCGTTGCATTGTGTATCAACATTCTTGCCTTCCCTGAGCATCAGTTGTCTATCACCGTTTTTTTCATTTTATATATTAGCAATTGTGAAGTTCATGAGCCAGGAAAGCCTGGTTATACTTCAGGGGAGACATTACCTAAGAAGGTGTACAGCTATGTCTTACCTTGGAACCTCTGGGTTAGTTTTGATATCTTAACAGGCGATGAACCTTTAAAAGAGCCTCAGACTCTTCCAATTCAGCAAATACTTGTGATTCCTGATTAGGAACAATGTTTTATGTCAGCATAGTAGGCATATTCAGCCACTAACTATCAGCCTGATATTGATTATGTTGAAATGAATTGGAGATGTGTCTGTGGCTTGTTTGGAAAGCAGCTCTGCATTTAAACTTGCCATGATGTTAATGGGTTTTCAGAGGACTGAGTTTTTCTCAGTGTGCTTGCATTAAACAGTACAAGAGTAGTTTGGGTTGGGAAAAAAGGGATAGTCTGAGTCTTTCTTTACACTCATGACTATTTCAGGACTAGTTTCTATAATTTGCTCAGCTATTGAAAGCCCCAAAGGCTGTAAATAGCAGTGATTCAACAATGTTCATTCAAATATTTGATTCTTAGTCAAATTTCATGTGTCTGGGGAGGAGTTGGGCCTGGGATTGCCCTGGTGAAAAATCTGTTTGGGCTGAAATCTAAATGGTGAGTGTCAAAAGGTTGGGGCATCCCTTTTTTCTATTGTATCTAGCAACAGGACAAGGAATAATGGGATGAAGCTAGGGCACAAAAAGTTCCATTTGAATATAAGAAAAAACTATATCACCGTGAGAGTGACGAAGCCCTGGCGCAGACTGCGCAGGGAGGGAGTGGAGTCTCCTTCCTTGGAGATCTTCGAGATCTGCCTGGACATGTTCCTATGCTACCTGATCTAGGTTGACCTGTTTTAGCAGGCGAATTGGACTAGATTATCTCTAAAGATCCCTTCCAACCCCTACCATTCTATGATTCTATGAAAATTAGTTGCTTGGTAGTATCACATCTCCTCAATCTGATGTGTTTCCTTCATTCATTTTTTTTTTTCCTTAGCAAAGACATGTCTAGGTCAGCTAATGAAAACTCTCATTCATTTTGTTCCAGTGTTTTTAATGTTTTTGCATAGTAAGCAGAATGAATTGAGAAACAGCAAAAAGGTAAAAAATGGTTATTTCAGATCTATGAATTTTGGCCTGTTTTATCCATGTCCACTAATCTGTGTTTTTCCATCTCTATACCAATTAGGGCTCTTATGAGCCTGAAGCTCTTTGATAACTGCCCATTTCTCTGCTTTCTCTCAGTAGAGTTATATCTATTCTAGATGCCTACAGAATGTTATAACTTAAATATGCGCACCCAACAATTTGCTTTTAATTTAAATTTGCATTTGGGCTATTTCTGCTAATTAATTCTTTGATCTTATAGTTCTAATGGTGTCTCCTTCTTGGACACCTCACCTACACCCTGCATTTTCACACTGATAATGTTTAGACATTTATGCAATGAGGAGACAATACAGAGATTTTAATAAATTGCTGAATGTCTTATGAGAGAGAAGATTGTTGGTTTTTTTTTTTGTAGAAAATGTTATCTTAATTTAGAGAATAAATTGTAGGTTTTGGGAAAACTTTTTTAATAAGGTCTTTTTAATGGATGGCTAAAGGAAACTATAATTATGTTAATGTAGAATTGTTCTAATACATAACTGATATTTTGACAATTCCAAATGCTTCTTTCGAAATACTATTGTACTGGCATGTTATTGGGCAGGTTTTCCTGTATATCAGCTGTTAGAGGATATCTACAAAAATGTTTTAAATTGCATTCTGTTGACTTTTCAGGAGGAAAAAAAAAGAATCAATTCTGATCTCATCTGTGTTATGATCATATAATGAAATAAACTTCCAGCCTGTTCAGTTTGAAACTGATGAGGATGAGTGAGATAGGATAAACTTTTGATCTTCATTTCTTTCATCCTGTAGGAAAATAAAGTAATTTATGTATCTTTAGGTTAGAAATTGATGCTGATCATTTAAATAGAGATGCATGAGATTATGGTGTAACATGTAGTTTCCTTAGTGCTGAAACTGCTCTTCATGGGTCATGTAGACAAAACAACACTAAAGTAGATTGAACCCTTATGCCTTCCTGCCTTTTGAGATCTAGCTCTCCAAGTAATCTCCAGTCATTCACTCACCTGTTCTAAGCACGAACAAAAATTTGTTTCAGATGTAGTAAGCATAATGGATCACTTGTATGACACTGCTTGCCTAATGTTATTTTTTAAGTACTTCTAATCCTCAGTGTAAAGCTGGTTATTTGTAAAGCATGAGAATATTTTTTGATTGACATTGCTCCTTGGATTATAGCATTAACCTTTTGACACTTACTTGAATAAATAGAATGGATGTTTCTCTTATGTTAAAATTGCCCAGAAGCATAAGGTTGATTTTGTTTCTTGGATGTTAGGGAGGTGATGTGTTCCCTCCTGCTTTGGCTGAGGTCAACACCGGGGCCTGTCTGCTGCCTGCCAGAGAGCTGAGCAAGCGGCAGCTGAGATGAGCTTTCTGTGGAGCACTGCTTTCCCCTCTCTGCATGGAGCCTGCCACTCCTTGGCCTCAGCAACTTGTGTACTAAGTCCTCAGGCAAGTAGAAGGGGAGTGTCCTGGAGCTTTGTGTGTACTTGAGCTGTGCCATAGTTAAACCAAGGCTGTTCCTTGTACCTCCTGTATGTCTCTTACTTTATCAGTTCGAACCTGCAAACTGCCAGATTTGAGACTTCCATCTCTTTCACCATAAATTGGTGTATATTTTATTTTACCTTGTTATTAGTCTTAGAGTAGAAAGCAGTGAAGAAAACAGTTTACTGTAAAATTACTGGTTATTTTTACTTCCTGATATACTGGGCTTTTTTTCATAGCCATTATTTGAGAAGAGATTTTTCTGGTCTTCTGCATTGTTACTAGTGCTTCAGGACTGACACAATGACGGTCCTGGGTGCATTACACTCACCACGTTGGTTTTCGTTGAGAGGGCTTTGCTACTGTATTTGAGCTCTTGCCTTTGTATCATAAGATTGTCAAGGTTTAATGAATGCCAAAAGGGTCTTCAGCCATAGAGGAGGTGTGTTATTTCCATTGCTCAGCTACAGGTGGTCTGGCAGCCTGCGGTGGGGATTTTACACATTAACACCATGGAGATGGTACACTGAGGATTCATTTTGTTGTAGCTGGCAGTGGCGATCACAAAGGTCAGCAGTTTAGGACAGCTTCCATGAGAAAAGATTAACCTGGATGCAACCGTCTTGCATTGCGCACAGAGGGATTTTCATCTATATGATCGTCGTGTAGTCTCTTGTTGACTAGTTTCTGTTTCCCTGTCTAAGTCTCTAGTTAATCAAGTATTTTTTGAAAGCCAAAGCAACAGCCTTTAGATTGTTCTTACTGCTCAGTGGAAGGATTTTTTTTACTTGATCTGTTTTGGCAGAAATCAGTACAAGTTATAAGACACAGCTTTGGTAGAACAAAGAAAAAACTTCAGTATCTTTTGTATCTAAAATACATTTTGTGTACATGTGATGGAACCCATTTTGTGCATCTGCTTTTCAAGCACCTATCCTGGAAAAAGCTCAGAAAAGTCTAGTGGGTTAATAAAATGTAAGTTCTTCTCTGAACAGAGACATGATGGCTTTTCCAGAAATCTGTCTCTTGTTAGCTGGAAATCGTAACATGAAGACATAAAATTTACAGTTTGTATATCCTTCTTTATTGAGTTACATTATGACATTTATCAGAAATGATATTAAGCTTAGGGCATGCAAGACTATATTCACCATTTGAAAGCTTGACTTTAAGGCAGATTATGACAATTGCCCTTTTGGCAAGACAGACTGGCTTTTAACCTAGAAGTAGGTAAAGTATGATTACTTTTAACACTGCTCTTATGAGGCCTGGACAAACAGATAAAATATTTTTTTAAACTTGAGTTGAAGCAGTGTCTTGTATCTTCCAGGACAGTAAAAAATATGCATAATATATTCAAGTTGCTTTTAATTTTAAGTAGTCAGACTTTTTTTACGCAAGCATCGTAAGAACAACCAGCTACTGTTGATGTTCTGTGTGGGACCAAAACTATTTAGCAATTTGAGATAAAATATAATTTGGAAATTCAAGTAAAATGGTAAATGCTTACACTGTCCAGTGTTGCACTAATACAACAGAAAAGGCCTTTTAAAATTGTAATTTCATGCTATTTTTCCAAATATTTTATTTGCAAGCAAAAGGTGCACTTTTTTTTTTCTTTTTAAGAATCACAGAGTGTTTCATCAATACCAGTAAGGTTAAAATTAAAGTTTGCAGTATTAAAGTTTTACGAGCATGATTGTTTTGGTGTCCAAGCACATATTTTTCCCACACTAACAAATTCCTACATCCAAGATGATGTTTTTATTCACTATTGGTGTTTTTAGGGGTAAAAAGCAGCCAGGAGCTACATATGCATTGTACTAATCGTCTGTTGTGCAGTTTCCCAGTGAATGTTAATATCATGACTGGTGGTTTTCTTCAGATAGTACTAACTTGAGTTAGTAATACTAAAGAAGGACTTTCAAAGATACTGTTTTCTGCTTTTCTTTGGTCTCTGGAGTATTGACTAAGAACAATAGTAATGGACAGAAAAAGAAAACTTTCAGCTTGGGTGGGTATTCTTGAAACCATAACTAAAAAATGGTATTTTAGAAGAAGATGTGCTTCTAAAAAGCTTGATTTTTTTTTTCTTTACTAAATAGCTATGGTTATATATCTAATGGGGTTTTGCACAGTTATGTCAGATGAGCTTGCTGTCTTGCTCTGGTTGTTCATTCACAGCGCTTAGTTTAGGCAAGAGTCTTGACAATTTGTTCAGACAATGAGTATTAGCTGATTTAAAAATACTTCAATGTCATGATCTTATAGAGAAATTTGGATATATTCTCTATATTCATTGTGTTAGACTGGAGTAATCATTTAAATCAAGCTTAGATTATTGAAAGGCTTACTGTATTGGGTTTGTAGCCCATCATCCACAGATTACACCCATTCTAATTTGTCATATGGAATACATCCAGCTTCTACTAAATAGTGTCTGTTTTACAGACATGCAGCTGTTTGTAGCCAAAATAAAGTTACTGTGAGTGACAGCAATACCAGCTATGAGCTGCACACTTCAACTGGTGGAATAGGTGAAGAGAATGCCATAAATGCCCCTACCCTCTTCCTTACACTGACATAATGCATAGAGAGGTTCTGTAGCTTTTACTGTTCTCTGTCTCTGCATGTGATAAACATGCTTTCTCCTCCTTCACGTGCTTAGATCTGGATGGAAAGCTAATATTTTCATGTGTTTATATTTAAAAAGTGTAGGTTTTAGTTTCACTCAAAAAGGTGGAATATTTGTCTTGAGTTTCAGTTATTTCTGTCAGAAGCAGGTCAAGAAGTTACGTCTGGAAGACAGAAAGCTCAGAAGTCCAAAGACAGCTATAAAGATCTGGGAGTTTGTTGGCCATATGCCTCTGCTGCTGGGGTGTGGCAGGGCTTTGGCTCACATTTAACCCCATGTCTGTCTCCATATCCAGCAATGGACATGTACAGACATGGTGCTTCACCCACCGCTCTGCCCAAATGTAGCCATGTATGCAGGGACATGTGCAGGGGGATGCTTGGTCGACCCCAAAACAGTAAATAATGTGTTCCTGTGGGGGAAAAAAAGGCACCAAACTGCTTTATGAAATAAAAAAACACACCTCTCCCAAAATATACATGCACAAATACATTCTCCCCATTTCCCACAGCAGCCAGGCTGCTTTCTTTCTTTCTAGAAGAGTAAAAGAGAGTAAAAAGGATATATTTTTCCACTCAGCATTGATTTTACTTATGTAGCTTCCCAAAGTTGTATTCCAGCATGTTGAGTAACACGTGCATGACAGGAATCAGGACTCTCCTATCAGATATCGGTGGAGAAGATTAATGTTCACTCTTCAAAATAAAGGGATTATATTGATGGAGCCAACAGAAGTCTTCTGCTTTGCATTTTTTAGGCACTACAATAGCAGCCCTGCAAGAAGCATCACTAAGCCTTATCTCAGTGTCTTTAGCACCCCCATCCCACAGGCATAGGAAGCCTGGTGAAGGAATGGGAGAGTCATACTGAAAGTTGGGGTGCACATGGCCTGGGCTCCATGGAGCTCAACAAATGTTTTCTCAGGATGGACAGCACTGGGGGCCACGCTTTGCATTTGATTCTCCAGGATTTTAAATCCATCACAGATTGCTTTGTAGGAAATGTCTGTGTATTCTGACAGGGTAAGAATGTATAAATAGTTCACATGAGTAAAATTCATTGTAGTTTCTATACTCATTTAATGTTTCCCCAGTAAAAGGAGTTGTGAAAAACAACCATGAAATAAAGTCCCACTTCTTCCTCCTGAGGTTGATGAAGTAAATGCCTGATGTCATAGCAAATGTTGAAGTTGAAAAATATTTTAAAATGGCTTTGAATTGGAGTCACTTTAAATGTATTTATCTTGAATCCTCACTTTGTGGCATTATTACTGTAGTCTCATCCCAAGCTAGCATTATTCATTAATACCAGCTTATCTCCCCTGATCCTTCTTTGTCTGTTCATTCTGATATACTGTGTGCACACATCTGTAACCTTCTGTTTCTTGTTCTGTTAATGCCATTTTTGAAATTGCATTTAGAACTGGTGCATTTGAACTGGTTACACAGTCAGACCAGAGAACCCCTATTCTTGGCTTCTGTTAGAGTCTCTGTTACCCCTTGTGCCACATTAGAACACATTAGGAAGACTAAATTCCTCTGGAAATACAGACTGTCTGATTTTTGTAGCATTGGTGTTATTAAGTGTAGTGTAGTACATTTGGTATGAATGCTTAATGGAGAAACATTAAGTTTTACATGGATAAACATGCAGTTTTACATCTTACTAGGATGCAATTCATTTTGCTCAGCAGTGGAATGTGAAACTATCATTAGAAAAAAGCCAGCCAGCCAAAATTAATTCTGCCTGCAGGTGCAATTAAGCGATTGGTAGGTCTACAATATGAAGTAATTGAGTAGTGATCTGGCACTGAGAATGCTGCATTGCACTTTCTGTTTGAATGCTGTTTACAAATACAGCAAACCTTTTGCTGTATTACAGAAGCTTTTCTGTTAATCCTCTTAGCCTCTGCCTGTTTGTCCATTTTTATATACAAGTGATGGCATTAACAGGCAGAACGGCTGGTTTTTGGTGGGAACAGGGGCAACACTCCTACCAAATTAATGCAACGCTCCATTAATTGGTCTCTTTTGTATCATTGCATGGTGATGTTAACGTGAATATAGCAATAGGCTGCCAAGGTCTTTAGATTCCTTAGAATCACAAGCATTGTAGTTGATACAGAAAAATACCTGTTTGTGCTAGAAACTAAATGAATACCCTCAGTAACAAGTGCCACCTTAAGCTGAGGTATTGTTTATGCTGTACAGTAGAATAAACTTTCCTTAGTTTCTTCTCTAACTCGAGTAGTGGAGTCTGTTTTGCCCTGGAACTGCAATTGTCAGTGAGCCCTGCCTGTCCTTGTCTCAATCCACAACATCCTTGGTTATCTTTTTTCCTCCCATTTTGCTGGAGACTGCCATCCTAAGGAGAGTGGGAGTGGATGGGGGGCAAGGAGCAACAGACTGTTGTGATGCTTCGTTGCTAGCTGGGCAAAACCACGACACTGTGCCAGGGCTCCATCACTCTCGCTGGAAAGAAGTTTCTCTTCATGTTCCAGTGGAACTTCCTGTGTTCCAGCTTTTGCCCATTACCCCTTGTTCAGTCACTGGGCACTACAGAAAAAAGACTCGACCTATCCTTTCAACACTCACTCATTAGGTGTTTATAAGCATTTATAACGTCCCCTCTCAGTCTTCTTATCTCTGCTGAGATTTATTTTAAATAGAAAGAATAATGTTTTATGAATGGTCAATATTTTGTTTCAGGTATTTGCCTCTGAGAACATTTATGGCATATTTACTCAGTGTTTGGACATCTTGGCTTGTAGGCTGAGAATGAGTGAGATTGCTGGGAGAAGAAACACTGGAGTGTGGATTCATGGTGACATTGCTACTGTATGACAGTCTGTACTAATTGATACCAGAGGCAGCATTTGCTCTTGGCTAGCTCCTGTGTCACACTCTTGAATGCAGAAGAAAAATAGCACCCTCAGTTATGATGTAAATTGGCAACAATGCAAGGATCTGGAAGAAATATTGCAGCAGATGCAGGAATAAATGTCTAGAGACAGAAATTGCATCTTTTCTCCTTGCCTTTGATCTGTTGGAACTCATTTAGACACTAGAGGTCCAGACTCAAGGCTATACTGTGTAATTTGTCAAACTTGGGTCACTACAGATATTCTCATTTGCATGCCTGTTTTCACGTTCAAAGACAGAATGAGTTCCTGAGCATGCTGATTTGTTACCTTGGCAATAGAGGGGCTTGCCAATAGAGTGATGAATATATCTGCTGTCACACTGGAAACTGATTTTCTTCTTACATATTTGTGTTGATATTTTTATATTTTTTGAGGAGTATGGCTATTGATGTACTTTTTTTGCAACTACTTCTTTGTTCTGCTGGATGGAGACACTCTTGGAGTGAAGTCAGATGTTTTTACTTTGCTGTAAAACAGGAGTGCGGTTCTAGTTAGCCAAAGCCATTCAGGTTTAAAGGTCAGTACTGCATTGTGGTAGGCAGTAACTTGGGAAATTGCTGTCTGGGATCTGTAAAAGAAGTCTGTCAGGAGCAACTTTCTGAGGAACCCTGAATTTATGGTAGCACAATGCTGTGGAGATTGTCCCTTGGCTCTATTCCCTGTAATTCTCAAGCTACTGTCATGAAAAATATGAGGAGTCTTTTCCCCCTGATTTTCATTCTCTGTTTCTAAATTGTGTATTACTGACCAAAAGTAGACAGTAGAAGATTTAAACAATTGTGAAGAACATTTTTGTCAGTAACTTCCAGTAATGCAATATAGAGTTATTTAAAAAAAAAAAAAAAAAAGGCAAAGTCATAGAATCATTGAATCATTTCAGTTGGAAAAGACCTTTAAGATTATTGAGCCCAACCACTAACCTTACACTGCCAAGCCCATCACTAAGCTAAACTATGTCCTCGGCACCTCATCTATGTGTCTTTTGAATATCTCCAGGGATAGTGACTCCACCTCCCTGGGCAGCCCATTCCAATGCTTAATAACCCTCTTGATAAAAAAGTTCTTCCTAATCTCCAACCTAATCCTCCCCTGATGCAATTTGAAGCTGTTTCCTCTTGTCCTGTCATTCATTACTGAAGAGGAGAGAACAACCATCACTTCACTACAGCCCTCTTTCAGACAGTTACAAAGAAGGATCATGTTTCCTCCAGCCTAAATAACCCCAGCTCCCTCTGCCACTGCTCCTCATAAGACTTGTGCTCCAGACCCTTTGGGACAAGTCAGGGCAAAGGAATGAAATATGAAACATACCTATGAAATGTATCTATGAAGTACACAAAACATGAAAAATGTCCTTGGGATTCCTATATGATCAACAGGACTCTGGGAAGTCACCTCACTAGTCATTTATTTATCCCATTATACTGTAGCTTTGAAGCTGCTATCTTACAAAACCAATGAACTGCCCAAGAAGATTTAGACCCAAGTCTGCAAAACTCATCAAATAGAATTCAGTGAAAATCATTTAGCATGTGCCAATAACATAAGAGAAAAACAGGGCAGCATTGGTATTTCCCATTTGTAATAATGATTATGACAAAAGAAATGGTGAGAAAGGTGAAAACTAAAACAACTTCACAGAATTTTAACCAGTCACTATATGCAAAAAAGACCCCTCAGGAATATTCAGATAAGACTATTCAGATCTCTTTGTCAGCTCCAAGTTTCAGTAAACCATGCTGTTTTACTTGCCTACTGAAACAAAACTTGGACATGGCAACCCTAATATCTGTGCAAATTGCGAATTTCTTGCAAGCTGTGTTTCAATATCAGTCAATCTTTTCAAGTCTGACCAGGGTAGTCCTTTCAGGATAAGCAAATTGAGTTACTTAGATTGCCTTCCAGCAAAAGGCAAGTGTAATGTTCAGGTACTTTACAAAGGGTTGCATGCCAAAAGCATGGAAAATGAGTTTAATAAAAAAAGAGCAGAGGAATATTCTCAAACTTTTAGTGATGAAGTAATTTGATATTTTCCAGTAAGTGAACAGTTCAGGTTTTTAGGGTTGCCATGTGAAAATAACTGAAGTTTTTCCTGGATTGGTTTAGAGGTATATTTGTCCTTAACGTAGAGGACAACTTGTTGCCTGTGTAGGTAAGAAAGAAAAGATTCATGTAATCTGTGTTTTTCATGACGTGATGTTTCTTGAGTTTCACGTGAGTAGGATTGCTGCTCCAAAGGGCAAGCGTGGTTTACAAGGACTCATGTCCATGGAAAACACTCCAGTGTGAACTTTTCAAATTTTTCACTATGCACCAGAACAAGATTGTGAACAAAGGCACTAGATGTGGTATAACAAAGAGTACTTCGTGTTTATGAGATCAACATTGCATTTTGTGTAGCTTCTAAGGTAAGTATTTCTTTTCAAAGGAGCTGATCTTATTCTCGGATCCTTTAAAAAGCATGCAAGGCTATGGTCTCATTTGTTTGCAAAAGGCTTTGAATCCTAAATCCACACTAGATGGATGCAGCATGGAAAAGCTCATATTCTGCCAATGCAAAGTTTTATTTTAGTCAAAGTTACAAACTATGAGAAATTTCCTTTCAGCAGGAGTTTGCTGTCACTGAAAGTACTTGGAATAACTCTTTCTTTAACTGTCTTTCCCTACTTTTTAACTGTTTTTGGCAGGAGTGATATGGCAGGCTACATCTTGGATGGTTTGGTTTTGTTAAATGTTTTATTGATGTATTGGCTCAGCACTCATTGCTTTGCAGAAATCTCACATTCCAAAGTGTCTCAAGGAGGAGCATTGCTTGGTAAAGTCTTTGAGTGTAATTAGATGATGACTGGAGATTATCTGTGTTGTGGTAGCCTTAGACTTGGTCATTGGTATGTGCTATTGTACAGGAAGGAGGCAGAGGCTTTGAAAACTATACTGCATTAAAAAAGCACAAGGGAAGTCAAAGGGCTATCTGTTCCTCCCCATGAAGGAGGCAGCAGCTCTGCTGACTCACTGATGGAATAAAAATAAGTGGTGTCTAGAGAATTGAAGTTTTTGTAAGACTTGACCTGCTGGATTTTTTGTTAGATTAGATATTATTAGATGTTTTCAGAAAGGAAGAGTTCTTTACTAGAGAGTGGGGTAAACTCACCGTAAGAGAAGAGCCTCTTTTATCTCCTCATTGATCCTCCTTAGAGTAGCACACATAATATAGAATGTTTTCAGCAGGGTATAACTGCTATAAAAATTTTACCTTTGTGGAAAGACTGGAGAGTTTGTTACTTTAACTCTCTGCAGCCCCTCCAAGCTGAAGCAGCAGGATTTAACAGTAGTGAATGCAGTGGACGGGTCAAAGAGAGTAAGCAAGTGTGTCCACTTGTTATTGATACCAGGAGATGATTGATCAGTACTACCAAAGTAATTTCAGTTCCATGTTTGGGCCTGAAACTTCACTATACAGAATTGGAGGTACTGATTTGAATAATGTGAACTTAAAGTCTGCCTTGTTGGTTGACTGCTTATACGAGGAGGCAAAACTGTGGACATGTCACAGACTTAATATCAAACTAGATATAGAGGGGAAAAAAAATTATTACAAGGGTGGAGAAACAATGGAACAGGTTTCCTGGAGAGCTGGTACATGCCCCATCCTTGGAAACATACAAGGTCAGGTTGGATGGGGCTCTGAGCAACTTGACCTGATTGAAGATGTCCCTGCTTGATACAGGGAGGTTGGACTGAATGACCTTTAAAGGTCCCTTCCAACCCAAACTATTCTATGACTCTGTGATTTTATGAATGTGTGTGGTTAGTCCATGTACTTTAATGCATGTGTCCTACCAGACAGTGCAGAGTGTGGCAGGGTTTGGGCTTAGCATCACTTGGGTGCTTCTCCTCATAGGCAGGCCAGATGCAGGACATACTGTAGTGGACAGGGCTGTATGAATGCAAGATGACATGTGTTGGCATTGCTCCAGGGTAGTGACGCTGTGGGTTTATACTACATGTCTTCATGACTGTGCCAACAACTTGATAGTATGTGCTGGTTACCTAAGCCAAGGATATCTAGAGATAATATTTTCCAGTTTGCATCAACAAAGAACAGTTCCTCTTGGCTCTTTGTTGTGTCTGAAGAGATCTCTCTAGGATGGAGAACTCCAAGGCCTAGATACTTTTAGCATTCCAGAAACTAAAATCTGTCTGTATGTAGGCTGCTTAAAACAGATCTTTCTCCTACAGAGCTTTCTGAGGGAAACCCTAGACTTGGTGCTGGTGTTAGACGATCAGTTTCTTTTAATATTGCAACTGCCTAATTCCCATCTGTGTCTCATTCCTACAGTTGCTTCTCTGGAAGATTTTTCTCTTTGGTGCTTCCCTCCTGAAGCATTAGTGACAGCTGATGCCCACGGAGGCTTTAGGGGAGTGCAAAGCCAGGAAAGTTTGGAGGAAGCCTGTGGTGGCTCCTCCTCCCTGACTCACTCTCTTTGACTGTGACAAAGCAACTACATTGCAGAGAATAGACTCTTTAAAAAAGAAGTCATTAATCTCAGATGCTGTCAGAGTTTCTTCTGCTCCCAGATATAGAGAGACTTACAAGCAGAAGATAATGAATGGTCAAATTGTGATTTTTCTTTTCTTGCATTTAGTTTCTTGAGCACAGCTAGAGAGATTATCCTCCGTGGTGTCCCTGCCTCCTGCCCTGCGGAATGGAGTGCAGGTATACTACTCACAACTGCTTGTGCTTCAGGTACAGTGCTGTAGGTCAGTGTTGCATCCATGAACATGTCTGATTCTTTGTATGGCACTCTTACAGCTCTTCCTCACTCCCCGCAAGAGAATTTTTTATCCGTAGTAGTGGAAGCCTAGCAGTCCACTTTAATATATTCAAAACAAGAGATGACTGCTCTGAAGAAATTGGCAGCTACCCTGCAAATGTAGCCGTTCCTCCTCACAGAGGATAAGGAGCTGCTATTGTATGCTGTTCTAGATGTAAAGACTTCTCTAGACTGAGAAAGTACTGAATGTATCATCCACGACTTGTAACATTTTTCTGAATGTCAAATATCTAAATGACTTAGCCACTATCACAGAATCATAGAATGGTAGGGTTGGAAGGGACCTTTAGAGATCATCTAGTCCAACCTCCCTGCAGAATGTTTTCCTCATTTTGATTCTCGATAACAATCAAAACAAAATTTGTCTGAAATTCCAGCTGTTGCTCTAATTAATAATAATGCTTCTGATGCAAAGTATTTATTATTTCCATCCTTGTCTGCGTTAAAGACAGCCTCTGGGTTTTCATCTTTCCCAAAGCAGACAGGTTGTAGATGGCAGAACCAGCCAAAATAAATTATTTTTGCTGTGACTAAGGTTGCCACAGCATGCATCCATAGTGTCAAGTTGATTAGTTTGCTTTCGTGTTTGCACATTTCTGTTTTCTCCCAGTTTCAGTACAGGACAAATAAATTTATTCACTTGGAGAAGAAAATGGGTGATAGGAAAGATTGCCTTGAATTTTCAGAAACAAGCAAATGCTGGGAAAAAGCAGTAGTTTATTTGTCTTATATGGCATCGTTATGGTAAGGAAATGATTGTAATGCCTGCTCCTCTCCTCAGAGTGGATGCCAGAGGCATGAATTGGTGGCAAATGATTGTTGTGATTTTACTGTGTTTGCATCACTGTTTTTGTATGCATGGTGATACATCTCACCCCATGTGGCTTGGTTGGATCTTAGGTGCTGCTTTTGCTTTCCGAATAGAGGCACAAGTAGCAGGTGGTGTGGCAGCAGTATTGGTAGTGGTAGCAGTAGCAACAAAGGGTGGAAAGCATGATTTCGTAGTTGCTATTACACAGTGGTCACCAGCCTACATTGGCTGTGGTCCCTCATGTGGAATGACTCGGTGCGATCAAGAGTTGCACATAGAGACTCTTTATGTGTGTGTTTCATTGGAGTAAATGAAGGTGTGGTAAACAAGTCATGGCAACAGGATGCTGTCTGTCAATATGCTGTTCTTGCGTGATTCTTTCTCATTAGTGGCCATCAGTCATGGGAAGGATAAAATGCATAGATGGCAGGGCCACAGCAGCTGAACCTGGGGTTAGGTCTTGTTCTTTACCACAACTTGCAAAGACAGAATAGGCATATCCAGAATATACTCAGTATGTTTGGGCCTTTCTTAACCTGTCAGATTAGACAGTTTGTATGTTGCGGATTTATAGTATGCAATACTAATAACATGGTTAATGAAGCACCAAGTTTGCTAGCCCATGGGAAGGATAGTCCATGTAATTCTTCATAGTTCACCTCTATTCTGACTTCCTTAAAAAAAAAAAAAAGGGTTGTCATGACCTACTGACTACTGCCAGTAAATTCTGTAAAGATTCTTGGTGGTTCAGAGCTACAGGAACATGTCCTAAACTTATAAAACTTTCTCTTTTTTTTTTTGAGAATAATCAGTTTCTATCTACTGCTGTATTTTTCTTGTCTTATTTGTAAAATAAAGTATTAGGACAAGAATATGGATGTTTTGTTCTGAACTAAAGTCTGCAACATACAGTTAGTTACACGTCTTTTCTTCATTGTGCTGTCACTGCTCTCTGGAAGAGAAATGAGTAGTTATATATGTGTATATATGATTTCCCTGGCGGTACCACCCAGGGTGTCTTAACAATAATACCTGCTTCTTTGGTCGTATAGTTTGTCACAATCTTTGTGCCAGGTGAATCACTGATGACCTTTTTTCTTTCACTTTAGAGAGGACAGAAATATGTTCTTTTAACGGCAGTAGCAGTGTTGAAGTGAGCCTATCAGTTCTTTGGGGTTTGCTTTGTCATACAGATTGAGCTTTGGTATCTCTTGGGTTGTTGGCGCTGTTGGTGGCTTTTTGTTTCCACTGTAGCTGGATTACAAGTGGTATTGTAAACCCTAGTACACATTGCAGGTAAATTTCATGGCAATGTTTTTTGTTTCCTTTTTTTTTTTTTTTCCTAAATACTTAAGAGAGGTACAAACAGAGATTAAGATGTTTTATTGTATTTTCCTGAAAAAAAAAATCTAAACACACATCTAAATATTCCAAAACAGTGAGCAAAATCCTAGAAGCCATCTCTTCCGTCTAATCAAGTTCAAGAAAGATGATTGCAAACAAAAACTCAGTATATTATTTGATGCCCTGAAAGAAAATTGTCCTGAAGCATATCCAGTCACAACAAATCTGAAACTGCTGCCACAATATATTAATGCCAATCATTGAACACAAGAAAAAGAATGAGGCCATTTTTTTGTGATGAAAAAGAATCCAGAAATTAATACACTATTTTTGTTATATAGTTTTTCCCTATATTTTACCTTAATCTATTCTTTGTCTTTTAGCAAGCAATATTTATCTGCCTCTCTCACCATCATTCAACAGCAAGTGACTGTATCTCCATTTTCCTTGATACAGTCCCTCTCTGTTCCACATTTGAAACATAGGTCTTTCTCATCATAAATGAGATGATCCAAGCTAAACTCACAGCTGTTGCTTTTGACCTGTACTTGCTGTATGACTGCTGCTTTTCAGAACTAAACATTGTGGTCAAACCTTAGCTCAGCAATATTTCATTTGGGTCTAGCTCTGCTAATTGATCGTGCTTTTGGTTGGTGTCAGCATGAATGAGGTTAGGTTTGGTTACGGAACCCTTATGGGCATACTTGCCTTTGACAGCAAACCACAGAGAAGAGAGGCTGCCAGGAGAGATTACTTGTCAGCCTCAGCAGGACTTTTCATGGCTGTCGAGTAGGCTTTGATCTCTTCTTCTGTCAGGGTAGAGTTGGTTGCAATAGGTTGTACATCTCAACCAAAACATAAATTGACAGCCTTTTGTCCTACTTTTTCACTACACACATCATTAGATCTGTGGGTTGTTGCAAGAGGTGTTCATGATTCTTCCTGTCTTGCAGTGTTTTGAGAAGCAGGAGGCAGGGGTACATAACATGGAGAAGGCTTTATCGTGTGTAAAAGAGATCTGTGAAAGACATGGAGTAACAAAAGACTTTTCAGAACTCCTCTGTCAGGCTGTAAGCATGCATGGACACTCTCCATTTTGTTCTCCATTTTTAATGGGAGTCCAAACACCTAATGGTGTTAACAACAGGAGCAAAAACTAATCTGTCATTCCAGACCTTTACAGAGTACTAGATGCAGATGCATTTATCGCATCCACAAACAAAAGCTTAGGGAAGGAGCTGAAAGCGATCACCAATATTTTCAAGGAGTTAGCTGGTGGCACAGTCTATCTGTGTGTTGCATGGCCAGAACTTGCACGTAGATTTTGCAGGTTATTTTAGACTAAGTACATTTTTACATTTCCTTATGCTTATTTCTGCATCAATTCAGTCTGCATCAAAAGTCTTTTCTCTGATCTTATACATACTAAAGCAGGATAAAATGTTCAGCAGCATTGGACATTTAATATGTGACTTACTTTGCTTAGCTTTTGGAGATATTTATGAAGGCTTCTTAGGAAGATCGTGTAGTTGAAATAGCCACCTTCTTGCATCAATATCGCTGAAAATCGGTGTGAGATGGGTTTGTGGATTCTTGTGAAATGTTTATCATCTCAGTCTTCTTGGAAGAGGCTGTCTGCTCCAGAGTGTTTCACACTCTGCTCACATTGATGGAAAATAAAGGCATTCAAATTTCCCTCAAGTGACTAATGTCTTTTTGGTTTCAACCACTGGTTATATAAAGCTGTGAGGTTTTTTTTTCAGCAGCTTTGCAGCAGCCATGACACAGTTACTGTGCTGAAAATAGTGTTTAATAGTATTTCTGTACTGCAACTTTAATATATTTGTATTTGAAATAAATCAGTGTGAACTTACAGCTTTTAAGGCAGAGGAAGCCTCAAGTGGAAATCAGCCCAGGTGCTGGCATTGTGCTGGGCAGTAAAGTGGCATGCTTGCTCCAAGAGCAGCAAGCAAAACTGTAAGAGAGTAGGGTTCTTGACACCTGAAAATGCAGGTTGCTATGTAACATGGTCCAGTGTTTTATACTGTGGGAGAAACAGTGCTATAGAAAACCATAGCTACATAATTGTATCTTGTGTAGGGTGCGCCTAAAAGAGAGAGACAAGATAGGAGAAATTATTTTCCTTTATTTGAAGTAATGAATAATATGCATGGGATTGAAGTTAAGTAAAATTATTACCACTAATGTGCATTCTTTCATTACTGCCAAGTGTGGACAGTTAAGTGAATTAGGTTGGCAAACTCTGACCCTTAAAATATGAAAAGGTGCTTTTCCTGACTGCTTCAAGTTCCTGAAGGTCTGAATAATCTCTGATGGAAAGTCATGTTCATGTTGAAAGTATGATAAAAAGTAATGTAAATAATAGATTATTGCAATCAGTATTTAATTACTGCTTTAGAGCTGAAATAAACCTGTAAACCTGATTAAAAAAAAATGTATGGATATATATTGCTCTCCTGAAAAAGTTAATACATAATATAGAGCATAATTTGTAAGGAGATTCGTCACTGACATATATGGAGATCTTTGATTAGATGAATGAAAACTGGAACTTCCTTAGGAATAAAGACTGAAACAGAGACTGTGTATGGATAGCCTTTCAATGTATTTTGGTTTTTAATGGCTGTGAGTAAAGACTCACAGACTAATAGTGCACTCTTAATGAGCTGAATTAAGTATTTTAAATATTGACACATATAGTCATGTCAATATTTATATAGACATCTTAGTCATTGAAGATCACCTTCTGCATTTATAATTGCAAACAATAAAAATCAATCATTTATGCTTACCTGACTTTTGCAGCTATGCATGTGCACTGCTTGAATGAAAAAGCACAAATTTTAAAACCTGAAGTTAAAACAGGAGAAATTTATCATTCAAAAGACTTTTCAAACTCTGCAACATCAGAGGACAAAAGCAATAGCAATTTTCCTATGTCAGAAATCTTTTGGAGTAGCTAATTGAGTGCTTTTTGGTCTGTTTTCACAGGTTTTCAATACATATTCCAATGAAGACTATGACAGGAGAAATGATGAAGTTGACCCCGTGGCTGCATCAGCTGAATATGAACTTGAGAAGCGTGTGGAGAAACTGGAGCTCTTTCCAGTTGAACTAGAAAAAGGTATGGGGTCTGTATTCTATTTCCAGTTCCTGTAACAATGGTCTACAGCTCTGAGGGTCTACACATGCCTGCAGACTCTATTTTGCATTTCCATAAATCACCTGAGTTTATGGAGTTTCAGCAATTTTGCACCAAGAAATTAAAAAAACCAGCACAAACACATGCAGTTCTAGACTTCTCTCAAAGAATTTTTTGTAACAACTGGGGCTGTTTAGTCTGGAGAAGAGGAGATTGAGGAGAGATCTCATTAATATTTACAAATATCTAAATGGTGGATGTCAGGAGGTTGGGGCATCCCTTTTTTCTATGGTAGCTAGCAACAGGACAAGGGGTAACGGGATGAAGCTGGAACACAAAAAATTCCATTTAAGCATAAGAAAAAAACTATTTCACTATGAGAGGAGCAAGCACTGGCACAGGCTGCCCAGAGGGGTTGTGGAATCTCCTTCCTTGGAGGTCTTTAAGACCTGCTTGGACGTGTTCCTGTGTGACAATCTAGGTGGACCTGCTCCTGCAAGGGTGTTGGACTAGATGATCTCTAAAGGTCCCTTCCAACCTTGCCATTCTATGATTCTGTGTTTCTATGAATATATGATTTTACACAGTGTTTGATACAATATGTTAATTCTCCACTGAAGAATAAATACCTTGGTTGTTACTCTAAGCTCCTCATAGGGTGAAGGTGATAATTGTTTGTGTGTAATTAAAATGGTAGTAGAAAGACTTTTAAAAGGATGCAAAAGATTATTACTGTTATTGACGTGGAAAACCAAGAGGAAGCAAAGCATGAATGTTTACCTGATGAATAACTGTGCAAATCAAATGTAAAACGCTTCTGCATTCACTTGCCTTTTTCACAGATGAAGATGGACTTGGCATAAGCATTATTGGAATGGGAGTTGGAGCAGATGCTGGCCTTGAAAAACTGGGAATATTTGTCAAAACTGTAACAGAAGGTGGGGCAGCAGAAAGAGACGGCAGGTAAACTAGACTCAGTATTTGAAAATTTTACCAGCAATTACGATTTTCATAGGAAAGAGTTGTTTACTTATTGTGTGTGTCATGGTAGCTCAAAGCTGTAAAACTTGGAAACTTCCTTGGTAAGATCCAAATACCAGATGTGGCTATAAGAAGACACCATTTTGGTGCACTGAGTTAAAACTGTTACAGGATAACAGATTTGTCAAATATGCATGTTTGTGACTACTGAAAACCCAGATGCTTTAGCATGAGTAAAGTTGGAGATTCCAAATTTTGTATCACTTTTGAAGGTAGTTTAGATTTTGAAGATATTGAGCTCCCAGATGTTCTTTTGGCTTCAAATCAGTTTTAAACAGTAATTATGAAAAAAAGAGTTCTACTCAACTTTTGATTAGGAAAATAATTTGTGCTTAAATTTGTACTAAATGTACCTCCTTTCAAGTTTACTGACACACACTGTTACTTTGTATTTCTTATGATGCATAGACTTCTGATCCAGAGTTCAGTTTTCACCCCCACATTACTGACAGTACATTCCATAACTACATGTACCATAAATCTTGCCCATTGATGTTTATAGATTTATGCAATGCTCTTCTAAAACCTGATTTCTTCTAGCATTGCTTACTTGGTATATGCAAGTTAAGGAACTTTTGAACATAGAATATTTCCCATGATTTAGGAGGGTATCTGTGTATTTACACAACACCTGACACCATCAGACCAATGTTTCTCATTAAAAGTTGGAAAAACACTTCACTGTGTAATGATTTAATAATTAAAAGTATTCTTACACATCTTCCAATACATATAATTTGTTGTTTTGTCCCAGGGCATACCCTTTGTAAATCTGTGTGCTAATAAAATATTACTTACCTGATACAAGAGCAATTAAGTCTACTTATATGCAATCTCTACTTTTATTTTTTTAACCATTAGTGATTTGTTACATTGGTTATGAAAAACACCAAACAGAAACACAGATAAATAGAGGAAGCATAAACTCCAAAAAGTTGATGGCTGCCTTTAAAAAAATGTCATGTTACTTATTGATGAGCACCTGTAATTTTTCAGACAGTCTAAATGTTCTGCTGTAGAAACCTCACATGAATTAAAGCAGAAGACTCTATATGGCAGGAAGTTTCAAAGTTTAATAACATTGCTCTGGAACTACTGAAGTATACTGTCTTCGAGATTGGGCTTGCAAATATCTTTAAATATCTTGGCAATAAGATATCAGGTTGAAGGTCAAGTACTGATTTATCCCAGGCTTAAATAATATGAAAGGAAATTAAGAAGCTGACACCTCAAGATGTCATGACTTCATCCATTACTTCAAATTTAAGTGTGTGGTTTTTTATGCTTGAGCTCGGCCAGAAGGCATTAAGCTCATACTGGCATTCTGTTTGAAATACCCTCATTGAAAATCAGAGTACTGCTCCTGCTTTATGGTAATTTTCTGTATTTCCTCACATTTTTCGTGAATTTGAGTGGGCTGCAGAAGTTAATGTTCAATCACAAGTCTCTTCTTTCATTGCTTGAGATGGCATCTGAAAGAAGCTTGTCAGATGAGAAAAAATAGTATGTTCCTTGACCATGCTAATATTTGTGTTGGTTTTCATCTGGCTAAATGTTCAGTCAGCTGAGAAACGGCCCTACAATTTTCTCTTCGAGCCTCACTTGGGAAAGGGATATGTAATCCTCTTAGTCAGGAGCAACCATTTCTGTAATAAAGTGCATCAAGTCTAAAGGGTCTTGTTAACGTCATCTTTATGAAAAGCCTAATTAATCTGCTAATTAACTCTGCTAGCAAAACAAAGTCTACTAATAGAAAATAAAACTGTATTTCAGCAGCTGCATCAGATATTCTGAATAACCACATAGCAACCTTCAACCAGGTGCTTCTGAAACTACAATTTAAAACACTACGATGTCTGCAGGGTGCCTCCCAGCTTTTATTGAAAGACCCATCAAATCATGACACAAAGTACTTGCCTCACATAGAAACTCAAAATCAGGACAAAGTGATTGAGCATACCTGGCTTGATTCATGTTGCTGCAAACAAACAGATGATGTGGCAGTATTTAGACAAGGAAGATGCTTTGAGATAAATCCAAAGGCAAGAATGTGGGAAACTAATAAAGACAGATAATTATTAGTGTATAAAATATGAAATAAATCATTAGTCTGAATATGAAAAATAAACTATTTTCCTGGACAATTTCATAGCTGCTTCTTTCATATTGTTGTGATGATGAGTCATTCACATTTAAAGTGTTTTGATAACATTGAGAACAACTCAACCTGCTTCTGCAGGAGAGTTGGACTTGATGATCTCTAGAAGACCCTTCCAACCCTACCATTCTATGATTCTGTGAACAATTTTGAAACATTACACAGTACTCTAAACATTGTCTCTGCATAGGTTAAATGTTTCAGTTCATTGAACAGAGCAGTAATTATTAAAGTAATTTGTTCAACTTTAATTGGTTCACTTCTGCAGTTGCCACTACATTGAAGTGCTGCTTCACATAGGTAGATTTAAGTCATGAACATTAGAAAATATTTGTCAGAAGAGTTACTGATTTCATTAATGATAAAACCAGTTAAACGTACATAATAGAGGCTTTGACAGACTGAGCCTGATGTTTCATTCATGTTTGAAATTAGATTTGAGAGACAGAGGAAGCCTAGAGTTCTCATTGGAGGATGCTCCAAAGGGAAGGATGCCCAGAAGATATGTCTGTGAGGGTGTTTTGATCTAGATAGTGCCTGAAGTGGCTTGTCTGGTATGTTAGGGCTAGGCTACAGGTAAAGAGCTGAGTCAGATCTGGAGCAGGGATGCCTGAGGAAGAAGAAGGCAGCCAGAAGAATATGGCTGGGACAGTATTTTCATCTGGCCAGTGTAGTATGTACACAGCAACAGACAGGAATCTTCTTTTGTAATTACATGTAATTATATAATTTAAATTAAAATTATGTTAATTGTATGTTGTTTGATGTACACAGCAACAGACAGGAATCTTCTTTTGTAATTACATGTAATTATATAATTTAAATTAAAATTATGTTAATTGTATGTTGTTTGATGTACACAGCAACAGACAGGAATCTTCTTTTGTAATTACATGTAATTATATAATTTAAATTAAAATTATGTTAATTGTATGTTGTTTGATATGTATGTTTATATATAATTAAAATATATGTATGTATAGAAAGAGAAGGAGGTTTGGAGAACAGTGGCCATAAAAATAAATGAATTTAGGAGCTGTACACACAAGAAAGAAGGAAACACAGAATATGCCTGAAGGACAAATGGAATCAGACTGAATTGCAGTAGATCAAGATGGAGGCACTTAAAAAGTTGCAGGCAACAGATCACTAACATGACATTTCATCAGTTGAAATACTATAACTATGTATTTCTATGAACACCGCTAGTCTGCTGCATAGTGAAGTATGTAAAATGTTGTAGCTAAATGCCGTCAAAAAGAATCTGTTTTTCTACCATTTAGTTTTGAGCCAAGAGGACAACAGCTTCCCACTGAGTGAACACTAGCTTCTGATCTCCTGCACCTCATGTTTCCTAAAGTTAACAAATTAATGTTTTTTACAGTATCAAAATAAAATAAATATTGATGTGTTGACTATATTTATTAAATGCTTCAGTGAAAATTGAAATAAACTTCTGAAATTAAAATGCCAAATACAATTCTCAAGAGTTTGGAGGATTTTCAAGGAGTTTATAGGCTGGCACAAAGATTTTTTTTTTCAAAGTTTCTTATAAACAGAAGGGAGATGCTGCCTGACACATATTCTGTGGTGTGAGACTGCCAAAGAATAAATCTTGTATTTCTTACTTATCAACGAAGTCCAAAGAACTGAGGATACTGCTTCAGTACTTGAAGAATTGCAAAGCACTGAGTCAGACTTGACAGCAAAATTGTTAATCCAGGTCAAAGTGCTTCATCTCTCTTTTCAAACCTTGGTTGTTCTTTGAAAAGAAATCTTATCACTAAGATATCCTAAGATATTTAAAACCTTCATTTAGTTATTTTCATGTAATTTAAATGGGTTTTTTTCCATAACTGTTTCTTATTTCCTTTCTAAACTGTATCATTCGTATCAGTAGCATCCATGTACGTGAAAATTGCTCATTTTAACAAGTTCTGAATGTGGTTTGTGGGATTTATTCAGTTTTTGAAACTAAACTATAGGAGTTCATGAATTTCTAGAGGACATTTTAGTATAGCAGTCATATTTCCAAGCATTTGTAATCCAGATGAGTCCAATGCCTGCCCTAGGGATTTCATAGCAGTGCTTGCTTCAGGTAAAAGGAGCATGTTTTTTGTTCTGCCTGACATTTCCTGCATCAAACAGTGCACTGACTGTAAGTAGGTGTCTGATTTGAAAGGGAGAGTCCTCTTTAGAACAGTCCAAGATCTGTATGTGTGCAGCAGATCACACTTACACTGGGAATTCATCTTTTTTGAGAGAGTTCAATGAAATATTTTAAGAGAGTAGGTCACAAGTCTAATGTACAAGCTTTTTTCACCACAGATGAGCAGGTTTTAATTAGGTATTGCATTTTTTTTCCATTAGTATGAAATACCAAAGCTATGTCTTATGCTGTTTTTCAAGACTGGCTTAAGGAAAGAATGATACAAGACGTTTTCAAGTATCTCATTTAATTTAATTCATATGACAAATTCAAGATTTTGTGTTGCAGTATTTATATCCAGGGAAAATGACTGGATGACTGATGCTATTGATTGTAATGGGAACTTTGAACCTGGATTTATGTCTGCATACAAAGAATGATGCATTTTTCATATTTACCACAGTCTCAGACTGAGTTTTTGTTTAAATTTGAACTAAAAAGATCTGTCGATGCTAAGTTTTGTTGAAAGTTCAGCAAGAAGCACAGCATTGTTTGCTTATTTGTGTTTTTTTCTCTGAAAGGATCCAGGTGAATGACCAAATTGTGGAAGTGGATGGCATCAGTCTGGTTGGTGTTACACAAAATTTTGCTGCAACTGTTCTTAGAAACACCAAAGGGAAAGTCAGGTGAGTATTTTAGAAGAAGAAAAAAAAAAAAGTGGTTGAATACTTAAGATTACTTGGCTTCTTTCACAGAACTATTAGTGTGCCAGGTGGAATTAAGAGGTATTTTGGCTCTTTTTGTCTTCTCTGCTTTTATCCCAAGACAAAAATGAGCTATGTTATTACATACTTTTATTTTGGCTTAGATTTTTAAAATATGACCACTGAAATATGCTGAAATTGCACACAAAGGACAACTTTTCACTGGTCTAGATCTCCATGGACCTCAAACTGTTTGTATTACCTGGAAAGACAAAAGTCAGGGGTGTTGGTCAGATGGAAACTGCTAGCACTGATCTCTCTGCTCTTCGTCTAGGAAGATCGGCCGTGTTACTGCCCCAGGGTTGAAGGAATAAGGTATTGAGCAGTCTAGTGCCTACAGGTGCCACCTCAGCACAGAGAGTACTGCATGCAGCGCTGTAACAGCTACTGAATTGAGGACAGTAGCATCCCAGTATAAATTCATTCAGCTCCCTGAGTCCCTGCACCATCTCTGGGTTTCTCTCTGTTCCTATGCTGTGGTTCATTGAAAGGCATCCCTGCAAAAACCCATAATATAATGAATAGGCTAGAAATGTAACATATACTGCAAATAAAATTCTGAACTAATGTAAATACAAGTCTGTAAAATGTATGTAAATTAAGAACAGTGTTTCCTTTTCCATTTAATAGCTTATTAATTTCAGTAAAGATTTAACTCTACAAAATAAATGCAAAAATATGTTTGACATATTGCAAAGCAACAGCCATTCTGTAGTCATCCTTTGGTTCTCTTTCAAAATCCTCTCTAGGGGACACAGCTGAATTCTTTAATTAATGAGTTCAAGCCTGCCTTCTTTTCAACTATGACTAAACCACTGGTGGGAATATATTCAGTTTCTCTCAGATGGTGGTACTTTATGCTGGCATGCACATTTCCACTATAATTTTATAGCCGTTCCCTCAGAACATTAAGGATTAATTTTGGGATGTGGATTCTACAAAGAATCTTGAGGGTTCTTGATTAAGGTTTTATTTGAAAGAAGTTATTTAGGAAAAAAGTAATGAATTGTAGTAGAAATTGTAGTGTGATTACAGGTGAATATATTTTCATAAAACGTTTACAGTTTTAGTTACATCAGTACTATTTCTGCAAAGACTCACATGTTCTGTGAGTATTCCTACTGAGTTAATTACATAAATGAGTATATACTTTATTAAGTTTTCTGCAGAGCTAGGACCTTTGAACATAAAATCCTTATGACAGAGAATAATGTCTTCCAGTGTTTTGGTACACATAGCAAATGCTATGTATATTTTGTGTTCAATGTTTTAACTCAAAAAACAACCATGAACAAAATACATCAACATAATACATGAAACATATGTATTACATTTATAATCGTCTTAGTTTTTGTAGTTATTATTGCATAAGTTACAGAACAAAATACTTCCTTCAATGAAAAAATGATGGGTTTGAAGGAAGGAAGAAACATAAGCAATTTTCACACAGTGTGCTCCCAGAATCTCCTCCCAGGAAGTAAACTACAGTCAAGACTCATTGCAATCTAGACCCTTTTGTCATGAAATAGTGGACTGTAAAAAAGCATTTCTTCACTGTTATTGAGCTCATGTTGTCAAGTATGCTATGTATCCTGTGCGCTGGGATCACTGGCTTCTGTTAAGTCTCATTTATCAAGGAGAAATGTGTGAGCTGCTGTATTTTTCCAAGTAAGCTGAAGATATTAAGCTTTAAAATTTAAAATATACTATTATATTTATTTTAATATAAAATCTTGAAATATTATTAAATTGAAGATACATGGGATAATCTATATAGGATAATCTACATGCACTAATGTATATAAGCATACATACTATGTGGTTAGCAATGTCTTAATAATTGATATGTCTAATCAGAGGAAAGCAATGGATAGTGTTTGGTGTAACTCCCCCTACTTTTGTTGCATTTAAAACTTAATGGAAAAAAAACCTCAGAAGCTCTACTCCTCTGTTTTATATAGGCCAGCTGAAAAATACATGGGTGTTTGCTTGGTTTGTGGTAGGGAGACATAACAAGATTGTGTGGTACAGATTCCTGCCTGGTCAATTCCTGGACCACTGAGCTGTCTGATGCCTTGCTGACACTAATGAACTGCATTGATTTTAGCTACTCAAAATCAGAAATGGTTCCAGAAAGCTATTTTTCAGGGATAGATTTCAGGATGCTTGATGTTTTGGCTTCACTACTGGTTTAAACATTTGCTTGTAAAGTAAGTGATAGCTAATATTAGATATATTTATATATTAGATATGAAAGAAAATGCAGTATTTTTATCTTGCTAACTGATCCCTTTCTGCTGTATGACAAAAGAGGCCCGCCTGCTGCTTGCTTTGTGGAGAGAACAGTTGTTCTCTGACAAATTCTCTTTCCCGCTTACAACCATATTAAAGCTGGGATGGAGAAATCCCTGATCTGCACCTTCTTTTGGCAGAGAGTGCCCACCCCTGCACCTGAAGTGCTCCAGAACCTTAGGGACAATGTAAGAGGATCTTCTGGGGCAAAATCCCTCACTCACCCGCAGCCTCCTGCCTGCAGTAGCACGACTGCAGAGAGTATGCTACTGCCCGTTGAGTGCACTGTTCCCATGGTGTCTGCTATTAATGATCTGTGTCACTGCAGGAGTCAGGAGCAGTGGAAAAGGCTGTCTCTGTATAAATACCTTCTGCCATTCCTTCAGCAGGTGTCCCAGCTGAACTATAAGTGTGCAGGCAATGCACAATTACACACCCCTCCTAATTCAAGGCAAGGTGATTTCATGAATCCTTTCACAGGAGAAATCACAGACATACCTACTTGATGTCTGTAGTCTAATAGTGTCAATTGAATGGATTTTATAGAACTGCTTTAATAAGCGTATCTTTGTGATTGTAGCATAGCTATTGTGTACCTTTCTTCTGCCTGGTGTCCTGTACACACAGACAGTGTGCATTTCAATGGCATTACTTCATGTTTATAACCCACAGCATTATGTATACAATCATTTGATCCTTAATCTCGTCAAAGTGCATGCTCATTTTTGTAGCAGGATTTATTATGTGAGATCAGTTGCAATGAAAGGATGTCTATGAGTAGAATGACATTAAAGTTATTTCTTAATTCTTCGCAATAAATGCAATCAATACCTCTTCAGGGAGCTTGCATAATACCATCACTTTGTGATTTATTATTCTCCTTTGAACCTTCTGAACACTTAAAATGATCCTGACAATGGAATTCATTGACCTAGAATAGATTTTTGCAGTGTTTCTGCCAGAAGAAATACATCCATGCTGTGTGTAGCTGACACAGTAAGGAATTCATGAAAATGGAGACATGGCTTGTACCTTTTGAATTGTTTTAGGTGAGGGTGAGACAGAGGGAAAGAAGAGCAAATATAGATACTTGTGATTATTTTATCAATTTTTTGAAGTATTGGACTATTCAGAAGAGTTGTTATACCACAATGGAAGATCATTGACCCAATCTATTTGGCTGATCCAATGATAATAAATTCACTTATTCTTTCTTATAATGTTTTATAGGAAGATAATCAGCATCCACCATATGTACTCTGGTAACCTATGAGACAAAGGAAGGAGAAGA
This sequence comes from Urocolius indicus, assembly GCA_013401255.1. NCBI lineage: Eukaryota > Metazoa > Chordata > Aves > Coliiformes > Coliidae > Urocolius > Urocolius indicus. The sequence goes on along the minus strand of WBNH01005597.1, from coordinate 153,283 downwards.
AATTCCTTTGTAATCCCAGCTGAAAATGAGCTGCTGGTTTTAGGGATCAGAATTAGTGTCCTCGTGATTCTAATCTGGGAAATACAGCATTGACTGCTGTTTCAGTTGATAGAAATATTAAATCTTATTTATAATTTTGCATAACTGTTTAATTTACTAATGTATCAGTAAGTTTCAGAATTTAATTATTTGATTAGGGATTTTCCTTTTACATGCTTTTCAATGTTGCTGAGCATCACTCCTGCTCAAATAGTAATGATCAGAGTGCAGCACCACACTAACATCACAAATTGTTCTGTGCTTCTTCTGGCCCAATTTAGAATGTAATGCCATCAACTTGAAGTTTGCAAGTGGTGCATACAATTGCAAAAGACAGGATAAGGAGGCGGTGTGACAGTGGGAATCCAATCCTGTTGTGGAGCTTCTCCTATGTTATTTTTTCCAAGTTGTTTGGATGAAGTGAGCCTATATGACCCCACTTTCTCTTGCTCTTCATCTTAGTGAAAGGATGCTAGGAGACCCTGATGTCTTAACCAGAGATATTTTATTTTTTCTTGATCATACTCCCAAGAGAGAAAGTCCTTGAACAGAGAAGACTTTGTCCTTTCACCATACTTTCCTAGTCTCTGTACCTCCTAAGACAAATCACAGAATGGTGGGGGTTAGAAGGGACCTCTCCAGGTCATCCAGTTCAGCCCTTTGCTAATGCAGGTTCACCTTAATCAGGTCACCCAGGAACACGTCCAGGCAGGTTTTGAAATACATGGGGAATTTCAGCAAGGACTGCACTTCTCTGTCTCACTGGATACAAAGATTTGTGCGCACACAGCTCTGACAAAGGCAGGGCACCAGGAAAGGAGGACATGGTCCTGAGAAGACTTACTGCATTGACCAGCAGAAAGGGTCTTGCATGAGAGTTATTGGAAAATCCCAGTCCTTTGCACACTGCTTGTGTGCTTTTACTATTGCTTTTCTCTGAAGGATTTATTTTTAGAAAGTTAACCAAATTCAGTGATTTACTGGAGAGGTGGATTTTATATTCTGTATTCTCCTTCCATATCCTGGAGAATGAATGTGACTAAGAATTCTCTCAGCTTTCCAATCTGTTGCTAGGCACTGAGTGGATGCTCTCATGGTGATTTTGAGTCAATTTGTGAGTTTTCAGGGAAACACACAGAACCTATGTGATTCGCACCACCTTGAAAGTAATTAATTGTATTAATTAATTAATCTACCAATTAATTTACCAGTTTCTTTTTAATTAAATTATCGTAAGATGTGTCAAAGTCTTCCCATCTTAATAAGGAATCTAAATAATTAGTTAGCAAAATTTTTGCCATGTTTAATTAGTCTTCTAGATCATTGAAGTGTAGGTTCTAACAATAGCAGTGTAGCTATTAAACTCTGGGGATTTTCACTCTTAAAAATTCTCTGTTCTGATAAAGAATATTTTATTACCTTTTTAATTTTTTTTTTCTTATCTGGACAGTTTTAAATCAAAACAGGGTTTTATCTCAACTCCCACTCCCAGTACACAGACTAATTTCTTAATCTCTTTACAGTTCAAATTCAGTGCAAATTCAATCTTTCAGACAAAAAGGAAGTCTTTTATTTTAGATAGCTCTTATACAAGAAGCAGTTGAAGAATGAAAAGTGAAAACATTCACTTCTGTTATGGTTTGGCCCAGCTAGCACAGCAGCATCATGACAGTCTCTTGATCACTGCATCCATTCACCCCCACCCTCGTTAGGATGGCAGAGGCCCCAGCGAAATGGGAGTAAAAAGATCAGCAAGGTTGTTGTGGATTGAGACAAGGGCAGGGAGGGCTCACTGCCAGTTACGGTTCCGGGCCAGACTCCAGGACTCGACTTAAGAGAGGAAAGTAGGAAAGTTTATTCTACAAGAAACAGAATGGAATAAAAGCAAAAGGGAGTAGGATGATGAGAAAATTACAACCAGCACTTTAAGATCTCCCTCCCCCATCCCTCCTTTCTTCCTGGGCCCAGCTCAGTGTTCCCCTTATCGCTACCTCCTCCCGNAAAATTCTCTGTTCTGATAAAGAATATTTTATTACCTTTTTAATTTTTTTTTTCTTATCTGGACAGTTTTAAATCAAAACAGGGTTTTATCTCAACTCCCACTCCCAGTACACAGACTAATTTCTTAATCTCTTTACAGTTCAAATTCAGTGCAAATTCAATCTTTCAGACAAAAAGGAAGTCTTTTATTTTAGATAGCTCTTATACAAGAAGCAGTTGAAGAATGAAAAGTGAAAACATTCACTTCTGTTATGGTTTGGCCCAGCTAGCACAGCAGCATCATGACAGTCTCTTGATCACTGCATCCATTCACCCCCACCCTCGTTAGGATGGCAGAGGCCCCAGCGAAATGGGAGTAAAAAGATCAGCAAGGTTGTTGTGGATTGAGACAAGGGCAGGGAGGGCTCACTGCCAGTTACGGTTCCGGGCCAGACTCCAGGACTCGACTTAAGAGAGGAAAGTAGGAAAGTTTATTCTACAAGAAACAGAATGGAATAAAAGCAAAAGGGAGTAGGATGATGAGAAAATTACAACCAGCACTTTAAGATCTCCCTCCCCCATCCCTCCTTTCTTCCTGGGCCCAGCTCAGTGTTCCCCTTATCGCTACCTCCTCCCGCGTCAACAGCTCAGGGGGGCAGGGAATGGGGGATGTGGTCAGTCTCTCACAGATGGGCTCTGCTGCTTCTGTCTTTTCAGATGAGGTGACTCCTGGCATTCTTCCCCTGCTCCAACACAGGGTTCCTCCCCTGGGACACAGTTCTTAATGAACTTCTGTGGTGTGGGTTGTTCCCAGCAGCTGCAGCTTCTGCTGATACAGGGTCCCTCACATGGGACGTAGTCCTTGGTGAATATCTCTGGTGTGGATTCTTCACCACAGTTGCAGTTTCTGCAGTTATAGGGTCCCTCCTTTGGGACACAGACTCTTCCAGCCATAATTTTAAAGAAGAAAATCACTGCCCCTGGCTCAGGGTCTTTAAAGAAATGAAAATAAATCTCAGCTTCACCAGTTCTCTCCACAGAATGCAGGGGAGTCTCTGCTCTGGTACATCTGCTCCTCTCTTTCATCACTGACCTTGGAGTCCGCATGGTTGTTTCTCTCACTGTTCCTACTCCTTGCACCACCACCAGCCAGAAGAGGAAGAAGGGACAGAAGAAGGAAGAAGCAGGAAGAAGATGGAAGAAGAAACCTCCTCTTCTGGGTTCTTCGTAAAAAGTGATTGTGGAGACGTCTAATAGGCTCAACCCCAGCAGTGGGTCTGGCTCAGAGCTGGGGAGAGTTGCAAACAACTTCTTACAGGCGTCATCTTTATAGCCCCTTGCCCCTTACCAGAAAAGGCTGTCATGTCAAACCATGACAAGTTCTTAACATCAACTTGATATGACATCTATTCCTTCTTCAGCTAATTCCTCACCCTATCTTGAGCTGATTTTTTTCTGGATGCTATACTGTCTCAACAAACAGTATTTGAATACCTGCTGTTTTAACATCACAACATCTAGAAAGATAATTTATACAGTTGTGGCTTTGCAGCACTAAGACAGTCTAGAGGATGGATGAAGTCAGTGGCAGGATCTAACCAGCACCCAGTGGGAATATATCCCAGTGGGAATGTTCACAGTAACAGTGAACAGCATTGCTTTATTTTGGTGACTCCTTCCCCTGGATGATCCTCTTCTTCCAGTGTGTGTACCCATGCAGATTTTCTCCTGCTTAATCTTACTTTTCTTACCTGTCTTGTTATCCTGTTATCCTATGTTTTTAAAAATTAGCAAGCATTCTCCATATGGCAAACCCATGTGTTAGAAGTGTGGCACTGCTTCTCAGTCTTGCATAATAAGTCCTGCATAGGACTCATTAAAATCATAAGATACCACACTCCATGTCTGATTCAGAGAGCTGGTTTATGTTGTCTTTTTTTCTGTCTCAGAGTGATAGTTTTGTGCTTCCGTTCCTTGTCTGTTTCTTTTACCTTGAATCCCAGTACTGGACGTGAGGAGAGAAGAAGCAGCAGAGAGTAAAGCCCTTTGCTGTGTGATGCTCATTGCTGAGCTGTCTTCATGAAGGCCTGCTTAAGAAGCCCTGTGTGCTTCATGCACTTTTGGCTTCTTTGATAATCCTGTATCTTGTACTTGTCAGAAACTAAATTCCTGGTGCCTTGTGCCAAAATATTTTAAATGCTTTTATTCCTCTATGGTTATAATAAAGATCCTGTAACATGTGCTGTTTGCTTTCTGGTCTCTGCAAAGAACTCTTACAAGCACTGATGATTGTTCTATAAGACTACCAGGAGTCAGTGTGCTGAACAATGTGAAAAATTACTTAGAAACACTGTAAGCCCTTAGCACCAGTGAGGTAAGACTGGGTTCATCACTGCTTTGCTGGTTTATATTCCTTGACTGTGCCTGTTGCAGTAGATGAACTGTGCCTTGAACTGTACTGGAACCAGAGTGCTCAGTGCTTCCACTGTAAAGTTTCTTGATTTTCAGAGCAGGGTGACTATATCCAAATTGTCCTTCAGAAACATCCAAGCCAACTCCTAACGTCCAGCCTTCTAACTCCTGGACTGTGTCTGAGTATTATTTGGTAGAATATTAGTTAACTTGAGCCAAACCATTCTGAAGACTTACTGTGATTTAATAGTGTAGATGATTAGTTACTAGTGCTTGGGAGCGTTCCCTGGCACCATTTGATTTACTGACATAGGCCCTGTGTCCAGAGAGCTTGCTAATTTGAATTTTGTGACAAGTTATTTCTCAAAATATATGCACATTTATGGACAAAATTACATATTTGGGTGTGAAATATAGAGAGAAATCTGAATTTAAAATATTTTGGCTATAACATAAACTATTTTGCTAGATAGCTAGAGCATTGTTTTTTAAATTAAGAGTAATATGAATTAATAAGATTCACTGGGGCTAGATTTTATTAGGAGTGGCTTTTCATCTCCTGGCAAAAGGAACAACTTGTCAGGTTTTGAATCACTTCATCCTAAACATAAACATGTAAACATAAACTCCTACACCTGCAACTGAATTATCATCGTGTTTATTTAGCTGGTTTTTTTACTCTTTGAAAGTCCAGGATGGTCTGCTGTGGAAACTTCCATGTAGTTTTGGTGCACCTTGATTAATATGATACAACATTGTGACAGCTGGGCAGAAATACCCTCCACTCATCCTTGCAGGATAAGTTGCCATGCCACAGGAATGGTGCTGTAGGAGCATTTAGCTGTTGCTGGTCTGTGCTATGTGGATGGTCCACTTTGCATAGAATTTGGATCACTTAATCATCCGGATTAAGGACATGGTCTTTACTCAACAGCTTACTTGTGACCCATCTGTATATTCTTCCCAGATTTCCTTCCCATTGATGCTAGCAAGCATGAAGGTGAGGGAAGACAGATCTCACCTTGAAATGCAGTCAGGTTTTAGAAATGTGTCCAGGTAGCACATGCAGCTTTTGAACAAAGCTGACGTACTTCACTTGTATTCAGGTTTACATCGCATAGATTTAAAAATTTTCTTTGAGCTGGCCATTCCCATAAGAATTGTGTGGTTCTATAGGGAATGCTGATTAAATGGTCATCACATATTCAAGAAAACCTTTTCTGTAAAGGTTGTGTTGGAATACTGTCAGAAGAGCAGAGCAATGTAAGGACTAGAACCTGGAGAAATACCAAAACATTGAATCTCTTGGCTGATTTTGAAGGACTCTTGAATAAAGCTAATGTGTCAGGCCCTAGACCAGAATTGGTTTCTGTGTGAAAAATTAATCTAAGTGCATTAATATTGGTGTGTGGGTTTTTTGCATGACTTCTTAATTGTCTGACTCAGTATCTATTTAGTGTTGATAGTAGCATAGCTTATCAGGGGCTTGTATCCAAGATGTTCTGGACTAACTACTGAGATTCTTCTGGCATTTAAGCTATTACTTGTCTGCTTTTCCACCACCACCATTGATATTGCTAAGGAAGACCTCGAGGATGTCTCTGAAGAGCAGCCCTGAGCAGGTTGTGGATAAGAATTAGAGACCAAGGTAACAAAGGGAACCTCATTGCAGGCCACCTGAGGGAAGCCTAAATTACCACTCTGTTCTGCTCTGGTGAGACCTCACCTGCAGTACTGTGTTCAGCTCTAGAGCCCTCAGCACAGGATAGACATGGACCTGTTGGAGCAGGTCCAGAGGAGGGTACAAACATGGTCAGAGGGATGGAACACCTTTCCTATGAAAAGAGGCTGAGTGTGTGTTGGAGTTGTTCAGTCTGGAGAAGAGATGACTTCAGGGACACTTTATTGTAGCCTCTCAATACTTAAAGGGGGCTTATAAGAAAGATGAGAGGACAAACTTTTTAGCAGGGCCTGTTGCAATAGGACAGGGAGTAATGGTTTTATACTAAAAGAAGTTAGATTTAGACAAAATATAAGGAAGAGATATTTTACAATAGTAGTGAAACACTGGCACAGATTCCCCAGAGAGGTGGTACATGTTCCATTCCTGGAAACACTGGAGGTCATGTTGGATGGGGCTCTAAGCAACCTGATCTAGTTGAAAATGCCCCTGCTCATTCCAGAGGAGTTGTACTGGATGACCTTTAAAGGCCCTTTCCAACTCAAAGTATTCTATGATTCTGTGATTGTGTGATTCTGTGTCACAGGGCTCTGAGGACTAGGGCAGAAGGGCGTAAGAGACATTCTTCTTGATCATGGAAGTCAGATTGGATTGAATGCAGGACAGCCTCAGGTTGTGGAGCTGATATTGCATGGCAGGCACTGGTTCAGGGTACAACACATAGCATACGTCATCCTGGGTCTGGGGCCAAGGATGGACACTACAGAACTTCTGTACAATAGTTAGCTTACTGGCAGCTCCAGGATCTTTGTAGGCTCTTCCCTAAAGTTTGGTTTTTTTGCTGGCCTTACATAGCCCTCATTATACTCTAGACATTACATGGGGTTGCTCTGACAGATGGTTCTTCTATGATCTTAGATAATGTCATTTAGTCATAGCCCCTTCATGTACTGATGGTGGTTATTTCTGTGTGACTTTGTGTGCTAGTCTCTAGGCAGAGTTCTTCACTTGGGTTTTTTTGTTGTTGTTGTTTTGGTTTTTTTTTTTTAGTTTTGGGTCACTACCATCACTAATTTCCAGGCAAACTTTGTGTACTTCCTTCTACCAATCACCCTTGTTTCCTCTTGGTTACCACTAACTTAGCTTTAGAGATGGCTATGCACATGCTTATCTCTGAAGAGAGGGCTGTGTGGATTTAGAGAGAGAAGACCAGAGGCACTGTTAGCAAGTTGGCAGATGAGGCTGGATAGGCTAACAGACAGGGCTTCTATTCCAGGGGACCTCAACAGGCTGGAGAAATGAGCTAGCAGAAACCTTATGAAGCATCTGGGGCAGCATAGCCCTGTGTGACGTTGTGAGCTGGAGAGTAGCTGTGCAGGAAACACTCTGGGAGGAGTTGGAAGGAACATATTCAGTTTGAAGAGAAAAATGGAATGACAGGCATCTTGCTGCTGTCTCAGCTACCTTCCAGAAGGTAGAAAGGGCGCATCCAGATTCTTTGTGATCTGTACAGGGATAAGATAACAGGCAATGAACAAAAGTTGCAGCAAGGGAAATTCTGACAAGATATTTTCACCAAAAAAAAAACCACCCTTCATACTACAAGGTTTCTCAAACAGCAGAACAGATTGCATCTCATCATTAGAGAGACTCGAAACTGTTCGAGATCATGGCAAAGTAGGTTCTGCTTTGAAGTGAGAGGCTTCAGGTGAACCAGAGCTCCGTTTCAACCTAAATTATTCAATGATTCAAAGAGTCTTTATGACTCTTAAGTTTTGCAGTTTGATCTTTAAAAGTGTAATGGAAGCTTGTATGTTGTGAATTTCTTATGTCCAGTTAGTGATCTCTGCATTTGAAGCTTTTAAGAGAGTCTGATCATGTGCAGGAAAACCTGACAAGTTCCAGCTTGTGCTGCTGTAACTAAATAAAACTGCCTTCTTACAGAGTTTTTTAGCATTTTAAATTAACTATATGGCTATTATCCTAATGGAAACAGCTAGAGTAGGTAATTGAAGACATCTTTAAATAAATTAGATAAATGGTAGCAGAAGCAGCTTTGTGCTTTGAAGCTTAGAAGAAAACTACTTTTAAAATCCAACTGTAAAAGTACCCTAAATACAATGAAATTTACTACAAAATTTTAGTGACATAATTTTTAGGAATTTTAGGAAAGATTACAAGAAAACATTATAAATCCTATCGCAGAAAAATCCCAAACTCTTCTTTATTACTTAGAATGAGTCTGCTGTATTGTTACTCGATTGTTGTTGAATTTAAGGAATCTATGCTAAATTGTTTTCAATTGAGCACTTAATGCCTGAAATGTTTTCAGGAGATATCATGACCTCATGTCACTAAAATCCATGCTGCAGTACTTCAGTTTTGTGTCACAGAGTTGTTACCTTCACCTAGTTGTCTTTCTAGTACCAATGTTATTTCTAAAATGGAAATATTTTTTAATTTAAACAATTCTTACAATGTTTCTGATTCCCACAGTAGGTAGAAAAATCAATAACTTATTTTTTATTATTTCAAGAAACTCAGCTCTGCAGATCCTCATTTAATAAAAGCTAGAGATATGCAGACAGCCATGTATGAGGTGTGCTTTAAATCATTAAATCATGACTAGATTGCAAGAGATGTAAAATTGGCTGCCAATTTCAGTAGAATGCTTTTCTTAACCACCATTACTGTAGTTTCATTTCAAATTTCTCCAAATATTGCATTCTTTTAAATCTTCTTAAATCCAAGATAGAGTCAAATAATAATTATATTCCTAGCTCTGTCCCTGTTTTATTTTAACAACAACCAAACAACAGTATTTGACAGATTCAGCTATATTGTGTGTGACTGAATATCAAGGTTACTTAATACCCTGCTTTTCAGTGATGTTCTCTCCTCTCTTTTTTTTTTTGTGGACATCAGAAACAATCAGTAATGACCCGAGATTTAGTAGAGTGATGTCATGTAGTACAGTCATGGATTCACATGGTTTTATTTTACAGTTACTGACTTTAATAATTAAGAGGAATATTATTGTGATGAGGTTTAAAGGCTTTAAAATCTTAATTTTTTTCATATCCAAAAATATAACCAGTCTCAAATATATAATTGTTAATAGAATTTATAGTTTTATGTCATAACACTTTTGGCCCTTGAGACTAATTAATCAAGTCTGAAGTGCATGTGCTTAATTTTGGTAAGCAAGAATGATACAAAGTACATAATTAGTACACTCAATTGAAGTGTGCATATTATGGTTCAGTGACTAATTTTCTGGTCAATGAATCACAACCTCATGTCTCTTTCATATTTAAACATTTCAGATTATGATAGTTCTTGTTTTTAAAGCTGTTGTAGGCGTAAAGATCTAATTTATGCTTAGGATTTTAATAACTGCTTCTGATTTATAATTTTCTAAGAGTATCATAGAATCACTGAATTGCTTGGGTTGAAAAAGATATAAATGTTGGATTGATTGGTTGATTTGTTGGATCATCGAGTCCACCCACTAACCTAGCACTGCTAAGCCCATCACTAAACCATTCCTCTAAGCAGCTCATCTACTCGTCTTTTGAATAATCTCCTAGAATGATGACTCCACCACCTCCCTGTGCAACATGCTTATAACCGTTTTGGTGAAAAACGTTTTCCTAATGTCTGATCTAAACCTCCCATGGCACAACTCAAGACCGTTTCTTTGGCCTCAAAAAATGTTTCTTCATCTCCTTCTAAAATTATAAACTTATCATTTATGGCTTATTTAGGTATAAGTTAAACACAGTTATATGCAGCACGATGTTCTTAAGGTCATGGAATGTAACATGACAAAAGTTTTGGTTTAGTTTGTAAAAACTGTCATTATTGGCGTTTCACAAATTTACTATTCTTTGCCTAGAACTGACATCAGTAGTAGATTGAATGCTTCTGAATATTTATTGTCAGATGCTTTTGAATTGTCTCATTTTAAAGCAGTAAATTGCAGGAAAGTAAAATATTTCTATTTGGGAAAATATTTACTTAAGTTTGATCACTGGCTTGAGGCTTTTACTCATGTAACAGCTAATAGCTTTAGGTATCACTCAGGAACTTTGTTTTGGAATATGACTCAAGCTTTGAAAATCACATCAATATAAACTGTGAGTGACTTTGGCCTGAGAAGAAAAAATCGATTAATAAGCTTTTACATTTTTACTTGCTACCTAAATTTGTTTGTATGAAAATATTATTGCATTACAGTCTAATGTGTCAAAACCACCCCAAAATAATCAGGAGTTACCAGACTTCAGATGCATTGCATATTGTCTATTCTAAGTTTTCAATGTACAAAACTGATTGTATGAAGTATTACAAGTCTGTTATTTTCCAAGGGAGATGAATTATCAGGCAGAGGGCAAGAGGGAATGGAGGGAATATGATATTTGCAGCACTTTCTGTGGTTCCATAATTTACCATATTTGTGATGTCCTTGTGTTTAGAAACATGATACGCTCTCTGCTCTGTAGAAAAAAATACACTCCTGCACGTTGCTAAAAATGTTTGATTAAAATAGAAGGGCTTTTTTTTTCCATATTTTCTTTTAATTTGTGTTTATATTAGAGGAGACAAATATGTAGAAAATATGGGTTGAATTTTTTTTTTTACCTCACGTAGCAATCAAAGTTCATTGTTCCTCCCAACTGAGAATAAAAACATGTCTGGTTTATTCTTTGTAATGCTTAGCTCAAAGGAAACAGGATCTGACTATGAGTCAGTATCCAGAAGAGATGAAGTATAGAGGCCATGAGGAAATACTCTTTTTCTTTCAGCCTAAGATCTTTATCATTACTGAGAACCAATGTCTTATCTTGTAATGGTAGGATATGAGTGCTGGACTGTGATCTGTTTTGATCAGGATTAAAACAATGGTACTATTACCTTGGTTTTGTTCTAGGTCCTGCTGGACTTTCTATGAATGTTTTTGAACTAAGATACTTCCTTTCAAATTATTTTCAGAGTAGCTCATGTCATTGTTCCAAATACATTCACTCATTGTCACCTATCTTACCCTTTTGGAAGTAATTACTGAGTTGGATGTTTTGGTAACATTGAAGTAATCTCCAAATTGTATTCGGTTCTGTAGTGCCTGACAAAGTATCTTCATAGTGTGTTGCCGTTGCGGGCAACACTGCCCGGCAGTCCAGATTGATCTCCCAGCTTACCGACTGCTGAGGGGAAAGAGATCACTGCACACACAGTGTGGATGATGCTCAGTCTCTGCTTTATTGTTTATGTTATCCCTTATATCTGCTGGCATAAGCACCTCCTCTCTCTCTGCCCGGTGCCAGACCTCTCACTTCCTCTTCACCCCTCGCGTTACAATCCGAGATCTTCCGGACGCCTACTACAATAGTGTCTGACAAATGGATTCAGAGTCATCTACTGACAGGAAGTTGGCTTACACATGGATGCCAAATCCCAAGTGACTTTAACAGGAATAGGCTGGACTAATTAAAATCTTCTTCTTACATGGGATATAATGTACAGTTCTACCTTCATTCCAATAATAAAGTCATTATTTGAGCCAAATGTTGTGGAAACAATTGTCTTTCTAGCCTGCCAAGAAAATATTTATTCAGCTTGACATCTTTAAATTATGTTTTTGTTTAGTACTTTAAAGTGTATTAGTACTATATAAAGGGTGGTTTTCATTAATAACATAAATAACAAAATATCTAATTATGGTTATGCCATTCTTCTCAAAAAAAAAGTGTTACAATCCAAGCCAATCCTGAATTTTAGTTGCTGAAAGCGAGATTGGGAAGCAGTCTTGCAAGTCTTAGACAAGAAAGAGGCACTTTCTTTGTCTTTTGTTAAGCCAAAGAAATGTTCTCCCAGTGTTCATCAATAGCTATCAGCAGATAAAAACACTCCTTAGCAACAGAAGTTCATGAAATAAAAGAAAGATTTAAATGTGTACTAAAATTAGGAAAATCAATTCAAAATGTGGAAAGAGGGCAGACAACTATAAAAGCTCAGAAATACCTTTTAAGGTGGAGAAAAAAGTTATTCTGGTGCACATTCCTTTCAGTACAAGCTGCCAGGAGAAAGTCTCTGCTGTTACTTTACATCTGGTCTTTTGCAGGCTTCTGGGAGATACATGGCTCTGAAGTGAATGGAAATTATGGCATCTTTTAAAAAAATTGCCTCCCTCTAGGTCTGTGTCCATAAAGTGCAAACTAAAACCTATTGGAATTTGGAGTGAAGGCTTTAGGGGTCACTCTTCCCCCTCCTGTAAGTACTGTCGTGGTCCAGTCACTCCTGGTCCTGCACACAGTGTCCTTCTGGCAAGTGTCATCCAAAGAACACATTTAAAACAATCCCAGCCACATCTGGAGAAAAAAGGACTATCTCTATACAAGACAGAGCTGAAAATCTAGAACTTTGTTAAAGCAACAGGAATAATAATTTTTTTTTGCCAATGTTTTGTATAGGTTTGTAATTGGACGAGAAAAACCAGGACAAGTGAGTGAGGTTGCGCAGCTGATTAGCCAAACCCTAGAACAAGAACGCCGCCAGAGAGAGCTGCTGGAGCAGCATTATGCACAGTATGATGCAGATGATGATGAGGTAATGAGCTATCTAGTGTTTCACTGTTTGGTGTCTTTTTGTGTTTTCTGTTCCTGATTCCTTCTTTTAGTTGTCACTCAGAGGTCAGCTTCTGGCCCTCTCTGTTATCTCTGTTGCTGATCTTTACAGATTTTGATGATGAATCTTACTTGAAGAACAAAGCTTCTGAAAAGCTTTTCAGCATGGATTTAAGATACTTGTTTTGTTCCAGAAGAGCATATATCAAATTGGTTGATGCTTCTGTAATCATTGATCTTCCTCTGAAGGCATATGCGTTTCTGAAAGGAGGGAATAAAGTTGGTATACTCATGCACTGAAACACTATTTTTTTTGTGAAAATTGGTAAAAGTCACCTTCTAACTTCTAGGGGCTTGAGAAAATTTTAGACCTTTTTTTTTTTCTTTTTTCCTATAAGAACTGATGTTCTATTTAATTCAGAACATTAAGAGACTTTGCAAAAGTTCCAGGTAAGATCCCTCCTTCCACATATTGAATTTTGTTTCTATATGAATAGATACTCCACAGCACAGAAAATTAATCAACTTTGTCTGAAGCATGTATTGATGTTTACTATTAGTGCCTGATATCCCAATGCACAGGTTTGGAAACTTACCAGCTTTATGCAGTAAATTTTCTGTAATTTCTTTCTGTTCTCTTCAACTTCCTAGTTACTTGGAACGATTAATGAGAGAGCTTTTTCTCAGGTACTACTGTCTGTGTTACTCCCTAAATTTGCTGCTGGCTTAAAGTAAATGGCAGTTGTTGCAACAAATGCTTCCACAAAACCCGAGCATACCACCTTCCTTTTGCATTATCTTGAATAATACTATTTGAAATGTCAAACACCATGTATTAGCATATTTTTGTCTTGGGCGAGGTTTTTATTTTTGTGAAAGGAGGTGATAGAGGAGACAGATAAATAAATGCTATGCATTTATTTCAGTTTATTTTTCCTTTAAGTACTGAGACAAGGCTTCTATATGGTGAAATAGTGGGAAAAAAATACGCTGAGATAAAATCAGAATACGCTGGGATTTTGAAACACACTGTTAAACTAGCAATAGGTCAGAAAACCAGAAGTATCCCAGAAGAATGAATAAAAATCCTATCTAGCTCTAGTGATGCTTTCACTTACTTTAATTTCCATGGATATTAAAAAGAAAAATATTTTAATATTTTTTAGAATGCATCCTTTCATAGAGATGCATATGTAGGTGTGCCTGTGTGAGACTAAGAAGACTACAAAATCCATATCCTCCTCCCACTATAGAAACAGAATCATACAATCACAGAATCATTTAGATTGGAAAAGACCTTTAAGGTCATGTCTTCCCACCATTACCCTAACACTGCCACATCCACCACTAAACCATGTCCCTAAGCACCATATCTTCATGTTCTTTAAATACCTCCAGGGATAGTGACTTCACCACTTCCCCAGGCAGCCTGTTCCAATGCTTGATAACCCTTTCAGTGAAGAATTTTTTCCTAGTACCCAATCCAAACCTCCCCTGATGCAACATGAGGCTATTTCCTCATGTTCTATTGCATGTTACTTGAGGAAGGAGACTGACAGCAACCTTACCACAACCTCCTTTCATGTAGTTGTTGGCAACAATAAGGTTTCTCCTCAGTCTCTCTTCCTCCAGGCTGAACAACCCTAGTTCTTAAGCCACTTTTCATGAGACATGCAAGTCTCCTAACTTCGGTTTATTCTAGAATTAAAATTGAAGGTGTCGACTAATTTCTTGAAGAAAAGCTATCATCTCCCCAAAACCAAAAAAAGAGACAACTCCCTCTAGCCTCTGGAACAAAAGGCAGGGTACTGTAGGCATCAGAGTTTGAAGACTTGTGATACCATTTTATGATGAACATAGTCTGTTAGCTTTCAGATTGCCAGGAGAGGTGTGTCCGAAATGTTTGCTGTTCAAATCCTCGCTGTGATGAGTGTTTGGAGGCTGACCTATGTGAGCTATTGGTGTGCTTTTTACCTAGAGGACACATCCACCTGTAAAAATCTCGAAGGTTTCTGTTACCTTTATGCACCACACAATTGTCACAATTCAAGATCTGTCAATAAAGAACACGTTAGAAATCTTCAGATCAGTACTGATCCTGATAGTACCTTGGCCTTCAGTAGGGGTTGCTGGCTGTGCTGCTGTTGACAGTGAGTCTTTTGTACTGATGACCATGCAAGTGTTTCTCATCACAGTAGTGAAAGAGAACAGGGATGTGTAGGTATCAGATACTTCTTGTGACGTGTCTTCTTGTCCTTGCTGTTCAGTGGCTACATATTCTTAAGCTCTGTTCACTGCACAGATTTTTGACACAAAAAAATACTAAATGCACAGTGCTTTCTATCAGAAAGCGAGACAGAGAGAAAATAAGATAGGATAAGTAATTAACAGAATTAAAGGCATCTTTCTTTCCATAACACTACACTGGGGATAGTGACCACTTCTGTGACCACAGCTTGTGCTTTTTGGCCATTGGCATTTGCAGTGCAAAGAGGAATTTTATGCAGTGTGTGAGGAAATAAGGAAAAATAAATGAAAAGATATCTACCAGAGAAGATCGAAGGAGAAGGACTTAGGCCTCAGATCAAATGCAGTACTTCAGTTCTGAAAAACTACATTGAGATCGTTGAAGGTCCTACCCATTTCCTACTTGAGGCCATTTATATATTTGGGAGGGGAATGGTAAACCTTATTCTCAGAATAGATGGCTGAGGTGTAGTTGTTAAAGTATGCAATGAGGCACGTTCCATTTCTAATGTAACAAACTTAGCAGAAGTAGATTTTATTTGGAACCCTCAGCAATGCTGATTTTTTTTAAATTGTTTTTGTCACCTGACTATGGTGTTCAATAAAATTACATAACATGCACCTTTCCCAGACAATTAACATGATGGAAGCTGTGATCTAATGCACATTAGACAAAGATGTTCTTGGTCACCACAAGTACTTCTGCTCTATTTACAATCAAGTGTGAGCACTACTACTTTGAACTTACCTTTCTCTGTGAGGGCAAATGTGGCTGGTTTTATGTTGCTTTGTGCCAGTTGCAGCTTCTCAGGCTCTGTTAAGCAGGGCATCTTTTGGGCAGGAAAATCTCAGTTTAGACTGCCTGGATGAATATCCACAAATGTACAAATAACCCTACCCTTTCTGGTCTGTTTCCTCAAAATGATAGTGATTCCGACCATGAAAGTCAGGAATAGTTGGATTGTCAATGTAAAGAGTTTTGTGCTGAGGTGGCACTAAATTACTGAGTTGCTCAGTCCCAGAGCTATCAAACTGTTCTATTCATTTTCATACATTTTTTTAAATATAGTAATATGGATGTCCTGCTACAACGTTGCATGAAGAAACAAGAAAATGATCTTTATTTAATTCACTATTGAGGCTGACAAATTCTGAGCCTCAGAAACTTCTCCACAAAGACAGTAACATCATATCAAGTTTCCGGAGCAGGAAATCAGTGATCTGTGTTTGAGTACTGGAGCCATTGCACATGACTGTGTTTGATTGAGTGATCAAATCACAGGAAGACAGCGCGTGCCAGGCATGTGCAAGTCCTGCTGTTTTATCTTGCTGTGCCACTAGCTGGCTGCATTTCCTCTGCTTTGAAACTTAGGACATTCATTCATCACAGCTGAGGCAACATCTTGCTAATTCAGAAGGAATTCTTTCAAATGAAGTCATTATGGAGACTTCTGCCAGACAGTGCACTCTGGGCTTGAGTCAGATGCTAAATTAGAGAGACCCTTGTTAGCCTGCTGTAACTTCTCATTCCATCACCTTACAGTAATGTTAGACAGTTATTTACTCGGGAAGAGTCACAGTAACACAAACAGTGTTTTAAAAAGGTGCATCATTTACTATACAAGTAATCCTGAAAGAGGTATCATTTACTATATAAATGCCCTCAAGATCTGCTGTTATGGGCTGCAGCTTGTGTCAGGGTTGCGGCATGCTTTCGATGTTCCTTCGTCTAAGTCTTTGCATGGATACATGAGAACCTTGTATAGAACCGACAAACACTAAAAGAGAAAGGATGCCCACTGGAGGGTCAGTAGTTATCAGGGGGAGTCAACGTGGTTTCACCATTGGGAAATCCTGCTTGACCAACCTAATAGCCTTCTGTGGTGGTATAACTGGCTGGCTAGATGAGGGGAGAGCAGGAAATGTAATCTACCTTGACTTCAGCAAGGCTTTTGACTCTCATAAGCTCAGGCACTGTGGTTTGGATGAGTGAACACTGAGGTGGATCGAGAGCTGACTGAATGACAGGGTCCAGAGGGTGGTGACCAATGGCACAGAATTGAGTTGGAGACCTCTGGCCAGTGCAGTTCCACAGGGATGGGTTCTGGGGCCAGTCTTGTTCAACATCTTCATCAACAACTTGGATGAGGGGCCAGAGTGCACCCTCAGCAAGTTCCCTGATGACACCAAACTGGGAGGACTGGCTGATTCACCAGAAGACTGTGCTGCCATTCAGCGGGATCTCAACCAGCTTGAGAGTTGAGCAGAGAGGAATCTCATGAGGTTCAACAAGGACAAGTGCNTGATCAGGGGACTGGAGCATCTTCCTTATGAGGAAAGGCTGCAGGACCTGGAACTGTTCAGCCTGGATAAAAGACTGAGGGAGGACCTCATTAAAACATACAAGTATTTAAAAGGTGTATGTTAAGAGGATGAGATTACATTCTTTTTCTGTAGTATCCAGTGATAGGACTAGAGGTAATGGACAAAAGCTGGAACACAAAAAGTTCCACTTAAATGTAAAGAAAAACTTCTTTATTGTAAGCCCTGGCACAGGCTGCCCAGGGAGGGTGTGGAGTCTCCTCTGGAAGCTTTCAGAACCCACCTGAATTCA
Source organism: Urocolius indicus (assembly GCA_013401255.1). Classification (NCBI taxonomy): domain Eukaryota; kingdom Metazoa; phylum Chordata; class Aves; order Coliiformes; family Coliidae; genus Urocolius; species Urocolius indicus. The sequence continues at coordinate 135,684 of WBNH01005597.1, read as the reverse complement.
TTCCTGTGTGACCTGATCAAGGTGAACCTGCTTAAGCAGGGAGACTGGATGAGATGATCTCTAGAAATCTCTCCCAAGCCCTACCATTCTGTGATTCTGTGAAAGAGAAGCAGCATAAATGTGCAATATCTCACAATTTGTTGTTAAGCTCCCATGAGACAAGAAGAGCCAGTAGTATCAGTTATTTGTCATGTACTACTTACAATAGGCATTGTTGCCATTTCCCAATGAGCCTATGCTAACTGCAATAAAGCTGGGAGAGTATGTTGTTTCAGGTAATGCCTCTAGATAGCCTGCCACAGAGTTTACTCATCACCAGTTCATCTAGCTTCCTAAAATTTCTGGTGTCCTGTCAGAAAACAAAACTCAAAAGCTTTGAAATAAACTCTGTCATATATTCTACTTACTAAGTATGACCTGAATCTGTATCCTTGACTGAAACCTTTTGTCTTCTCTGTGTTAAGACAGTGTTCTGTGCACATTTCAGTCAAATACTGCCATTTCTTGGAATCTTTATTTTAACGAGATATTATCTTCTCCATGTTCCACAACAAGTTGCAAAACAGCTCATGACCTGTTCCTTTGAAAGCTGCATATACTGATGCATGTGAAATTAATAACATATTGCAGAATTCTATGCACTTTGTGACCACAAATAGTTTTATGCAAATAATATTTAATGTACTTCAATATAAAAAATTCATTTGAATATTTTTTTCATTTTGAATTCTCATTTATCATGCCATGAGAAAAGCAAAGCAACATTAGAACCATTGAAGAAACTCTTGACACACACAAAAAGAAAAAAGTTGCAATGTGCTTGAATGACTAAGACCCAAAGAATGCATTTGTTAAACAAGATCCTTCAGAAAGTATTGATTCTCCAACATTGTTAATATAAGGCAATCCTATAAAAGTGATGATTAACAATATACATTTCTCATTGCTCTTTTGAAAGAATAAGAACCATCAGAAAATCAAATTAAGAAGTTGGCTTGAGTTATTTTTATAGTTCTTCAAGGAGTTTTCCCTGTTTGTGGTAGAGTTTCAGTGCAAACAAAAGATTTAGCTTGGTGCAGCATTTGTTAGGGTGATCTGGGGAAGGTCTGCACTCTGCTTGTGTTAGGCCCATTTCAAGAATTTACAAGGCAATTAAACAATGAGAGTAATACATTTTCCCTGTTACAGTGGGAAATTGCAGTTTGTGTTTATAAACATAATTTTATACTATTAGCTGTGATAGAATATATCAAAATTGAATGGCTAAGCCCTGGCTGCTACTGGGAAATTGGTCTTTTGCTTGGATGAATTTTACTTACCAAACCAGACTGAAGAGTCCTAGATTTTCCTTCAAGAGCATGTAAGTTTTCATTGATTACTGACTAAAAAAATATCTTTGTTGTCAGCTGAGAAAACAAAATACATTGCAAGAAAACTTGTGCGGCTACAATAACAGGTGTTGCCTTACAAGTCTTCGTTATTTTGAAGTAAAACAACTTGTCTGTGCTTTGTTGCTGGTTTTAAAACACTGAATTTCCCATTCTAACTTACTGCCACAGGATCTGAACTGTCTTCCAGTAGTTTCGTGTGAAACGAAGGTAGACAGAGCTAAATTTTTCAGAGAAAATATATTTCGTGTAGTTTATGGCATATATTTCCTTAAATCACACATTGGTTCTTTTGAACCTATAGTGTTTCATTGTGATTTTAAGATTGGATTCCATTTTTTTGAAGATGAAAGCAAAAGTCTCATTTATTTCTGTGTTCTATCATGTGTCCTGTGTCATTTTACTCTCTTGTTTACCTGAGCAGACTGCAGTTCTTTGCTTTGATGGCTACTTTTTGATTAATTGTAAATTAATTGATTAATCTATTGACACTTGTTACGCAAAATTTGAAGCAAGATTTTTCTTTGTGTTCATTTTAAACTGCCTGATGTTCTCCTCTTGACTCCTGAGACAAGTACAATATTGCCTGTTCTTGATTTTTTCCCCAGTGTAACTTAGTCTTTCATACATGTTCATTTTTCTTTTTGTATGAAGTACTTCTTTTTAGTTTAAGCCTTTGGATGAATCAGTTTTAACTAAACTCATCTGTTTTATTCTTTTGCCAAAATTGGTAAACATAATTACGATTTTGCAGTTAAATTAATATATTGCTTTATAATACACATATAGCTGAGACAAATCTGGCTTTTTAATGTAAACCGGGTGTGAGTTTCCTGGTTAATGATGCTGTTCCTGCCTCCTCTATGCAATGCTTCAGATTTCCTGGCTAAAGTTGAGGAACCTGCCAAGATGTGGGGTTTTTTTATGTAGAAATGACAGTCGTGTATCATCTTATAGATTTTTCAGGGGTAATGACTTCAAAGTTGACAGTGTGTGGATTATGTTAGTATTTTGTCCCCACAAGAATTAATTTAATTGAAAGGTCACTGGGATTTTAGAGTGAGTTGTTACACTTCTCGCCGCTCTGATAGTATGTGAGGCTGGTATGATATGCCCCTAGACAAAACCAAGAGAATGATCAGCCTAATTTTCTGTTTAGACAGTAACTGCATGTAGCTGTGAGGACTAAATATAAACAGAAGTTAAAACAAAAGTAGCATAATGGCAAATTTTCTGTGTGCATGTGAAATCTAGAGGTACCAAATGATAAATTTAACTTCAAGTGTTGTTTTGTTCACCTGTAATCCTAACGCGGCTGAAAAGTCCAGTGAAATGGATTGCGTATTCTTTGATTCTCTTTTAAATAAGGAAAAAGGAAGCAAAAAGAGCTGTTAGGGTTATTTTTGTTATTGTTATTGAAGACTATTGACATTCTTACTCTAGGTACATATAAATTATGTAAAATACAGGGATACAGTTTATTTCATTGGAGAATTTATAACTGTAGAAACAGAGAGCGATTCCAAAGAAGTGGCTTGCATTATCAGTGATTTTTAAATGGTGGATGGGTCATGCACATTCATGACTTATCTTGTTTTTGATACAAGGTTTTAGCAAATCATTCTATGCTTTCTACCTGTTCTACCTGTTTTAACTTCCTTTATTTTTTAAATAACTTTAGTGATTTCAAAGAAGGAAACTACATATTTTTCATGATTTTAAATATCCCTTTCAACTTCCATTACCGTGATTCTTTGTGCTATTCAGCTAAGAAATGATGATGTTACATTTAAACTATATCCAGTGTTGCTGGATGCACACTTGTATCTTTTCTCTCTGTGTACTTGTGCTCCTAGACTTAACATGCTTCCATGCTTTTTAATTTAGAGAGATGTACAGAAGCCTAAGCAATAACTGGGAAACTAAATTATGATAGGAAATAGAGATTTGAACTACTGTTCAGATGTCTGAGTTCTTACCTGCTGTTTTGAAAAGCTTTTTTGAGACTAACAGATAATCCTAGCACTACTGAGGACTACTGAGGATATACTTCTGACAATACTATTACGTGCCTTCAACTCGGGAACTGAAAGCTTATGAATAAAAACTTCAGTTCTGTTGAAGTTTTGGTGCTACTACTCTATAAGCTTGAGAAAGATAACATCCCTTTCCCTGCCCTTCCTTTTACATGTATTTATTGAGTTTCAAACTTTAGAAATCCAGATATGGCCCTGAGGGAAATATTTGATTCATAATATATTTGCATAGTCTTTTGCATAGCCAGTAGGCTATTTGTGATGTACTCCTGCTTCCAGAGAGGGCCCCACTGAAGCAAAATGGTATCCAGGCACGTTGGGCATCAGGATAAGCACAGGTCTATGCACAAAAGATTGTCTAGAAATTTGGGGTTTACTATTGCAGGAATTTTCAATATTATTGTTTTATTTTGTTCAATCTTGAGATACTAATTGTAGCTTACATTTTTTTAAATTCTGTTTTGTCAGCAAATTATTCACATCTCATGGTTTACCAGCCCAAGAAACACCCACATTTTCTGTTTAAAACTAGCTTAAAGCAGCTGCTTATTCAGGGTGAAGATTCAGTAAACTCTGACTTCAGTCTCTGAATTGTGACAGTTCCTTTTTCCTTCTGTCATCTTTCTATGTGGGCATGACTTTTCTGTTGTTAATTTGTTTGTTAAGAACAAACCAATGGATTTCCAAATTCAACTTGGAATATTACTGGCGAATTACTTCCTCCAGATGGCTTATAAAAAACGGATCAAGATCCTGTTGGTCCTATTCTGCTTTTATTTCTGTCTGGAAAAGTTTCCTTCTTGAATCTGAGATAAATTGGGGTGATTTTCCTATGGAAAAGAGGCTTCACTTGGAAAAGGATGAAAACTGTCAAAATATAGAGCCAATAATGCTAAACACAAAATTCTTAGTGGTGAAAATACTGTTTTCTCCTATCTGTTAATGTTCTGAAATACTGCTATGGGGCTGTATTTTATCTGATAGAATTCCTTAGTACTGGAATTATAGCTAAAGAAAAAGAGCAACTTTTTTTTGTATGCAGTATGCTGTGCTTGTACAGTAGCTTGATTACTCTTTTAACAGTCTCTGCGTAATAAGAGGATAACTAGAATTTTTTAAATACTATAAAATTAAGACAGGGGAATATGCTACAGATGAAGAAGATGAAGACATGGGACCTGTCCTTCCAGGAGGTGACATGGCTATTGAAGTGTTTGATCTCCCTGAAAATGATGACATGTTCTCCCCTAGTGATGTGGACACCAGCAAGCTTGCTCACAAATTCAAAGAGGTAAGGTACAAATCAGAAACTGGAATTAGATTTCTGGTTATCTCATTCCTCAGTGCTTGTTTTTTTGTTGTTTTTTTTTTTTCTTGAAAAATTACAGTTATTTCTAGCTGTTTGTATACTTGGTACTTTTGAATAACACGAAAAGTCTGCTAAAAAGAAGTGGAACCTTCTCCAGAGTTGTTTTAGTATCAGATGGCTGTTGCATTGATGAAGAGTAATTTTTAATTTAAGTTTTCAGCACAGGAGTTATTCTGCCTCAGCACTTAGTTTGCATTTTTTGACCAGGAAGACAGAGTGCAAGTTAATTCATTACTGATTGATAATAAGCTAAATGTGAGCCAGCAATGTGCCCTCGTGGCCAAGAAGACCAACGGCATCCTGGGATGCATCAAGAAGAGTGTGTCCAGCAGGTCAAAGGAGGTTCTTCTCCCCATCTGATATGCCCTGGTGAGGCCTCAGCTGGAGTCCTGTGTCCAGTTCTGGGCTCCCCAGCTCAAGAGGAAGACAGAGAACTGGAGGGAGCCGCCAAGATGATCAGGGGACTGGAGCATCTTTCATTTGAGGAAAGGATGCAAGAACTGGGGCTGTTCAGTCTAGAGAAGAGGAGACTGAGGGGAGATCTCATTAACATTTACAAATATCTAAAGGGTGGATGTCAGGAGGTTGGGGCATCCCTTTTTTCTATGGTAGCTAGCAACAGGACAAGGGGTAATGGGATGAAGCTACAACAGAAAAAGTTCCATTTAAATATAAGAAAAAGCTATTTTACTGTGAGGATGACGGAGCAATGAACAGGCTGCCCAGAGGGGTTGTGGAATCTCCTTCCTTGGAGGTCTTCAAGACCCGCCTGGACATGTTCCTGTGTGACCTGACCTAGGTGAACCTGCTTCTGCAGGGGGATTGGACTTGATGATCCCTAAAGGTCCCTTCCAACCCTACCATTCTATCATTCTACTAGGAGACTGCCTTTTCTTTCTTTTTTTCTTTTTTCTTTTTTTTTTTATAAGAATACAGTCAAAAGTGATCAGGAAAACCAAACAGCAAATGCAAAATTTCAGTGAAAAGGGGCATATGGCATTCATCCTGTACTATTGTGCAGTGACTTGTCAATGTTCAGCAGTGTCGTATGTTTAGTTATGTTTTAAGAAAGATGCTGTATTATGTAAGCAGGCATATTTCAAGGTGGTGTTTTACCAAAATCTGTGGTTATTAAGTTTGTGTAGCATCTACTGGTACTAACTGGGACTTAAATCGATGATGTTCATTGGAGTCATTGAATGCATATAACTTAATGTACTGACAAACATTTCTTCTGTATTTGAGGCTGTGATTTTTATGTGGTTTATTTCTGACCTTGCCTGATACAAATAAAGACATGAAACAGTTGGATTCATCTAAGCTCCTAGTAATGGGCTGAGTGGTGCCAATACAGGAAGATGGAAGGAGTGAAATTAGTCAGAATCTCATAGAGATTTGAGAAACAGAACCTGGGCCCAGAAAAGAGTTTTAAAATACAGAGGCTCTCTTTTTATTCTTCCTGCCCTATCCTCTCCCTTTCCCCTTCCATCCATTCAAACTAGATATTTTGTCTTCTATAAAAAAATATCGTTACTACTCTCTAGTGAGAGTAATGTGTGGAACGTAATCAGCCAATGAGCAACCAGTCTTTCCCTTTTCTGCTGATAGCCTTTTCAGCCTTTGGATGACTATTCATAGTCATCACTGTTTCCTGAAAGTTTTTAACTTCCCTTAAATTATCATTTTATCACTCCATATTTTAATTTCCGGGCTCTTATATAAATTATCAGAACAGTTTACTTCCTTTTCTAAGACTTTACATCATACATAATAATAGTAGTGGGAAGATGCTCCCATTCTAATTGTGCTGGTATACCAAGGGTGTTTAAACCACAGATGCAGTGATGGGCAAGACACTCACCTTTGAACAGATTACTTCTAAAACTGCTTGGATACAGTTTCCGTCAGCTTGGGCTTGCCAAATGATTAGAAGCGCTTTGCAAAGCTGTCTGATGTAATAGCCTCAAAATGTTTGTATAGAGGAGATAAGGTAAAAAGACTTTGAGAACCTGCAGTTCAAGTGCAGATGACAGACTGAGAAGAAAACATTAAATGCTCCCACAGAAGAGTGGACTCTTTTTTCACAGACCCACGCAGTTACTGCTGTTACAAGCATTCCATTTTTGTTTCACTGGTTGTATTTAACAGTACACAGCTGCATTTTGTTGGCTGCTACAGAGTGAGTACATGTATTTTTCTTGGTATTTTCCCTGAATTCTTTAAACACAAGCAGACTTGTTCATGATCACACTGCACAGCCCACACAGTGTTTTCTGGAATTGCATTTAAAGAATAACAGTTCTTTCTTGTTCTTGCTCCAGAGATTAATGAAAGTATTACACAAGTGGGTTGGACATAATCTTTAAGCACAATAGTTCGACCTAATTAGTTGAGTTTAGTCTTTGCAATGAAAAATGTGCTCACATACTTTGAAAGCAGTTTTACTTGAAGTGACGTATTTTTGGAATGAAAGTCAGAAAAGAGATGGGCATTCCTGAGTGAATCACTGTACTTCTGCAAGTCTTGTTTTCCTGGCTGAAAAACATGAACAATGGGACTGATTTCCTTAAGTGCTTCCAGAGAAAGAGCTAGAAGCTTCATTTTGGCTGTGATGATTTGAGAGAGACAATATCTGTAGGGAGAGGGGATATCTTATGTAAGAATTAGGTATTATATTTCATGTCTTAATGAAATAGCGTAAAATTCATTATCAGTATTGTTGTATGCAAAAAATAATGATTATATTAACATTCTCATGAAGATCTCTCTGATACATTCTTGACAGCTGTACAGATATTTTAACATTTGCTAGCTTTTCATCCCATTTTACCTTTTGCAGTCTCAGATGAATTTAATCCCATCTTCTCTTTTATTCTAAAAAGTTTTATTTTTTTGAAGAAAACTAATCATCTTTTCAAGACATCTTTGGAAAGGAAATATGCCAACATTTATGCAAAGTGTCTTTGTTGAAACGAAGCCTTCACAGTTTTATATTGACTTGCAAAACATAAAAATACAAAATAGGTTCTGTCAAGAATTTATATGGAATTGTATGGGACATAAAGTATACCCGCTCTCCTATTAGTAAACCTGCATTAAAAGTTTTAACTATGGAGTCCAGATTTGCTTGCCAAACAGTTGACCTAGTATGTTGTTAAGTCTAACCTGTAAATGTGTTAGTATTTCTCATCTGTTCTGCAAGCAGAATTAGCTCTTTGAAAAAAAGAAAAAAAATTAAAAAGTAGATACCCAGGTACATGTTTGTCTGTTCAACGGGAAAGTCTTTTTTCTTCTGCCTCAGTGGGATCTGCTGTATGGCATACTGATTCAATAAGCTCACTGGGTGCTCAGATTCAATTTTTTTTTTTACTTTAGAACACAGGATATAAAAATATCTGTTAAACCATCTGTACCTGAGCAGATTGTCATTTGTACAACAATTTGGCATCTATTTGTATGTAGTAATAAGCTGTTTAACTGCTTGTTACGAATTTGTTGAGATGAGAATGTACTGCAAACAGGTAGACTAAGGTTTTGAGTAACAAATTGCAAAGTGAAAAAGTGAGTACAAGTAACAGAAAATCATGGGGACCAGAGTGCTCACAGTCTTCTCTGGAGATGATGTCAAGAAATGACGGCTGGAAAGAAGATTCCTAAACTGTTCCTTAGGCGCAACTGGTTACATCAGTGTCTCTTTTCTTCCTTCCAGCATAAATTCAGTAATTTTCCAGCATAAATTCAGTAATTCTCCACCAGAAATGACTGACTTTACATACTAGATCAGTTCAAACCGATTTGCAAACCAATCTCAATCTGAAAATGTACATTTCCTATGCCACAAGTGCATTCAAGAGCCTTCAGGAACAGAGAATTGCAAAAGTAGCTCAGCCGTTCTCAAAGATACTGTACCAATCAGCTTTGTGATGATTTTTGTTATTTTGAAAATTGCTCCCCTTCTCCAGAAGAACTTCTCTTTTAAGTTATTCTAACTAACAGCCTGGTCTTCAGAAATGTAGCTATTGCTTCACTAAAGATGATCGTTTCTGATTCAGTACAACTCCCTCACAAACTCCGTTAGCTCTACATTAACTATTCCCAAAGCCTGCCATTAGTCTTGTAAGAGAAGTAACCCCCATGTAAAACATGCTTTTCTGTAGCTATTGCAGGTACTCATAAATAACGGAGACTTTGTCTCCACTTGAACTTCTTGTGCAACACACGAAAGACACTGATTCAAATTAAACAGTGCTTTAGCTTTAAGGTTTTGAGGCCTGTCAGAAGTTTTTCAATGCCGCCTGCTTTAAATAATGAAGCAGCATAGTTTCTGGTGCAGACCAGTATGGGTGCATGTGCATGATCATTTTCATTTGGATTAAGGATAAGCTGCTCAAGCTGTGGTTCAATTCAGATGTTAGAGTGCTCTTGGGACCTGCGAACAGCAGACCTTTAGGGTGAAAATAAAGCTGTTTCAGGACTTTGCCTGATACAATCATTCAGTCCACAGGATCAGACCTATGTAGGTTAGCCTAAAAGAAATGCCCTCAGCAAGTGTGCAGGTAGATACCAGGTCCTCAGCACCAACCCTTTCACCGCACAGATCCCCTGTTACTGTGGCACACTGCTTGGTGATGTAACCAAACCTTTAGCACACTGCCTGAGCTGTTAATCTACTTGAAATCATTTTGTGTGCTTCAGTGTTGCGTCCTGTTTTTTAGTTTCCTCATGTAACTGCTCTCAATTGAGATTAGCTGGCTTGATCAGAATAGCTCCAGCTAATGGTGAAGAAGGATAACATCATTTTACTTTTTTTTTTTTTATTGCATGAAATAAATGTGTAGAATCTTCCCTCAAGGTTTTCCTGACTTCCCAATTTGTTAAATCACTTACTTCTATGTTTGCTTTTTTGTAACATGCCTGCTTTAATCAATGCAGTGGGACTTCCTGACAGCACTGGGACATATTTCGTGTTCACATCAGAGGAGAGCAAAGCCCATCAAGATAATATCTTTTTTTTTTTTCTTCTAGGCACAAGACATTTGGTTTTGCTAAACAGATTGGATGTTCTGATTTGAAATTATGAGTGGTTAGACAGCATCCTATCTTTAATTGGGTTGCACAGACTGACTCATTTCGCAAGCTAGACATTTTAATTTACAATCTACTGCACTGCAGCATTCTTCAAGGCCTTCTGCTATGCAATAAGGCATTCAACTTGCAGCACAGGCTTTAAAAATACTGGAGTACTCTGTATGACTTCACTTGTTTATTTTATCTTTTCAATTTTAGTTGCAAATCAAACATGCAGTTACAGAAGCTGAAATTCAGAAGCTGAAGACTAAGGTAAGAATCAATATATGATTTATACATGCTGTTTTTTCCCTCTCTTCAGATATGAAGACATATATCTTTATGTGGGTGGAGAAGTCAACATCCTTATTAAAGGCTGGTTAAGCAGAACAGTGACTTAGCTAAATCTTGTCTTGGTAAAATCTTAAGTGCTGCTATTAAGAAAAACTGCCAACTTGTGTAGCTTCAATTAAACATATTTTTTAAGAGATATCATAATGACTAAGTGGCAGATTTCTAGTTTTACAATTCTAATGCATTTTCTCAGGCTTTTAAGTTCTATTTAGACTGAATATTGAAACCTAAGTTACCAGTTTTTTCCTCTATCAGTGATGTTAAAGTATCCCATTTATGCTAGTTTCCAATTTTTTGGACACTTTAAAAATCCTCCTAATTAATTTTTAAATACTTAACACAAATTACTTTTCTGTATACAGAAGAAAAATGCTATTTCACGTTGTTGCATTTCTCTTTAAAAGATAATCTAGAAAGGAAAAAGATTACCCGTTTAATAGAAAACATCTCACAATCAGTTACTAGTTGTTAGATTGAATTTACTATAGCAATAAAAAGGAACTGTATTTTTTGTGCTAGGGTAACCTTTATGGGGAGTTCACTGATAATTCAGCTGTTGAGTAATAATAGATTTTATAATGATATCTTTCTTTTTTAGTATGAGTACAGTATAAAGGAAATAAAAAAGAAGAGAAAGAGAATATTGCACTTCAGAAAAAGATTTTAGATATTATTTCTTTCTGGCAACATTTGCACTCACTGTGTATTTTGCAGAGTGTTTATCAAATCTGCATAAGCTATTGTTAAAAACAAACTCAAAGTGCGACTATTTTCTTTGAAGACTATTTCTATTGTACTGTTTCAGTTCAGAAGTCAGAAACCTTTTCTTTCTCAGCTTCCCAGTTCCAATCCTAGCTACATGGAGCTACATGGTCAATCCCTTGGGGTTATGTTGAGCCTCATTGACTTGACAGCAGTGATGCATGGGTGTAAACATGCATCTTTGCAAACCCATGTGCGAGATCGGGATTAATGTGCCTTTTTGTGCTGGGCTTCTTTAACTAGTGTTTTCAAAAGAAAAAAAAACATGGCTAGTTTAGGTATATTGCTAAGAAAAGTGCAAACAAGTTACTTCATTTTTGTTTGTGTATCATCTATGACACTGTCAGAACTGCTTGGAGCGAATTAAACAATCTTCATAAGTAAACAGGGATGTTGAGGCATATTTTGTTTTATGTAAATTCTGGGAGATAAAATATATAAGCTGGTGAACAACCTTACCATTATCCAAACACTGAAACCTGCAGATGGCTTCAGTTGGAAAATGAGAAAGTAATACACACACACACACAAATCTAAGATAAAAACTAGCAAAAGATTTAGTATTTATTATAAACTCGGCAGAAAAATTCAGACGTCTTCAAGATCACTTGGAAAAAGTCATTTGGCTTCATTGATGCCAAATAGTGGAACCAGCAGTGGAACTGTACTGGCCGTAGAGTTAAGCAGTGCTGAAGTGTTTGGCAGAATTAGCACTTGAAATCTTCAACACCATATTTTCTTTTTCACATTAGCTCCTTACAATTTGGTAAGCTAGTTTAAAGTGAACATGAGTAACATCTTTATAACAAGTTGTTTTTGTCCTTGTAATAGTTCTGGCATAGTTTCAGCATTGGATGCAAAGCTCTGTGCTTGCTTAAATGAAAACAGGGTCTAGGTTACAACCCAATGTTAAATTTTTAATTATGTTCCAACCTCTTTTGTTTGGCTTTCTAGATTAAGAAAGGTTATGACATGAAAAACAAACATTGTAAGAATTCAATAGAATTTCTAATTTCAGTAAAAAAGCAAACAGATTAGATGCAATTCACTTTTTTTCCTATTGTTTTCTAAATTGTCCTCAAATCAAATATAGAATCTGGAAATCAGATTCACACCCAAAATAAAAAACATCATTGTTTTATTAAAGTGTGTGAATGGTTTGTAACATGCCTGGGGCAAAATGCATCAGTGCTGACTGATTAACCCTGCAGTTTGCCTGAGTACTCCACCATTGACATTTTTAAAGTGTATTATGCTAACCCAGAGAAGCATAGAGAAGCATGGCCTTTGCTCTGCACTGGAACACAGAGCAAAGGCTCTACTTCATTTTATGAGGAGGAATAATGTTTCTATCAGCCTGCTTTCCTTGTCCCAGAGTGCTCCTTGCACTGCTAGGACGTTACTATTGTGGTTATTAATTCACTGATTTTCACTACTCATTTTCTTTGAATTAATCCTAAATTATTAGTCTGCAATTTGCATCTTTTTACTGACTGCATCTCCACTCTTGCTCAGCTGCAGGCTGCTGAGAATGAGAAGGTGAGGTGGGAATTGGAGAAGACCCAACTCCAGCAGAACATTGAGGAGAATAAGGAAAGGATGATGAAATTAGAGAGTTACTGGATTGAGGCACAAACTCTGTGTCACACGGTGAATGAGCACCTCAAGGAGACGCAAAGCCAGTATCAGGCTCTGGAGAAGAAATATAACAAGGCAAAGAAATTAATCAAGGATTTTCAGCAAAAGTAAGCAGCTACATGAGGCTCAGCAAATGACTTAGTGGACAGATAGAAAACATATATGTGATATATTTTGAAATATGAAACCCACTATTAAACATGTGTAAGGTAAACACTATTTTTCACTTTTTTTCCATGAAAAACATAGGCTCTTTATTTTGGAAAAATGTTAGTAGTATTCAAGTATTAGTTTATTATTGCTGAAAAGTAATACTTTAAGTAAATAAAGACTTATTTGGTAGTATTTCAGGTTGGAATTATTCCAAATTACTAGATAATTCGATGTAATTGAAAACAACCAAGAGCAGTCAGACTAAAGCGTTTGATTAGCAAGGTTTGCAGCAGTTTCTATGGGTATCATGTCAGCTGGATTCCCTCCTGCTGTGTCCTAATGTAACATCAAAATACAAAATTTTGTTACATGTTAAAATTTAATTTTTCTTCTTCTAGTAGATGCCAAGAAGATTTGAGCTGAGTTGAGCTAACTGAAGATTACCTGGTCCCTTCTGTTTCATATGGTCCCCTCTCCCTGATGGCTAGCAAGAATCTTACGTTTCTATAAAAACTTCCATTCTCCCAAATTTATTTTTTATTGCAGCAACTTTTTCATTTTCTGTTGAAATATACTCACTTAAAGAGGAAAACTCAAAAACGTACAACAATGTCAAGGGACAACCGGGAGTGTAGAAGTGAATATCCTGACCCATTAAAAGGGGGTTTAGATGGTCAAATTCTCATTACTCATCTTGCAATTTCATAACTGTTCTAGAACTAGCTGGCGTCTTGTTTCTTTTTTATCACAATAGCCTTAGATTTTCAAAATAAAAGTAAATAGGGAAAATGCCTAGAGTGAGCTTGGATAGCCTTTCTGTTGTTATTCTGCTTTGTATTAGTTAATTGTCTAGTTGTTTTTAACTGTCTCAGACTCCTAAAATCACCTAACAGATTTCCTATTGCTAGAAATTTAGACCTGCAAACTTATGGATGTCCTTTCTCTGAAGGAGTGCAGTCTCACGCTAATAAATTAAAGAGATATTTTTCTATGTTTCCTACCCCAGAACAATGCATAAACTAAGCTAACATTGTTTTCATTGTAAATACAGATTATGAAAAAAATGGTTTGATTTAACTGTTTTGATTTGCATCTGGAACATTTAATTTTTTCCCAGTTACATTTCTTTTACCATTTAGCATATTCCCTTAGACTAAGTAATTGTTGAGGGACTTGTCCTGATTGCAGCTAGTAATATATATTTTTTGTTAAGGACAGATTTTTCTGGTGCATAGCTTAAGGTATATCAGAACATTTCACTTTCTTTCTGAATCTGATTGCTATGATGACAGCAAATACATCTTTTTTTTTTCCCTAAGAGAACTTGACTTCATCAAACGTCAAGAAGCTGAACGAAAGAAAATAGAAGATTTGGAGAAAGCACACCTTGCAGAGGTTCAAGGCTTACAAGCTCGTGTGAGTAGAAGAGAGAAAAGTGAGACAATTCTGACTGGTTTCTGAAAAAAAAAAACCTGTAATAGATAAGTGTGTGTCTGTGTGTGTGTGTGTGTTTGAGTAACACTGTGTTTTATTTCTTTCAGATACAAGACTTGGAAGCAGAAGTTTTCAGACTAATGAAGCAAAATGGGAGCCAAGTCAACAATAACAACAACATTTTTGAAAGGCAGACATCTTTTGGAGAAGTTTCTAGAGGAGATCCAGTGGAAAATCTAGATACTAAGCAAGTGTCGTGCCTTGATGGCTTAAGTCAAGGTTTGTTTGAATAGCAGGTTTTATAATTGCGGATTTTTTTAATAATGATTCGTGATGCAGAGATGTTGTTATTTTTCCCAAATTCAGTATCTAATGACAACTGTATCAGAGTTATACCAAATAATGCAAATATAGTCTCAGAATAGCTGTGCAATGTATACTCTGAAAGAGATGGAAGTGACTAAGTGCTAAAACAGCAAAGTTCATTATTTCTTACAGCTTTCAGCGAGATGCTGTGAATTAGATTTAATTCAATGCTTCTGTTAATGTTAATAAAGTAGGAGAAAATTGTCTTTTCTCCTGTGTTCCCAAATCTGTCCACAATTATTTAACCACTGAAGATCAAACAAGAGCAAAATTAACAGAATGAGAAAAACAATGTTAAATCCACCATTCTGCCTGGATCTCTGCAGGTTCTCATCCTACCTTAGTACAGACATCAAAAGCTCATGATGGACCCTTCTGTGAATAAAATGCAAATTCTGTACTAGCCCATTTAATTAAAGTCTTACTCAAATATAGCACAGCTGATTTATAGCATAAGACCTGTAAGACTTTTCTGTATATTACCAAAGAGCCAAAACAATGTGTGGCAACACAAATGTAGATAGATAGTCAGCAAGATGACTGTAATCTTTACTCGTTTTGCATAGAAAAATAGTTCCCATTTTTCAGGCCATGCCAGTGAAAACATACAGATAACTTCCACAGCTTTACTTGAAATTCTGTAATTGCAAATGACTCCTCACTGTTGGATTGTATGCAGAATTAAAGACAATTTTAGGTCCAGAGCAATGGAACACAATTGTTTGGTTTTGGAGCCGTACTTACTGTGCATTTAGTAACGTCTCTAGAATCAGGTGTTGGAGGTATTGGGATTCTGACAGGAGGTCACCACTTGGTACCTATAGAGCTTTTCATGTATAATAAACTATAATATTATTTATTTCTCTTACAAAAAGCATTACATTAAAGAATAATTTCTAGAAAGCACAGAGACGTTTTATTAAAATTTATATTTTTGCAGTTATTTCACTTTTTGACCCATACTTAATAATGGTCTACAAACAAGTCAACATGAATTACATTTTTAACACAGTATGTGTATAAAAAAGAGCTAGTTCAGTATGGTATTCAGGTGATATGCGGACCTTGTGGATTTGGTTTCCACAAATCTTCATGGAGCTGTTTCTTTTCAGCAAGTGTTTATTATACTGAAATCTCTGAAGTTCAGAAAAGCATTGAGCATGATAAGCAGATCTGTATTTCAACCTTAGAGACTGAGTGTTACAAAATGCTTAATACTTAGCAATGCTGTTATCAAAAACCTTCTCAGTAGTTTGCATCAGGAAAGTGTGTTTTCTTAATTAAAAAATCATGTTTACACATGTAAACATGTTATAAGTGTTGTAGCAATCTTGACACACATCTGTGGCTCAAGAGCTGAAATCCCAGAGTTTCTACATGTGAAAAAAAGAATTATTTATAAAATTATTTATAAAAATTTGGAAAATCTTTGTATAGCATTAAAACTCTACACGTAGGTTGAAATTATATTTTTCATTTTATATATTCATATGAAAATTTTCATTTTCCAAGAAATGCTACTTTTCACTGCAAAAAGATTTCCCCTTGAGAAGTGCTACCAGTGGTCAGCACTTCTGAGAGTTAGAGTAGAATAAAATGGCCAAGTTTAACCACCTGAATACAAATTATCTGCTGGACAAAATGGGGAATCAGTAGTGATTTTTTAAAAGCAGAAAAAGCATAGTTAGACCTTAGATTCCAGGCTGGATTAGGGTTTTAACAGAAGAAGAAAAGCCCTTTTTTTCAAACAGACATCTGTAGACAGACTGTAGTACTCTTTGTCTTCCATATAGCTTTTCCAGTGAATTCTACATCAGAATTCCTGCACTCTATGTCAAACTGTATGGTAGTGATACTTGCTCTGCAGAAAAAGAGGTTTTAAGAAAAGGACTTGACATCGTCTAGTAAAACTGATCACTAATAATCAGTATATTTACTAATCAACACATGGATGTTTGCAGAAGAGCTATAAAGGGTGAGGGAGATGTCCAGGATGTCTTTAGAGGGTGAGCGGAGTTTCTTGGGGTGCAGTGTGTTGTGCACACTGTCTTTGTGACATTCATGCAAGTGCTTCTGTCTATTTCCTGGCTTTTGTTTGGCAAATATAACACACGCTTCTCTATCAAGACTTGCCAGGAGGTTTGTGGGGTGGGACTACATGTACACAGCCACATCCCCTAATTTTATTCTGAAGTTTGCAGATCTGTCTTCTCTCCAAAAATTGTGTTATGTAAAAATATTTTTTAATTAAAATGATACCAAGTATGTTTTTTGCTTCAATATGATCTGAGGTGTTTATTACATTCTTGCATTGTAATAGATTTGAGAAGAAGTAATGGATGCAACTTGATGGTTGTATAGGTATGAGCATGGCTATCCCTGCTGCAGGTCCTCTGGCCGAGATGAGCATGATGCCAGACTGTCCAACTGCTCAGGCTGTTAACAACCTCATACTGAGGGGCTGCCAGTAACATCAGTAGAAATTAGAAAGAGAAAATCAAAACCATTATGGCCCACTGTATTTATCCTTTGTTTTGCCTGGGAATGCTAGAAGCCAGAGGATTGTATTTCTTTTACAAAACATGATTTATTCTGAGACTCCAAAATAATAGGTAAAGTGGATTGTAGCTCTCTAGTTTAGTGGTCATGATCTGTGTCTGCAATAGAGAATCAAGCTATTTACTGGAAGGAGTTAGTGTTTCGAAAACTAAACAGTTCAGTGCTGATGCCGATTTTGACAGTATCTGCTCATCTCTGTGCAAATACCCATTCAAGCCACTTTGATGGCTATACTTTCTGGGTGCCTTGTGATAGCCAGGGCTGTATCAGTCCACAGATTATTTTGAAATCTATCAGCCTGTCTAATAGAAAAACAGTGGGAGGACAGGTGAGCTCTTTCATGCTCCATGATGGTGCTGAAATAATTCAGATGGAAGTCCAGTGACTGAACACCTGCTAAAGGAAAGTCCAATTACACCATCTCCAAGAGCAAAATAAAACCTGTTATGACTTTTACATGAGAGATTTCTCAGATTTCTCTCCCAGTGGAGATTCCTAGAGAAGTGCGTGAGGTGCGTGTTTGTGCTGGGGAGCAGCAAGGGCTAGTGTATGTCTGCAGGAGAGAGGGCAGGGGCTGAGAGGAACAGCAGCATGGCTGCAGTAGAGGCTGCCCAGCAGCAGCCCAGTCCCACTGCACCCAAGTGTGGCAAAGCAGGGCAAGCTCTGGAGATGCAAACCAAGGACAACAAAGGTCCCGGGCAAGTTCATAGTAGTGAGGCAGGTCTGAGGGCAATCCAGGAGATCTGTCCATGGATCATGACTTGGGTCCAGATCTACATGAGCCAAGGATGAGAACCCAGTTGAAATGCAGCTGTAGCGTGGAAGGAGGGAAGCTCCTACTGATGCTATGTGAGCTTACTCTTTGCAGCAGTCTCAACCACCATTAGTTACCTGCACACAGCAGAGAACTACCATTATGTACAAGCAGCCCAGCTCTGGGGTGGAGGGAGCAGTAAACTCCAGGCCAGGATGATATTTTGCCTTAACCCAAACGGATATGACCCATCTGTGAATAACTGTTTTCAGTACTGTGTCGATAGTTTGCATAATTTCACCAGTGAAAGGAAGGAACGTATAGAAGTGTGTACACCTTAAAAAACAAATAGAAACAGTTCAAGTCATGACAGCATGCAGTTATCCTATCAAGTACTTATGGTGGAAGTGTGATTACAAGTAAGGCAATGCTGATGATTCTGTAGTGTCATCTGAATGTAGAATTCAACTCAACACAAGGAAGAAACGCAAAACATGGTACTGTAAGTCTTTGCAGTCCTCTATGACAACATAAATCTGCAAAAATAAATATGAATTTGAATTAATCTTGCTCCTCAGTTATTTACTGGCATACTAACTCAGCCTATGGCTCTGATTTCAAGACAGCTTGGACTAAACCAACAGATCATTGCTGAGATCCCACGCTATCCTTGCCTTTGACAAACCACCTAGTTCTGCCTCTTCCATTGCCCTGTTCAGCATTTACACATTTCTGTACACACACTGATTCACTGAAAGAACAGAATACTGACCAAGAGGGAAAGAGGTTGGAGTGTCAGACTGAAATGGGGTAGTTTCTCCTGGGTCATTCATTTGAATCAGCAAGCTGCAGTCCAAATCCTGGGTGATTGAGAGCCAGGTGTTTATGGCAGAGGAGAAAGAGCAAGAGTTCTCCATTTTGATGATGGTAGTAAGTCATTGGGTTGCTTCTGCCCTCGGTAAGATCATATTCTCTGAGTTCGAAGGTCTGTATGCCATGGAAAGAAATAAGTAAAATATCAGCTTTGCTCAAGTTGGTTGGTTTCTTCATTGGCTTCAATGAGATTACAATGTCTCCATTCATATTTGTTTAAAGCAAAAATGTATGTAAGATGAGCTTCTAATCAATGAGTGTGTTCTGAATGCAGTACTTAGACAAGTGTATAAATCTAACAGATTTTGGTTTGATTTGTACTATTGAAAAAAAAGTTAAACCCATAAGGCATCTGTTCCTTGTCTAGTGTGGAATGCAAAAACACCTTTTAAAATGGGTTTTGTCTTCCTGCAGCTTTGTAAAATGTTAAATTTGCCGAAATGCTCAGATTTTATTTGAGTGGACGATTGATGGCTAAGAAAAGTGGAGTTATGTTAGCTCTAATTGTAAAGGAAAGCCATATATGAAGTGTTAAGTATACTTTGCTCACAAGACATGCAGGAATAGAGTGGCTTTGGACTTAGGCAGCTAAGATGTTTTCATTGTTCCATTGTTTTATATGAAATATTTCTTCAATTTTCATGTATCATGTAATGATATTTGAGCAGTAGATGAAAGGGGAAAGATCTCAAACTGCTTTCCATTCAAAACCAATGGAACAGGTTTTCATGATTTTTCCCAGCAGAAAGTTTTATCTACAAAGACAGCAGTGAAGTTAGCACGAGAGTGACAGTGCCCAGCTCTTTTCTGATAGTATATAAAAATAATGCAGCACTAGGGGTTTGTTTTTCTTTTCATTTTGTTATTTTAAAGTACGTTTTTGTTATTTTAAAGTATGATAGGAGACAACATTTACACAAGCCCTGGATGTTCAGAAAAAGCAGCAACTTTGTAGAGTTAAGAAGTAGGAGAGCAGAGTACATGTCCCAACTTTCACTCAGACCTTCTAGTGACTCTGTGTTGGGTTTTGTTGCAATAGTTACTGCTGCCTTACTCAATATCTCTTGAGAGACTTTTTGAGCTATTAGATCAGTATAATGACAGATCTGTTAGATCTGTCCATGTCTTTGCTCCACAAAATATAGTAATTTTTTCTAACTGGGAAGAGTCAGAGTCTCTTCGCTTTTGTACAGATCACGGCCTTCCCATGCCTGCCTTGAACAGCTGTGATTCAGGGTGGATTTCATGAACTTTCTGGATGGATTACTTTATTTTCATTTTTGCTATCATCACGCTTTATGCAGCATCACTCACAGCAGGTTGCAGTGAAAACTTATTTTAGCACTATCAAGTTCTTCCTGCAAAGCTGTAACACTAACTTGCTAATGATTTTGCCAAAATGTGTTGATGCTGGGAAGTGGAAACCAGACAACTGCAGTAGGTGGTGATAATCACAGTAATCTTCTCTAATTTGACAGCAACTGGTAAAGTAGTAAGGGAGATGCTTAGTGGGGCAACTGTGGGGCAGAATGACAGCCCGGTCCCTCCTTTACAAGTGGTTTAAAAGAGCAGGATTGGGGATAAATGAATTGGCCCTCTGGGTCTAAATTGGTATGTTCATCCGGATGCTGCAAAATGTCTATCAAAGAGCAATGAGATGAGGATTCCTTTCCTTTATGCCCCGATGGAGACCTCTCTGCAAACAAGCACAGGCAAGTCCCATGAGAGAGCGTATGGTCCTTCAGATAACAGTGGGAATCATTTGTTGAGTTTTTAAATGTTTTTGGATCTGTATAGATAAATTTGTAAATGGTTTGTGCAAATAACCTTTTTTTTCTGCATGTGTACTTTAATGGTCATGAATGTACAAGTAAAACATGCAAAGTACATGTACTCACAGTTGCAGGTCCTGTCTTAAGCAAAAGTAGTGAGTCTTCTGTTAAATGCCTTCTAATCATGTTTCCTTACAGGTTTCAATGAAGCAGTGCCAGAAACAGAGAGGCTGGACTCCAAAGCTCTGAAGACTCGAGCTCAGCTTTCAGTGAAGAACAAACGGCAGAGGCCTTCTAGAGCAAGGCTGTATGATAGCATCAGTTCAACTGATGGAGAAGACAGCCTTGAACGAAAGGTGAGGACTCTACCCTCTCTTTCAGGATTCTTGTGGAGGGCTAGACTGCCCCTATAAGTCATTTCATCCTCTGTCTTCATCTTTTCATTGTAGCACAGGCAGTATTTATTCTTTTGTGGCCAATATGCTTTGCATGTCCTTGAGTGGTATGCGAGTCTCATCTGAGTCAGCACACCTGGTTTTATGGTTTTGCTGTGTGTTTTTCTGACAGGAATCCTGGGCTTTTTGAATTATGTGTGTTTCATAATACAGAATGAGTCCTTTATGCAGGAAGTGAAAGGAACTTGAATTGTGCATTTCTTTATTTGTTAATATATTAACACTATATTCACTCATTGTTTTGCCCTGTTCTGACAAGCAAAGAACTTCCATTTGAAAGAAAATGCCAATAAACAACACTATGTGTGATATCAAAAGGTAATGACATAACTTGCTAAAGCATTTCGTATGAGTAGAAGGGTAAATAATGAATAAAATAATTGCATGTTCAAAGTAAACCTTGCTCTGGTTGGTTACTAAATGGTATAATCTGCTTTATAATCTCTTGTACCAACAGCCATCAAACAGTTACAGTAGTCCCATGCACATTTCAAAATCACCACTGCCCTTATGCATGAGAGCATCCTCACCAGCATCAGATTCTGGTGCTTCCTCCCTCTCCCCTGTGGCTAGCAGTGCAACAGTCTCACTTGACAACCTAACTGGAAACCAAGAGGAAGAACAACACCACAAAGGAGGTGTCTTTTCCCCTCATGCTCGGGGAGACACTCCTCTTTCCTCTCCTTCAAAATCTGGGCACAGCTCTGAAGCATCTCCTTTGCATCACCCAGCTGGCAGGAGTATTTTACAGGATAAAGGTATTACTATCTTTTACAATAAATTGATACATCATTTTGCTCACTTATAACTGCTTTATGAATTTTGTTGTGTAGGATCTTAGCAACTAGAAAGCCATCATCTCATAACTTCTTTTGTCTACCTGGAAGTCAAAAAATTGCAAATGACCTTATATGAAGGTATAAGAAAAGGACATTTCTGTGTTAGAAACGTGCTTAACACAGTGTACATACTTGAATTACATGATTTTGGCACTAGTAGATGATTTTTTTGGAAGGTGGAGAAAGAAGTGTAAAACAAGAATAACAGATTCTAGCTTTTATTGCTGAGAGGTGGGATAGTCTACATTAAACATGAGGTTAGTGTCTGAACACTCTTCATTTATAGAAAAGAAATGTCACGTAATTTGTTGGGCAAGTTGGCCATATTGTTACTCACTTAATTCAGATTCTTTAAATGTAAGCTGGAAAAAACATGATGCAGTCATACCTAGTTCAGGTACATGACTCAGACACTAGTTTCTTAAATGCATTAGCAGTACAAAATGGCACAGAATACTGAGCCCTCCTTTTCAGATGCCCTGTGAAGTCATAATTAACATTTTACACAACTTGGCTATGCACCTTGCATTCTCTATCTGCCACATAAGATAAAATACATGATAAAAATTGTTTATAAGTGAGCACTGTGAGAGAAGGTCTGGGTATGTTCATAACAGACTTTGGCTTACTTAAATTAATTGAAAAGTACAATTTGTTGAGGACTATTTTTGTGTTTGTGTCTGAAAACATTTGCCACTGATTTACAACCTGTTTTTTCTTCATACAGGGATTTCACAGAGATTCCTAAATTACAGATCAGTGTAGTTGTGTTGAGTTTAGGATAGGTTCATATATTCTAGAATTTTACATGGGTTCTGAAATCGCTAATCTAACTGTATAGTTTCTAATTGTATAATTGTTAATGAATCAAAGTTAAGTACTATATTTGAGTTTTTCAAGTAAAAATAAAGATGTGAACATAAGAATGTGACTTTCTGAACTTGTACTTTAGCTTGAGTGTATGATTGATGTATCAGTGAAGCAGTAAATCCTTCATTTCCAAATGATGTGTGAGAAATATTTTGATAAAAAATTAGTGGAGACTAGCTCTGTAGTGTAAGAAATACTTGAGAGGGTAGAGTGCACCCTTAGTAAATTGAGAGGGTAGAGTGCACTCTTAGTAAATTTGCAGATGACACCAAGCTGGGTGGAAGTGTCAACCTGCTTGAGGGTAGGGAAGCTTTACAGAGAGATCTAGATAGTCTGGATGGCTGGGCCAAGGCAATGCCATGAGTTTCAATAAGGCCAATTGCCGGGTCCTGTACTTGGGCCACAACAACCCCCAGCAGCACTGCAGGCTTGGGGAGGAGTGGCTGGAAAGCTGCCAGCAGAGAGGGACCTGGGAGTATTGACTGACAGCAGCTGAACATGAGCCAGCAGTGTGCCCAGGTGGCCGGGCCAAGGGCATCCTGGCCTGTATCAGGAACAGTGTTGTCAGCAGGAGGAGGGAGATGATCATTCCCCTGTACTTGGCTTTGTTGAGGCTGCACCTCAAATACTGTGTCCAGTTTTGGGCCCCTCTTTACAAGAAAGACATGGAGGTGCTGGAGAGGATCCAGAGGCAGGCTGCCAAGCTAGTAAAGGATCTGGAGCACATCTCATTTGAGGAACAGCCGAGGGATCTGGGGCTGGTTGGGCTGGAGAAAGAAGGCTCAGGGGAGTCCTTACCACTCTCCACAGCTACCTTGAAAGGAAGCTGTAGCGAGGCAGGGGTTGGTCTGAGAAAAAGAGGAAAAGGCCTCAAGTTGTGCCTGGGGAAGTTCAGGCTGTCTATGAGGAGGGATTTCTTTACTGAAGGGATTTTTTTGGCATTGGCTGCCCAGGGAGGCGCTGGAGTCACCATCCCTGCAGGTGTTTAAGAGACGAGTGGGTGTTGCACTTAGGGAAATGGTCTAGTGGTTGATAGGACTGAGACAAAGGCTGGACTTTGTGATCTTAAAGGTCTCTTCAAGATGAAACCATTCTATGATTCTATTCTAAAAAGAGTATCATATTCCACCCACTGTGTCACTTTTTCTAACTTAGATTTGAAAAATAATCTCTGTCTAAATATTGACTTCGTACTTTCCCTACTGTGACTGTTAAGATAAACAACCAGTGCTTTGGGATCTATCCAGATTCTGTGAGTACATAAAAATCAAACTAGAGAAATTTAGTTTCAAATGGAAAATTTGCATTTAATAAGACCTATAAATAAAAGAAATATCCTAAAGCAGTTGTTTGGTGACAAGTGTTGTTAGTGATACTATCTTAATTTGATTTTTGACTGTCAAACTCTTACAGGTCAGAAGATAAAAACGGGCATTGTATTTGTTCTGTGTGTTCAGATAGAATTTTTTTAGAGATGGAAAGAGAGCATATCTGTGGACACGTGTGTCCATTAGTTAATCTCATATTAGCAAAAGTGAGCATTAGCAGATTAACACTTGTCTTTGGGTTTTTTCTTTATGAGATCCTGTAGTGTTGTGGGAAGAGCTCAGGTGGCATCAAATCAGTTTCATTACAGTATGATGAGGAATTTTACTCATTCATCTTCTAAGCACAACTTTTTAATGTATGTGTATGATTAATTTATTGTCTTCAGTTGTACCTGTTTTGTGCAAGGCAGACAAGGTGATCTCTATGGGCAATACTCCACTGATATGAGGCTGGCTGCAACTGTTTTGTGACCTTGGGGAAGAAAGTTAGGTTTAGTCTCCTTTCACATCTATCAGCCACAGATTACTTGCACCAGCTTCTTGAGTCTGAAAGTGATGGATTATATAGCTTCTCTGTGATATATTCTGAGGAAACATCTCTCCCTCATCCTTTCTGAAGAACTACAAGAAGTCAGGGAAGATACAGCCATCCACGGTGGCCAAAGTGCCCTCCTGCCCAGGCAAGACACCTGCAGTCCTGGTTGGTGGTCACAGCCACGTGCCAAGAATTGCATGCCAACATGTGTGCAAGACCCCTTAGAGTCAAATCTACTCTGCCACTGAATCTGGTTTTGGCATCTAGCCACATCCATCTTCCACTGTGCCCCATAGCCAGCATGAATCCTTTCCCCAGCAAACTGTCATCATTCAGAAGGCCTAGCTGCATGTGAGTGGGAGTACAGTGATACAAGGGTCTGAACAGAAATTGGCCATACTAGTTAGCTGCTATGTGTCCCTGCAAGGTCTCCAGATTGTTTCTTCCACTCCAGCTACTAAGTGCTTTCATTATTTTCCCACCTCAAAATCTGTGTACCTTATAGTTTAATTTACTTTAATTAAGAAGTTGCTCAAAAAAGCCCACCATCCTCTGGCCTCTCAGCTTCACTTGCCTCTGAATAGCTAGGGTGAAAATAAACATTACAACTTTATTCTTGAAAGTGGCAATTTTGACAGCAATTAAATGGGAAGTATGCATTAAGTGTGAAAGAGGAACCGTAAAAGGAGACAGGAGCGTTCACAGTGTCAGACTGATGCAAAATGTGCTTTGCCTAAAGTTCTCTGTGACCTCCCTGGATAATGAGTTTCTTCTCAGGAGACTTCACCTACCTTTTGCTATTCTTCATATTACTATTTTTTGTCTGCTTTTTAGGAATGAAGTTACTTGTCAGTTGTTCTTGAATGCTTTTTTTAACATAAGGACTAGTATGGCTTTTAGTGTGGGTATTGCCAGAGGCTTATTTCCCTGCTTTTTTTATGAACCAGTTGTGCATTGAATTTTTTACTTGAATAAAATCTTGGCCAAATATTATCCACAAAAAAAACACACAAAGTTCTGTACACATAGTTGACTGTCCTGTGACAGTGCTGAGATAGTTTACATTAATTTTAAGGGCCTCATTTATGTCAGGTACAGTAAGAGAAATCCACAACCCAGCAGTGCTTTCAGTTAAAAGTCCCTGTACATTGGTCACATTGTAAAAGTCATCAAATCATAAGTGACGTGAATGACTGACTTTGATTTGCTTCCTATGGAATGTTTGGGGACACTTTTTATTTTTAAGAAGCATAGAAACTGTGTCCGAATTTTTCATCTATTGTGTGTTTTATTTAGGTTCCATATAGATTTCACAGGATGTTATGTAGACTCAGATTCATTGTTTTGTCTTTATAGGTGCTACAGGCTGTTTCCTCTTTAGGCTTTAACAGCACTTGTAGAAGATACCAAATATTGGTAAATGTCTCAGGGCAAATTTATTAACTAAGCTACATTTAATTTTCTCTCGTTTTAAAAAATTCATAATGGTTGGATTTTGAGCTAAATGTGTATTTTAACCAAGATGTTCAAGCTAAATGGAAAATTGTTACCTAGCGTGTCCACTTTAAAAGGTATCCTTGGCTCCAAAGTTCAAGAAAATATTTCGGGTGTCATTTTTGAAATTGAAGCATAAATACCAAGTTAATTCTATAAAAGAAAACTTAAAAGAAACTGCTAATGCTGAGTTTAGAAATGGATTAACTATAGTGTTTACATGTAAATCTTTTATGTTGTTCAACTTACTACGTGTTCATTAAAACTCAACCAAAATTAACTTTTAATTTTCTTCAATTAAAATGAGATTTCTTCCTGTGTATTTTCAAATTCCTAAAGCTATAACTTATTTATATTCTGCTTCACAGCACCTTCTTAAAAATGAGAATTCACCTAATTAGATTGTGTACTCACACACGTGTCCATATTTTAATAACCTAATTATTAAAAGATATACAAACTGTTCTGGATGGAAAGTGAAATAGCTACCAGTAGCAATTAAAACTAATAATGTACATTCTTCCATGTACAAATGTATCCTAGATGGTGCCACATGTGTTCAGGCAGCAAGAACAACTAGCCCTACTATAGGGCATACAGAAAAACTAAAGCGAAAATTTGCAGATCTCAGGTAAGCATTTTGTTACTTAAATACTTTTCTTTTCATTAAAAGAATTGAAAGTAAAATTTCAAAGATGTTTCCTGATGTGTTCTAATATTCTTTTAGGGCTCCCTTGAGAAGGAGTTCAAACAAGGGAAAGCGGAAAGAGAAAGAAGTTATTAGGGTGACCTATGGCAGTAGGTATGGGTAAAAGATTAAGGGTAAAAGAAATTATATGTCAGAAACATTGGAAAAATGTCATCATCCCAGCAGATGGGAACATTAACAGCCCCACTGACTTCACGTAAATAAGTGTTAAGCTTTGAGATAACCTTCTGAGCATACAAGCCCTAATTACTTAACTAATGAAAGACTAACATATAATCTAAAAATACTCGCAGGCTTAAAATATCATGACATTGCTACTACTGTTGCATCCACTAATTTTGGAAATAATCAGAGCTGGCCTACAAGATGCACACACAATCAGTTAACAATACCCAGAAATCTTGACATAGTTCCACATATATTTGTTTTGAAAAAAAAACCCAGAATGAGGATGGGCAGCAGCAGTTCACTGCAGCTTCACAGCACCCACATCAGGAATGCTTTCAGAAGATGAACATCATAAGTTGAAAATAGATAGGAAGAATACTGACTGCATTTGTCACATCGCCAAATTTTAGGGAAGGAATTGTGTATTCCTTGTGAGGTCTGATGAGGCTACATCAGCAGCATCTGGACTCTGAATAAATAAATGAATGTTCAAAAGGTGAGGAAGCAATCTTCTGTGAAAAAGCTAGTGTAGATTTTTACTGAAAGTATCTCCTCACATATAGACGAGTCTAACAAGATCACAGCTACAGAAGACGATACCTGATTCCAGGTATGAAAGTTCACGTCAGGAGTACCGAGCAAAATCAGTTATGTTCCAAAAATCTAGAATGGACATGGAAACTCAGAAACCTTCTGCATTTAAAGTAACAGAAAAGAAATCTTACATGATAAAAAGCTACCGGAAGGTAGCAAACTTTGAATGCTACCCAGAAAATCATTATGGTAGAAAACCAGTACATAGCCATTGGTGGAATTTTGCTGACAGTGACAAGTATATTTTGTAACTCCATCAGATCAGTAAAGTAAAAGAAACCTTAGACTTCTGAGTTAGTCCCTCAGGCACACTGCACTGAAGTGCACTTTCTGTCTCAGCATACATTTTATCCTGCAAATATCTGCCAGGATCTTCAGTGATCTTTGGCAGCAGTCATTGCCTCTCTGCTGGTGTCAGAAAACCTATTTCAGTTGGTTCCACTGGTGTGTCTGCTTGCAGTGTGACCTGAGTTAGTGATACTCACTGCTGGGTCTTCCTAGTTCAAGGAGAGATTTGTTAAAACAAGTTCTCTGTACCTCTATGTAGCTGTAAGGCAGCTAGTGCCCTTAGCAGGGTATAAAATGTCACATAGCATTTAAATACCAAGCCCCAGGCTTCCCTCACAAGGTGGGGGAAATGTGTACCTGTTTGTAAAAACTTGGTATGTTCCTAATGGCAACACAGTACATTACAGACTTTTTTCAGATCCCACAGGTATTTTCCTTGGAGAAAGTAGATCTCAGCACAGAGAGGTCAGTTGCTTATTAGACAATTTGATACATACAAAGCTCTAGTGATCATGTTAATAATTATTTAGAAGCTGTCCAGAAGGTAGAAGTTGAGGGGAGATTTCCGTACATGTAATTTACTGATGGCTGCTAAGAGCAGTAGTTTAAAGCTCCAAAACAGTAATATAAATGTTGATATAAATAATATGAGAATATGGCATGTACATAAGTTCTTTGAGGCAGACAGTTTTTATTTTTAAATGTAAATACTCCACCATTGACATGATATATTTAGAA
The DNA here is from genome assembly GCA_013401255.1 of Urocolius indicus. Classification (NCBI taxonomy): domain Eukaryota; kingdom Metazoa; phylum Chordata; class Aves; order Coliiformes; family Coliidae; genus Urocolius; species Urocolius indicus. Next base: position 107,141 of record WBNH01005597.1, on the reverse strand, counting down.
AAAAATTTAGGCATTAAAGAGAGAGGCTGATAATACCGCATAGCTGCTTCTTTTGTTTTTCAATTTTAGTAACTTTAAAATCAAGATATAAATACTCTATGAATATTGAATCGTTGTAACAAAGGCACAACTCTGTAGATATATACAGACACACCTGATTTCATTCTGCCTGTGCTTGAAATCCAAGCCAGACCTGCTATGGGAATCAGCGCCTACTTGGGTCAGTGCAGAGCCTAATCTATTTAATTGTGCTGAGATTCCACTGGGGCTCAGAAGTGCACCTACACAACATGTGGCTTCTTGACTGTAGCTGTATCTCTTGGCTGGAGACAGCTGACGTCTGTCTCTGCTGGGTGTATGTTGTCTGAGAGAGCTTGAGTTAGAAACAGAATCAAAAGAATACACTTGTTTCTCTTTTGCTGAAAGGGAGATTTCAGGTATGACTCTACCAGCTGTATGCTAAACTGTTCTTTAGTCACAGTTACAAGGGAGAGTCACTCTTTTTGCAATTAACTGCCTCTGTAGCATTTCATTTTCTCTTATTTTATAATCTAACACAACTTCCTACTCCTTTCTCTTAAACAGGACCACCAGAGAGATGCTGCAGAAGTCAGAAAGCACTAAATCTTTAGCAGAGCGATCCTTCTCTCTCCCACACTGTGTACCATTCACATGGTATGGAGAAAGTGGCAAGGGATCCAATTCTTCTAGCAACTTACCATCGCCTACCAGCTCAACTGAACCTTCATCTGAAAATATAAGTCCAGCTAAAAAAGGGTCAAAGGTAGACAATAAAAACTACCTTATTCCCACTGTGTTGAGTGGCATAATTGGCTTCATGTTTCTGGAAAAAGAACAGGCCAATATGTGACTACTACAATAAACAGTGCATGGTGTTCATTGTACAGCAAAAGCTCATCTGAACAGAATGTCTCTGTCACTGTACCATTCCACATTCTACCTTTTTACTCTGTTGTAATGTACATTAATTCAGTAAACTAACTGTGGCGTGGTCTACCGTTACAAAAGCAAATGATGCCAGTGGAAATTAGCATTTGGATCCACTGAACAAATGCTAGATTTGTCTATTCAGTTTATAGATATTTTCTGCATTCTTATGGACTGATTGTGGGAGTACCTACCCATGTTCAAACAAAGTGTTTGCAAGTGAATAAATGCTGTATGCCATCAGTCATCTGCCTTTTTTTTACCCCAATAATGAAATCAGTTTGTCATGCATGCTGGATGTTGGATTTAATTCTCTATATGAAGATGCTTGAACTGTAAATATGAACTTTTGCAATTTAATATGTCTGTGTGATTCTTTTCTATGTGCATGAGTGTTTCAGCATGACAACTCATTAAATAACAGTTGCTGTAATATACTTAGCTTTTTTATGTTTATTTTCACTTCTGGAAAATATTTCTTTGCCCGTGTCTTCTTATAACTTGTAACAGTTGATTTTTTATATTAATCTGATGAAAAGAAGCAGATATGTTACTTTATATGTAGAAGAAGATGAATCAGAAATCTCATTTCTCTATCTTCTACAAACACATGCATATACTTAAAAGCATTTTCCACAGGCATTTCTTACTCTTCTGGTGCCAAAAGCTGGTCATGCCTTACCTCTGCTGTGCACCAAGCTACGCAAGGTCAGAGCTGTGTTACCTTGTAAGGAGAGCAACACAAGGCTGACCAGTCCAAATCAGTTTGATAGAGAACACCACAAGTGAAATGTCTGAAGATTGAAGAGAAGCTAATTGGTTACCTGGTTTCTTTTGAAAAAGAAAGATGAGAATTAGACATGTAAATCATATTTGTGCCTTTAAACAAACATTGACTAAAAATAATTTTCAAATGGGGAAAAAAGTACTTCTTTTTACAGTTAGTATTAGCTTGAGGTTTTGGAGAGAGTTTTTTTCCTGCTATCATATTATTAGCAGACCTTAAGCTGTCTTGTGTTTATCCTACAAAAGTATTTTAAAGACTTAAATTCATCCTGTCTGAAGCTTGCACAAAGTAGAGGTGAAAGAAAAAATAGAGTACTTGAAAAGTAAAGATATATTCTTCACACAACAGGAGGAAGAGCTGTTGAACTGCTGTCCTAAGAATGCTGTGGGGGCTGAGAGATTGCATATTATGTACAGGCTGCTCAGATTTTCTCCTCCTCTTTAAGGAGTTGGGAAAACTGCTCACAAAAACATTTTTACATACTCTGTAAAGTTTGCAAGCTCCTAAATTAACAGCTCTGTGTTGATATTCAGATTTTTAAAGCATGCCATGATACCAATATTTAGTTGTATTTCCAGGAAACTTAAGAGGAAAACCACTTGGTATTTTTGGAAAATTTCTTGTTTTCAGGAAGGAGGGGTCAAATATCTCTGGGGGGCTAAAAGGATAACTTTTTAGTGTTGCGTTTGGTTTTGATGTTTGGTTCCATTGGATATTGGATTACAGATTGGAGATCTCCATATCATCAACTGTGTATTCAAGTTAAACAGAATATCTTGGTGTCCTTAATTTTTTATGGATTTTGATTTCTTATGGTGCACACTCTAATGTGAAATACTTGTCAATGTTTTTCCTCTTCTGATGGTAATTTTGCTGTGTTTCTGGAAAGTATGTCCATGCCTTGGCTATTCTTTGCTGTGGTGTGTGGTGTCTGTTATTGCATTGTCAAAAAAAAATGCAGGGCTTGTTTTACAGTTTTTAGTCCAGTAAATAACATTCAATGTCCAAAGATACCTTTTGCTTTCAGTTTCAGTTTTTCCTCAAAGTATAGGCAAAGAGGGAGAATCCTTTCACTTTTCTAGGAAATTATTTGGAATTCAGAAATGGATTCACTCTGTCCTATTCTTTGTACTACTGCCTCTGCTATGCTTGCCCTAAATATTTAGAGGCCAGTATAGCGCTAGTGATTAACCTGCAGAGCAGTAATTTAGCTCCAGGATGAGAGCCAGCATCTTAAGAGGGAGTCTGGAAATTGCTTGCAGACCTCTTTGTTATTCATTGAGGCATTAAGTTGGCAAAGGTGTCTCTTGAAGTACACAGCGGTAAAAATACTGTGTATTAACAACACTAAAAATGAGGCAACCTCTTGTGTATTGAAACTAGTTTGGTAAATGATTGAAATCACTCCTGAACTGTGCCAATTTCTGAAACTTCTGGAAGACAGAAAGCAAGTTTCCCTTTTAAATGCATGTAAGAGATTCCTTTTTCATTCTAATTCATCTTTTTCTCCACAGAATTTCACATTCAATGATGATTTCAGTCCCAGCAGCACAAGTTCAGCTGATTTGAGTGGTTTAGGAGCAGAACCTAAAACCCCAGGTTTCTCACACTCCTTAGCACTGTCATCAGATGAGGTATGCTGATGAAATTGTTTATGGTGGGAAGTAGTTGCTTTCTTTCTCCCATGACATTTTGCTTGATAATTACTTTTTAGACAGTAGAATGGGAGAAGATAATTGATCTTGTTTTCTAAATTATAATTTTTTATATAATAATGGCTTGAAATAAATGACCAATGGTATTATCATAAAAAATTAGAACAAAATTTGTTGACTGAGAGATGCAGAATCCTCATTTCAGAGTATTTTTTTCCTACGATCTACATGTGGATCCATAGCTATATAGATACACATACACTAAACTAGACATAATTGAGCTGATTTTGAGATAATGAACATACAGTATGGTTTGGTAAATATAGTTGAAATGTAAGACATCTTCATTTACTCTAATTTTTACCCTGATGCATTAAAATAATAATAGCCTGTACCTGCAGTAATCGTGTGTTACTGTAGTTGAATGTTTGTATATTGTTCAGAACGTGTATGTGTTAATCCACTTTGCATTATTTGTGCTTGCTTTTGCACAGTGGATTTGAATCCAGTTACTTCAAACCAGTGTCTTTTCAAACAATGATAACATAAGAAAGCATTCCTAACCCTTTAAATAGGCGACATACTTGAGCTGAATATAATATGTTGAAAATACTTTTCTTAAGATACTGGTTTTGTCACTCCATAGTTAGTGAAGTTCCACAATTCAGCAGTAGCTGACAACTTTTGCTGTAAACTCAGGAAACTCCTGCCTTTGTTCTTTTACAAATTGTCTGTAAGAACTTCACATTTTTCATGTGAGATTTGAGCCAGTGGTTTGGGTGGTTTTTTTTCTGGAGCGGAGGGGCTTGAAGTATGTATGTCCTGGGTTTATTTTAATGATAGGTTTGTTCTGTCACTGCTGACATGCTTTGCATGGGTTTAAAGAATGAGAACTGTTTGTGCAACCCCATTTGCCAAAATGCAAGTCTACAAACCCAGCCATTTTTAAGAGGCTACTTACTGCAGGTAATAGAAGACAAAAATTCATAACCCATCATAGGAGAGTGCAGGTCTGTTTGTAAATTCTATGAATTACTGAAAACAACACAGTCATCATTTACACTTTATGTAGTATTAATAATATCTTGATAATATACTTCATTCTCTTACCGTGTTCTGTCCCCCTTGCATTATCTATTTTGTCATGACAATGTCCTATTCCCACTGGTTTTGAATTAAAAGCCTGAAAATGCTTTCGTTTTGCTTGTTCAGCTCTCTGTCACTTCTAAAATACCAGGCCTGAACAGGTCTACAAAAATTAATGTTTTCTCTGTCCTCTGCTGCGTGCCAAATTGCAGCCTCTGTTCAGCAAAGAGCTGCAGTGGAAACCTCCACAACCAACCTGGCAAGGGTCTTCAGCTTTTCATGGTCTATTACTGCAAGCTCTCCTTCACTCAGGGTGCTCTGGCAGACCTGACATTGTTATTTAAAGGAGGTGAAAAAATGGAAGAGTGAGGAAGAATCCAGTTAGTGCTGATTGCTCTCCACTAATTAAATAGCTTTTGCTCTTGGAACCATCAGGAAGATTCCACTGGTTCAAAAGTCTCACGATCAGAAACTCCAAGGGGTTTCGTCGACACAGTCTCAGGTTTACCTGCCAAATCATGCGTGTGCTGAGCTTCCAGTGTAACCTCTCTGTTTTTGGAAATACTGTTTTTTAAAACAAATCTGAGTAGCCATATCTGTTTGCAAATCTTGGTGCTGCCCTTGCCTGAACTTTTACATGCTGTTACATGTTCTGTATTTTGTTTCTATAATGTTTCTCTTTCCCATTTCTTTGTTGCTCCCTCTCTCAGAGCCTGGATATGATTGATGATGAGGTGAGATACTAGTGTGCTGTTGTGGTGAATTGTGTGACCGTGGTGTGGCGATGTGTCACCTCGTTTGCAGATTCCTATTCCCTGTTTTACAGTGTTATGTGGCAAACCTCCTTGTTCAAGCAGAACACACAGATGTCACTGGCCTCTCTGTCCTTGTCTTGAGTTCCCCTCCTCTTTCTGCTAAGAGTTTTCAAGGCCATAGCAAACTGCAGTTTTTGCTGTATGCTGGAAGAGGGATGAGGGCTGGTGTTAGAGCAAATCCACCAGGCCAAGCATCAACTGCACTGAGCTCCTGCTGGCGACAGAAGGAAAAGATAGTACATAAGCTGGTTTTTCCCCAGCCCTGAGAACTGGACAGACAGAAGCTGAGACTGCTCTCCACATGCTCTAACCCAGTGTAAAAGCTGCTCAAACAGCAGACTGCTGCAGCCTCTAGCAGTTGCTTTGCTGACCATGGCTGGGACAGGGTAGCTTTTGTTACAAGCCCCGCTGGCATAACCCTTGGTGTAATAAAGTAACAGAGCAGGGACAGGTGGCTGCTCCAGCAGCTGACACTTCACCTGTCCCTCCTGGTGCTGCTTCTGTGCTCTCCTCCTCCTCCACAAAACATGATGAGAGCACGGCCAGGGCTGTGGGACTGCTGTGTGTTTCTTACTGCTCTGTGTCATCTCATAGTCTTCCATAGATAGTATCAGTTTCACTGGCTGTTCAGCATCATCACTTCAAACTTCAGACTGGTCTTCTGAGGGATTTTTTCCCCTGAATTTCTTTTTTTATAGCTTAGACATCATAAATGTCTGCGGACGAGTCTGGGAGGTGAAATGCAGAATTAATTGCAACCTTTAGAAATATTCTAATTTGAAGGATAAAAACACTGCAAGGGAATGGAAGCATGTCTGTTTTGACTTGTGCTATCTGGCCATTTCAGTCCCTGTCAAGATTAAAAAGAATGCCATATTCTTTCTCTTCTATTTATAGATAGAAGAATTTTGAGTATTTGGTACCAATTCTTAGCTGTCTGGTTATATATAGATGTCATATAATGGTGTGAAACTGTTACTATTATTGTAGTGTGAAGATAGTACAGATGCCTCTGCTCTGATGCTGACAATTTGTACAGCAAAAATGTTGCTACTCATCCATGTTACCCTTTTAATGTTAATATAGCATGTTTTTGTCACAGATCCTTGACGATGGACAGTCTCCTAAGCACAATCAGTGTCAGAGTCGTGCTGTTCAAGAGTGGAGCGTGCAGCAGGTTTCCCACTGGTTAATGAGCCTGAACCTTGAACAGTATGTTTCAGAATTCAGTGCCCAAAACATTAATGGGGAACATCTTCTTCAGCTGGATGGGAGTAGGCTCAAGGTAATTGACTGACTGGACTTCAAGACCAGCTGTAATATTTGTTGTCACTTTAGGCAATCTTAAAGGAAGAAAGAATCCTGCCAGAAAGCAGTGAATCCTTGTGTGTGGAGTAGTGATAGACTAGAATGATAAACACAAAGTCACAGCAACACTTTAAGAAATTCCCATGTGCATTTGGATTCAGAAGCTTCAGAAATAGAGGTCATTTGCTTTGTGAAGATATATTTTTGCTTTGGATGTATATAATGTACCCAAATCTGTATGCGTAAATTGCACTGCAGCACGTGTAAGCTGTATTTGCCAGCACTGATTTCTCATCCAACTCTGTTTTGCAAAAGTGTGATTCAGAGAAGGTAGTAAATAGACACACTTCAGAATTAGCAAGTGGATTAGTGGAATACTAGACACATAAGCTGATGCCAATTATGCTATGTTAGAACTAAGTACAGTTATGATGTATAAAGCATGCATTGTTTCTTTTAGTGAAATATGGACCTACTTTTGTCAAAAATAGTTACAAGAAGAACTTGTGGGAAGCTCATCTGAAAGTCCAAGTTGGGTGTTTCTTTTTCTTTTGCTGACATTTCACTAACTTGAAGGGTTTAGAAGTGCGTAAATGAACTTTTAACTAAAGCATAGCAGTAAGAATTGGACTGACTTCAGGCAAATACTTTTGTTCTTATTTGCGTCATTTGATCAATGAAATCAACATTGATGGTGGCAATGAAATTTAATTATTCAATATTCTAGAAGTGGAAGACATGAAAAAATAGTACAGAAGTGTATTACACATCAGTAATATGTCTGTCTCATATTTGCTTAGTCGTTGTAGTCTTCTACTTAAGAAATTGTCCAGGTGAGTTTTGAATGTCTCCAGAGAAAGAGATTCCACAACCCATCTGGGCAGCCTGTTCTGGTACTCCATCACCCTCACAGTGAAGAAGTTTGTCATCAAGTGTGACCTACTCTAGGTGGTCCGGCTCTGGCAGGGGGTTGGACTGGATGATCTTTCGAGGTCCGTTCCGACACTTATGAAACTGTGATTATAAGAGTTACCACTAGAATATGAAAAAAAAAAAGGTGATACATTGAACTGTATTAAATTCTTCTTCTTTTTTTACATTTTGTTTTCCCCACCTCAGGCTCTTGGTATGACATCTTCCCAGGACAGAGTGGTCATTAAGAAAAAGCTAAAGGAAATGAAAGCATCCTTGGAGAAAGCTCGGAAAGCTCAAGAGAAAATGGAAAAGCAAAGGGAGAAGCTTCGAAAGAAGGAACAAGAGCAACTGCAGAGGAAATCAAAGAAAACAGACAAGTCTTTGTCAGATGCAACAGAGGCTACTAATGAGCAGTGATGAGCAGAAGCACTGCGGTTTTAGAAAGGTGGATGCACTTCAAGGGAAGAGAAACTCCTACCCACTATGGTGCCCCTTCAGCTTTCTTGTATTCATTACACTAGAGTGTGTACAGAGAAATGGGGCTGTACATAGAATGACTAGGGAAATTTATATGTGTAGGTTTACTTCCACGCATACCCAGTTCATGCTTGTTGCTGTTGCCATGCGAAACAACCCCAGCCCCTCGGTTCATTTTGTTGTTGTTGACAGCTAATAGATTTCATATTTGTGTGGTGGTGTTTCCTTCCAAACTTTTCTTCTCTATCGAATTCTGTGTGTCTGGTCACTTCAGTAACCAGCATGATGTTGCGGAGCATGGCGCACTGCTTGACCTCTTCTGAATAGGATGGCCGGTCAAAACAACTGGTGAACATTTCTCCAGATGGGTAAAAGAAGTTGTGCTCTGTCTGATAAGAATTGACTTAACTTTCAAACTGGAAGTTCGGCCTCTTTACAGTGTTTGAATACTCAGTTCTGTCTACTGGAGTTAAGTTTTTTTCTTGTGTCAGTACCTCAAAGCGACACTGCTCTGGAAACACAACTGTTCAGTGACTTCTTATTATACACTGGAGACAAAGACAGGAGAGTCAATATTCCCCCTGGGTAGAAGACAGAAGGTGAAACTCTTTCTGTTAACTGTACAATAGTTAATCCAGGAAGGAGGCAAAGCCTTAAACGATTATGTGGGTTTACACAGAAATCTGAGGATAACATTTATCCTTTAGATGTTTGAGCAAGGATGAGTTTCTGACTAGAGCATAGCATATAGATCTGTATAAATTTTTTTGTGCTCCCAGTCTGTGGGCAGCTTTCTTACAGCACACTGCTTTCTTTTTCATGTGTTTTGAATAGGAAAATGGACTTATATTGTGTTTAGGTTTTCTTTTTTCCAAGAAAAACACCACATATTCAGATTCATTCTCCAGTAAGCATTGGGAGAATAAGCTTTGTGCTGTGCTGTTATGAAGCTGTTGTTAGAAACTGTTGTCAAACCTGAGTCTGCTGAAGATTTTCAATTTTTACAGAAATGCACTTTAAGAAGAGGAAGACTATGGGTCTGGTTAAAATTAAACTCAGTATGTTGCTGTTAAGATCAGTGCTGCCATGGAGGTGATGATTATGAAACGCAAAGCTGCCATATGTTAACTGGTTTGATCAAAGTGTTTAAAGAATATCCCCATCAAAACCTGAATTTCTGGGCCTAGACTGTCAAGCACATTGATGACCTAGCAGTGCTTTTGTTAGATCCTTCAGAGATCACTGTTTTCCTGGTGTAGGAGGCCCCCGGTGAAGCCTACTGGGTAGCTTTGACTGTGGCAACAGCAGTGTGTAGCTCACATTGCATGGTGTTACTGCTTCTAAAGAGCAGTGTTGAAACACCCAGCATTTCTTCAAAAGGATGGACAGACAGTAGGCAAATGTCCACAAGGAGAAGCCAGAGTTGCTTCATACACTACAGGCAAAGCTGACGACACGGCAGCATTCATAGCTGAAAAGTGTCACCTCACTTTCATGCATCCTGGGAGGTATAGGCTTCATGCAGTCCTGCCAACCCAGAAATCCTTGGAGATTTTGACACAAAGTTAGAATCTTGAACTTTAAAATTTGCCAGCCTAAAATATAAGGCAAAAGCTGAATTATTTTGAAAAAAATAACTTGATTTCCTTTGGTTTGGCTTCTCTTCTGCTCTGTGCTTTATGGCATTCAGATTTGTGTCTGTAAAGTTCTCTGGAGCTTGGATTTGAAACAATTGGGGTGCAATGTTCATAGTTCAATTTATTTTGATCCTAATGATTTCTTTGACAATTAAAATGGACTGAAAACCAAAATCAATGTGCTTAGCATTAGCTTTCTTTATCATTCCAAATCCAGTTCCTAAAAATTACTGATGTATATTCAGATCTAAAAATGAAATTGCTGTAAAAGATACTTCATATTTCTAAAGGCTTGTGATGTTTTTCTTGAGATAGATCACTATCAAAAAAATAGACCTGCTAACAGTTCCACATTGCAGTCATCATTCTGCACTCTTTGTAGGAGAAAAATCATATAAATGTTTAACAGCCTTGTAAAACTAGCATTCTGTTATTTTAGGAGGTTCTCAATTTATATTTGAGTAAGAGAAGTTATCTGGAAGAACCTGTAAATTTAATATTTTAAGTACAGTGTTGACAAATCCATTGGGTGATGATTTTATTTTTAAATTACGTTTACATTGTAGTAATGTTTAAGTGGTTGTGTATAGTAGTCTAAGGTAGTGTCCCTGTTTTATCCTGAGAAGACTACTTGGCTTTATACATTGAGGTTTTCATTCTTGCTGCTTAAAACAATGCCTAGTTAATCTCTTCGTAAATCTGATTCTTACTCTGCAAAATAACTAATTTGACTTAAGTCCTTTCAGTATTCGGGGGCAGGGAGGGGAGTGCATTACTTTCTCATTCTTCTCGTACTGAAAAAAAACAACGAAAACTTTAAAAAGCCTGGGAGCTTACATTTAAAATAGAACCATAAAATGCTTTTGATCAACACATGAAAACTAAGCAAGCTGAGTAATGTAAAGAGTCATGCTCGTCTTTCTGTGGTTCCTTTCATTGTGTACAGTAACTCATTGTAGGGACCTTCAGGAATGCCACTGGATAGCAGATGTAAAGAACAGTTTGAAACTTTGTTACTGTTCTAGGAGACCTTTAAAGTTGTCTTGCATTTTTTTCCCCTTGTATTTTATAATGACATATATGAAACAAAAGATATGGATGTCCCATTATTCTTAAACTTCCTGTAAACTATTTACTAAGCCAGACTAAAGTGGGGTTTTGATGTGATAAGAGGAAACGTATATTCCATGCTAAAAGGATGGAAAGACTTTCTTTTTTGCCTCATCTGCAGATGTGTCACCTACTTTTGCATATTTATTTGTGGAGCTAAAGCAATTTTCAATATGCTGACTTGCCTGGTCGCCTTCACACTGCTGTGCAGGCAGTGTGGTGTTTACACACCTCTGGCTGTGTGTCGGTGTCATCTTTACACCTAGGTGACCAGAGCAGGCTGGGAAAGGTGGCTTCTCCCTGGTTACGATGGTAGGCCATCTCTGTAAGCTCTGGTTCTGCTCCTTGCTGCAAAATTGTCAGACTGTGATAATATCCAGCCTGTGAAAGTGGAAAGAGAGAGAGCAAAAAAATGCAATTCTGAACAATAGAAAATAAGATACAACACTGTGTGGTACTTCAGTCCTAAAAAACCTAGTGTTTATGCTAAGATTGTGGAGGGAATGGTGGGTCCTTGCTCTATTCAAACCAACCAAATGTAGTGATGCTACTTGCTTTCAGCTCTTATTTTCCTGTGTGGTGGATGCTGCGCCCATGAGAGTTCTGTGTTAGAATTCCCAGTTTGGTTCCAGCCTATCCAGGCAGGTGAGGAGCAGGTTGTTAGGAGGGAGCCAAGCCTGCTCATTGCAATGCACAGACTGCACGTGTAGCTCAGTGCTGTTGGGTTTCACCCACTACACTGAGCAGATCTGCTGAGGGTCACTATAAGTTCTAAGTCATAGGTGAGAATTGGACAGTGGAATAGAAGCCAGTAATAAAAAGCTGAAGTTAGGTGATATTTTTATCTCAGTGTATCCAAATGCTTTTGCATTTTTTAAATTTTTAAATGTTTTTGTGAAGGTGTCTTTTGACTCTAACCTGCTGCAGGGGTACCACAAGAATCAAGCTTTCACTAGAGTTACTGAGCAGCTTTCCTCTGAAGCTTGCCAGTCCTCAATTCTCGTTGACATTCAGAGGTGCTTGACACTGAGCATTGGGTTTCCTCATACTTCATGGCTTCCATCAAAGCCTCCTACCCTCCTGAGCTGCATCAGCTTCACCTGCTCATGTGCAGGCAAGTCTGAGGTGGGCAATGTTGTGTGCTTTCCGAGAATTGTGTTCTACTTTTAATTCAGAGAAAGAAATGCCACTCTTGTTAATAGTGCAGAATACGCTTCTACAGTAGGGAGGAAGAGGATCATCATTTAGATGGGTATGGCCAAGAAGTATCATTTCAGGTACCAACACAACACTGGAAAGAGATTCAGCTGTAGTTCTTTACAGCATCTGCACTGCAGCCTGTACTGTTTCTCAGCGTTGCAATTTAGGGGAATTTTGCAAGAATTTAGGAAAATACTGCCAAGGCAAAAGTAAAAACTGGTCTTGCCCTTTTTAGGTGTGGCCTTGCCCACTGCACTATCATCACACTATCAGAGGGGCTTTTAATAGCACTCCCCTCATTCTGTGCTCTCCTTCACTTGAAAACCTCAGGAAACCTATGCTATGGTCCAAAACACTGAAAGCTCAGACATTTGACAGAAGGAGCACATATTTAATTAAGCTGCAAGCCTTTAACAGTGAAAATGGGTAGTGTGCAGAGCAGTTAGATGTTTTGTTTCATTAAATCAATGATTGAAAAGAATGGAAACATTTGGTCATTCTGGAAATGTTTAATTGATGTGTGGCTTGATTCGCTCTTTAAATAACTGCATGTGGTTTTGTGTGTGTACGTGCACAGCTGTGAATCCGGGTGTCCTTGGCACTGGCAGAGGTGGGCACAGAGGTGGCCATGCGTGGCAGGGCCGGAGGCACACAGAGGGCGCTGGGCTGGCCCTGGGCTTGGGGGAGCGAAGCATGGCCTCTCAGGCTCACCACCCTGCACACCCTGGTGTGCTGGTACTTTTGCTCACGCTTTTCTTGTGTGGTTTTAGGTATGTTGCAGATGAGAATGTTTTAAAGTTCTGTTAAAACTGTAAACACTATGGTCCTCTGCAGATCCTTCTGCATGTTGCCCTTGAGTTGTTTTTATGGAGGTGGGAGGTAGGCAGGATCAATTTATTGGAGTGGCATTATTTTAGGAAGGAAACCTTTTTTATATTGTTAACCCTATTGGAGTACATTCAGCAGCTCATTCTGGAGCAGGATTAAGAGCGACATCTGAGGTGATTTTCCCACTCACCCCAGTGGCGTGTGGGTCATCTGCAGATCACAGAGTCCCTTTCATTAACCTCCTGTCTGGACTTTACTGTAGTTTTTCTGCCTGTAAAACTGATTTTTCAAAGCTGTGACACCTTAATCACAACATTGAACCCTCCAATCCTTCATTATAAAATGAGCCTTCTGTTACTGTCAGCACCAACTGGTACTTTTACTGTTGGCATTAAGTAATGATTTAAAAACTGCACGTCTTGCTGGGAGGTCTGGTGGCAGTGCCTTGAGCTGCCTGTTTCTTTGGGACGTCTGGACTGTGAAATGAGGTGTGGGATTTGTGAAACGTCTGCTGAGTCAGGTGGCTTTCTTCTTCAAGAGTAGGGAGAGGAAGGTCTCACAGCTCATGAGATCAGGTCCAGCCCACATAACCCATGAGCCTAAGCTTCCTGCCATGTTTTCAGTGGGAGCTTTGTCACTGACACCAGTGGAAGTGTGTTCGGGACCTGGTGCAGAAGTATCCGAAGGAAAAGAGGATCCCAGAGCACCAGACATAAGGAATCACCAGCCAGTTTGGAAGCGGGAAATGCACAGTGAACCTCTGATTTATACTTTCCTATAAACACTTAGTGTCTGAACAGTTGCTTTCATATTTTCCAGTCATATTGCAATGGTAACTCACTGGTCGCTGACGAGTGTTAGACATATTGCTAAAAGACTAGGCAGCTAAAAGACTAAAATGCACTGTGTTCACTGTAAAAATTGGCTTCTTACATAGTTCCTTTTTATATGGTTGAAGAGGTGATTGTGCTTCAGATTTTTCCTTTTTCTTTTCTCTTTTTAAAGAGGTCAAATGTGTATGAAGTGCATGTTATCCTGAACTTTTTGTTTGTACATCTGGGTGTCTGATCATGTGCATGAAAGACAGTACTGCCATGTCTGCGCTTGTTCTCTCGTGCTTGGTTGATATGAACTTCTCTAGATTGTTGAGTTTTCCCCAAAATAACTTTGGTTAATATTTAGTTTTTGGAAGACATCAGAACCAAACATCATGGTGGCCCTTTGTTTTCTTACAGTTTCAATACAAACAACAAAGCCTCGTGGTTTAAAGTTAATTTGTTAGTGTAAATAAATTTCTTGCCAATGAGTATTATTATTGTTGTTAGACAACGAATGCAATAAAATGAGAAATCCTGAATCTTTATTAGAATTTGTATTGAGTCCTCACTTTCCTGCCCATTTGTTGTGTCATTCCAGAAGAAATAATAACTAGTGGTCACAACTGGAGAACTGTTCCTGCATGAGTTGCAGGGGGAGGGGGGGATGTGAACCTTGCCCAGCTTGCTTTTGGCTTCCTTAATTATTTTAATCCCAGCCCTTGAACTAATTGGCATGATTTATAAGCCCCTGAGTGGATCTCATTTGCAACCAGTAATTATGTAAAAGAAGTAAAGCAAGAAGTAAGAGTAAGGAAAGAGAATGGCTTTTTATTTTTTTCATGGCCAAATGTATCATGCAGTCTTTGGCTGCAGGTTGAAAACAGGCTGCCTTCATGCTGATGCTGGGAAATGTTTGCTTAAAGACCTGGATTAGTTTGGGTATATAAGCCATTTTACTGGTTTGCACTCAAGGTAGGTTGGTTATAATGGGCTTTTTATACACTCAAAGTACAGCAGTTCTTCTGCTGAACATTTTTAATATGTATTTTTATTTATTTGACTTTATAAAGCATTAAATTAGGAAAAAGTGGAGAGCACAGACTGTCCAATTTCTGTAGTCGTTTCATTGGATTTACATCTGGCAGAATCCAGGCCAAAGACCCTGTACCTAATCTGTCTAACCCAATCTGTTTCCCAGCAGCTGAATCATAACTCTTAATTTCTACTAATGTGACCACCACCTGCAAGAAGATAAAAGAAGCCTCAATCCATTAAAATATTATCTTAATTAAAATAGGTGTATTAAGAGGCTGTATGTTCACAACTGACATGTAGAATGTGTCTGCTCAGCAGCTGCCTTTCCAGCCAGAACAATTCTATGATTCCTAGCCTGGAGTCATCTATACATATGTCCTTGTTTGCACGTTGTCCCAGATACCTGCAGTTTGGTTTCTGGAATGCCCAGATCTGCTCCAGACTCTACAGCTCATAAAAGTTGATGGGTTATGCCCTCCTCTTGGTTGCAAGCCCTAATTTTCCCTGTTCAGGTTCCCTTGTCCTTGAGAGGCCAGGCTTGAGTTGCACCTTCCCCCACTACTGTTTCTGCACTGAGGCTGTTGGTGCATTTTACCATTCAGTGGTCATTCATGGAGTCATGCCCAGGGCTCAGAGCTGTACCCCAGCACTGCTTTTGCTGCAAAACGCTAGCTTGCTGTCCCTGCCCTGCCCAGCACCACTTCCATGCACCGTGGCCTAGCTTCAATTCCCACCTCCATACTGCCAGGCTGGGACATTTTCAGATGAGGGTAGCAGGCAACAGGCTTCCAACCCTCCTTGCCCCACGTGAAAATGCAAAATTTTACCATTGGTAGTAGCAGGTACTAAGTCCTACCTACAACCTCCCAAACCCTTCATGAAAAGATAAGGTTCATCACTTGCCTGTGCTTCTGTCTGCAGGCAGGCAGCTGGGAAAACCTTCAGTACAGGAATAGTTAAAAAAAAACCCAAAAGAAATACTAGAGTTGAGTGAACACATTCTTTATTTTCTGAGAGGCCAAACCAACAAAAAAGTAGAAGTTTAACAAGATCCAACAACATGTAGATTTGCTCATCTGAAGATATTCTAAATATTCTGGAAAACATGAAATTACATGTTTTCATGGGTTGCTTCTACCACTGCCAGGGGTAATGCTGGCTGTTAGCTTCTGCAACCACAGAGTAAACCCAGGGCCAGCAGTGACAAGTCAGTATTTTGGCTGTGTTACTGTCACTGCTGCAAAATGCTCTTTAGAAAATGGCGCTAAATTTACTTGAGAACAAATAGTGGCACAAGCCTAAAATAATTACTTTTAAATGCTAGTGCAGGATGATGATGGCTAATCATGAACAAGTTAATAGCCCAACCTCTCCTTATTGTGAGATCTTCCTTCAGAGTAGTTTTTTCTGCTGGGGCTCTGGGAGCAACGTCTGTTCCTTAAGGCTGAAAACAAGTTACTGTTGGAAAGCACACCACTTCCCAGGGATGCTGAAGACGTCCTGTGGGGAGAGAAGTTGCTAAGGAAGGAGCAGCAAAGCCAGGGTTCTGGTAAATTGCATTCTTGAGTGCTCGGTGCAGCCAGCTGGTGCCAAAGGCAAGTCCAACAAAGGGGTGAGACAAAAGCTACCCTCATTCAGGGCCAGCTCTGCTCTGTGGAAGGGCTGTGTGTATGCCACCATTTGCCATGAACCCGTGACCCAAACAGATGAGCCCGTCACCAAAGCCTTCACAGGCAGAGGGTAAACCCTTGGCAGCACTCAAGTCTTCAGATCAACTGTGGGCCTTTTGGAGAGGAGCTATGATCACAGATTGTTCACAGACCTGGTAATGCATGGCTGTGCCCAAGAGACAATTATCCTCACGGTTAACCTTAAAGCCCAAGTCTCTCCCTCTATCCATCCCCTGACCCCTTCAGCATGTGCTATGTGTACACAAAACACCACAAAGACCAGTGACTGCCATTGCTACGTGGGAGTGAAGGAGTTGTCTGGCCTGGCAGCAGTGGGGAGCAGCAGGCATCACATACTGTTGGCTTAGTCCTTAACCCTTTTGCAACCTCATGTTCCCAGGATGCGCCTTACACCTCAGTGTCAGTGCCAGAGAGCTGCGAGGGGGTCAGGGAGAAGCAGACACTGTCTGGGGATGGAAGGTGATGTGACAAGACCCACAGCCCACTGCAGTTGTGCAGAGGAAGGGAGATGGCACCATCCCTTCCTGTACAGCAACACATCCCTGGCCACAACCCCTGGGACTCACTCCTTGCTCTGGTTAGAGCTGTTATTTTTCTCAGAGAACGAGCAGTAACCCCTCTGTACCACTAAATGAAAGCCATTAGGCTTGTTTGTGTTAGAAAGGAGCAGGAGCCAAGACACATCAGCACACTGGTTTGCTGTTCGAGGCCTCTGCTGACCCAAACCTTAGCTTCATATTACACCTCCTCAGCCACAGCAGTGAAACTCAAAGACAGACAAAGGTTTGCACTCACTCTAGCTCCTGCCTCAGTATTCAGCCACAACAGAGTGGCTTATTTGCTCTATCTGTAGACAGAAGCACTCCCACATTTAGGAGTTTCAAAGTACTGGACCTTCCATGTACTCTCCAGGTTAGAGGGGGCTGGTAATGAAGCAGATTGCAAGAGTGAACAGAACAGCAATTAGCACCCAAGGACTGGCACTTCCTCCTCCTGGGCTCAAGCTTCAGGAGCAGCTGCCATTAATCTCCACGGTGGTGGAAAAGTAGCAGTGAGGAAGCTGCTGAGAAGCAGCAGTGCAGGCAGGCATGGGCAAACTGGGCAAGGGAGCTGCTACCGAGAGAGAGTCTTTAGCAGGACATCAGCAACTCTCACCAAACCACGGCAATGATCATAGAATGGTAGAGGTTAGAGATCTTGAGATCATTTAGTCCAACCCCCACTAAAGCAAGTTCACCTCAATCAGGTCACACAGGACAATCTCTAGGTGGGTTTTGTAAATCTCCAGAGAAGGAGATTCCACAACCTCCCTGGGCAGCCTGTGCTAGGGCTCCATCACCCTGACAGGAACAAAGTTTCTCCTTATGTTCAAGAGGAACTCCCCGTGTTCCAGTTTGTGCCTATTACCCTTTGTCCTGACACAAGGCACTACAAAAAGACTCACTCCATTCTCTGGACACCTGCCCTTTTGGTATTTAGTTGATAAATGTTAATAAGATCCCCCATCTGTCTTCTCCAGGCAAAAGAGACCCAGGTCATGCAGCCATCCCTTGTAAAAGAGATGCTCTGGTTCCCTGATCATCTTTGTAGCTCTCTGCTGGACTCTCTCCAGAAGTTCTCTGTCCCTCTTGAGCTGGGAAGCCCAGAGCTGGACAAAGGACTCCAGATGAGGCCTCACCAGGGCAGAGTGGGACAGAACCTCTCTCAACCTGCTGACCACACTCTTCTTGATGCATCCCAGGATGCCATTGGCCTTCTTGGCCATGAGGGCACATTGCTGGCTCATGGTTAGTTTGTTGTCCACCAGAACTTCCAGGCCCTTCTCCACAGAACTGCTCTCCAGCAGGTCACTCCCAGTCTGTACTGGTGCATGGGGTTGTTCCCAGATCGGAGGTGAGAACTTGAGAGGACAGAAAAAGTAGCAGGAGCTGCTTTGTGGGTGAAGACATCTGCACTAGTGAAACGAGAGCTTGCTTCACAAGCAGGAAACCAAGTGGTGGAACAAACAGGGACTTCTGCCAGACTGGTGTCTTGCTGTGCACACTGCAAAGTATAAAATCGATTCCCAGCTTCAAAGGACACCCAATTCATTATTGCAAGTGATTGCTAGCCAATAACATTCTGAAAACACTAGCTGGTGGAAATCTGGAGAGGTCTTCTAGCAGTGCACAACATTACCAGTCACTGCTGCTGGATCAATGCAAAGTGGGTGTCTGCTGCACAGACACAGTGCGAATCCGGTCTGTAAAGACGGGAAGTTAAACACACATGTGTAACCAACACTTAGGGATTATCACTGTGGCAAAGCACCCAGAAATGCTCCCTTTGCTGCAACAGGCAATGGTCACTGCTAATGCTTCGTAGTTATTTCCCACTCTTCAAGAAAAAGAAAAGGTTTCTTAACTCTCATTGGAAAACTCAGTAAGAAGCCACTCTGAAGTGATGCCCTTCTCTTTTCTGTAGGATTAAGATAAAGTTACAAAACTGAAGTAACATTAGGAAATGGGCTAAAGGGCGAAGAGGGAAGAAATGAGACTGAGATAGTATTCATTCTCCTTCTAGTTATTTCAGAAGCATTAGGGAAATCCAACAGGAAGGTTTGGAAGAACCTTTAACACACTCCCTAGAAGAATATTCAAGCGTTGAAGAAAGCCCACAACAATGATAGTTAGCAATTCTCATCCACAAAATCAGTTTTCTCTGGGGAAAACAAAACAACAAAACCACACAACTAAAATCTGCAGAAATCCAGTGGCAACAGATAATTCAACAGCTGAAAGTTTAGTCATTTGTAATCTGAATTTGAACTTCAAGGTTACCCTTTGTTACTGAAATGAGGTCCTCCCTGTTACATAAATTAATTTCTCACCTTCAATTTCCTTTAGTGTTGTGTAAAACTCTCTTTTTGGAGAGGAAGGCTAAATCACATGTCATTACTTCAGTTAACTATAACAGTCTTTGCCAGCAAATCTGGCTAAAACTAACAGAGTTCCCAAGTAACTGAATCCTTTCTACTGCAGCAGATCTTACCTGTGATGAGCTATAGCTCACAGTAGAGAGCTCTGTGGAAGACAGTGCCAATGAGGAGTTTTCCTCTGTAGACAGATGCCACTGAGCTCCCCTGCAGCACAGAGCCATTGTCAGTATAGATACGTGTCACCACGGGCTCCTCAGAGAGGATATTCTGGATGTGCAGGACCTGCCAGAGGAGAGGGATGCACCTGCTGAATTGACCACATGAGAAAAGCCTCCAAGGACAGAGTGAACATCAGTAAGTTAACTTAAATAAAGCAGACAGGCTGCTAACTGCAGCCAAGTGATTCCTGTGACAGAGCCACAAATTCCGCTTCAGTGAAGCATGCTCTATGAAGACTGATTATTTTTTTGGAGTGCTTGTGCAATAGAGACTCCACCTGAGTAAGTAAGTAAGGCAGTCATCCCCAGCACTAGGAATGTGCATGGTTTTTTCCATCCTGTTACTCAATATCTTCTTAATTTCACACTTTTTCCAAACAGTGTAAACAACTGCCTAGTATAATAAATCTACTGCTATTGAAGGTGATAATTTTGAAAAGTGTCTTGTGAGGAGCTTCAGACAAGGCTGAAATCAAACAGACACCAATCAGCCACCTGCAGTTGCAGCTGCTAGTGGGCTGATGCCAGTACCTCCTTGATTTCTGAAGGAAGGAAGAATTGCAGTGTCACCTACTGATGAACACTTGCACACATAAATCATTCCAGCGCAAACGTTTCTGGTCACACTTTGCACTCATTTTTTTTTGGCAAAGAGGTGCTGGCTCAGTAATTAACACAGTTCATAAAAATCTGATTGCATGGCCACAGCCACACAGCCTGAGGAATCCAGAACTGAGCTACTGGGCAGAAATTGTCTCCCAAAGATCTGAATAAGTGTTTGTTAGGGAGTATATGCTGTTCAGGCTTTTCACTTGAGAGCAGAAGCTTTATAAGCTGGAAGCCAGCTTAGTCTTTGCTTTCACAAGGGCAGGCCAGGCACTTCTGTTTGTCTTGCAGGTACATTATACCAGGGTGATTTGAACCGAGCAACTTTCTGGCACAGACATGTCCAAGAGACGAATGACATCTCCTAAAAGGCACCTCAGAGCCAGGCAGATTTTCAGGATCGTTGTAAAACAGCTTCATCGCATTGGGATGACATCCTATCCAGATGTCTCCAGTGGGAGGGTCAACAGACAAGTTATCAACCAGAGTGTCCAGCTGCAGAGTCTATTCCAGCACAGGGGAAAAGCAAGAAAAGAGAGAAGTTAAAGCTATCAGAAGTCCTAGAAGCAAACTGTAACATAATCAGTAGACTTGTTCAAGACTCATCTGACACCCCTTTCTAAAGAAATATTTTCTCCCCTAGTACTGTTTTTTCTTTTCTGTTTTTCTGGTTTTTTCTTTTACTGTTTTTTCATCACAGGTAAGCTTCATCCCCTCCTCTGTGACATGAGAAATCTGCTTGCAGCTTTGAGCTTCCCATGTGAATGGGCTCATTCACAGCTGTGCTTGTGTTCAATGGGTTGTAGACTGACCCACAATGTGTGAGGATGGAAGACCTCAAGCTCAGTAACAGGGTGCACAGCACCTCTGCAAACCCACAGCAGGAGCCATCCAGATCACACATAATCAGGCTGAAATCTCAAGCATTCGTAGGGACTAGTCCAAAATCCACATATGCCTCTTTTGTATGGCACAGCAGTACCTTACCTTCACATGGGTTAAATTCCAATTAGCATGTTTTTCCATCACATGGACATTATGATCAAATATATCTGCAACATAGATGTACCTTCAAAAGAAAGCACCTCTTAGAAATGTGTACAAGTAAGCAGACATCAAAACCAGCCAGTTCTTCCTGTGCTAGCCCAGCTCTTCCCTTGAGGAAGGCCAGCTCAAAGTTCTTACACAGCAACAGACATTGCAATCAGGCCACAGGGCACTGAACTGAAGCCAACCTGCTGAGACGCTAATGTAGCTTCACATCATGCCAGTTCTTCCATTATGACACTGAGGCAAGCCTTGGACAGTGAAATCCACAAATATGCTTTCTTTAAAATTTAAGATCACCTATCTACACTACGGGACTGGATAATTCAGTCATCCAGACTTTAAGGCTGTAGAGCATTCCCCACTTGCAGAAACCCTGCCCCAGCAATCATTGCCAGCCATGTACACAAAGTTCTTTATCAGCTGCTTAAAATGCAGCAACCTTTGATCTTACTGAATAGATACTGCCACAGAAAGCAGCAAACATTGCCTCCAGTCAAAGACATGGCTTCTGTTCCATAAACCCCTGCGTTGCTTACGTTGTACAGGTAGCATCTGGCCTTATATGAGCGAGTTTAGACGCTTGACCACAGAGGTACCATGTGTAAAAATCAGGATTTCAGGATTCTTTCCTGTGATCAAACAAAATTTAAGGCACGGAGAAACTTACTTTCTGTCAGCTGACACGTTAATCCCATTGGCTGAATAAAACCCAGCTGCTACTTCTTTAACTTCTTTTGGACTGTAGTAAACAACATTTGACCAAGTTAAACCCAAGAACAGCTCCAAGAACATCAAGATGAAGTCAGAGAAGTAGTGGTCATTGGTAGCATAGAAGCTGTCTGGTCCCATAGCTACTATATCATTCACACTAAAAAAATTACAAGAGAGGAAGAAAAATAAATAAAGGAATGAAATGAGAAGTATGAAAGAGCAGTGTGGGAGTGTCTAGAATTCATCCAGGACACTGGCATCCAATAGACATATGTGGACATTGAGATGTGTTGATCCTTTTTACTTTCACACGAGCCAGGGCTGTGTAGTGCTGAGATCTGAACAGGACCACAGGGCATGAGCAAGAGATCACGGCTGTCCATGGAAATCTTTTTCTCTTTTGATTACATTCAGCTGGAAACTAGAGGTAGGAGTTGTGACAACTTTATCAGGCTCTGTTTATCTTACAATCATTTTGCAGTAGGACAGACCAAGAAAAATTTGTACGCAATAAAAAAAAAAAAAAAAAAAAAAAAAAAAAGCTAAAACTGTGTTTATTTTTACAGTGCAGCAAACAAAATAATAGAATATCCAAGGACTCGTATCTGCGGTGATCTGAGAGAGCGTTACAGGAGAGAAGGAGAAACATGCCAAGAAAATTGACACTGGCACTTAAGACTCATTTAGTGATACAGCTATTAAAAATCCCATTTATAGAAGAGATCGGAGAAACATAGGTTTTGATTAGACAGGTAAAAAGTCATCAATAAAAGAAACAGGCAAGGGTGGTTTAAGAGAAAATATCTCATATCAATAATACTCTAATCCCCCATCAGCCTACTCTGGATTGTACCAAAGCAGCCTGTTCTGGAGGAGGATGGTATTTGGCTCCAATACCTTGTCAGAAGGTCATGTCGAATGGTTTTCAGGTGTACAAGAGAATTGTCATCTTCTACAAATTTAAACAATTCTACTGTGCTCTTCTGATGTGGATGGTTCACAACAAAGAGGTACACGGTGTTGTCTTAAAAAAAAAAAACGGAAACAGCTGAATTCTCTGCAACAGTTTGTGTGGCTGAGCAGCCTGGCTCTGAAGCAGCCTCTAGTACAGAGCATGTGCTGGGTTTGGCGCATTTGTCTTACAGCTCTCCAGAGGCAGAAGTACCCAAAGTGAAGCAGGATGCCACTGCAACTGGATCCAGATCTCCAGATGCTCTTCTCTCAGGCTCACTCCACAGGTAACTGACGTGTAAACTACATTTTTGCTATTTCTATCAGGGAAGCAAGAGATCATGGTTTAACCCTTGTGCCCACGCCACTGCGTTTTGCAATCCCATGCACTGTAGCAACTGGCTGCATTAAATAGACACAGTTAGCTGGGAAGGGGATCTTGTAGCTCTGCCAGTTTGAGCTCTTTGGAGTATTTACCTCAGCCCTTGAAAAACTGAAGGATTATCCTTCTGCTATACTGTCTGGAAGGCTGCAGTCCTTCTGCACAGCCCTTCCAGACCTAAATGAGTCACTGCCAATTTCTCCACCACCTTCCCTTGAGTGGTGACTGTGTACGGATGCAGGTCAAGCTGCAGCAATGTTTCTGTTAATTCTGTTACTATTTGCAGAGTTCTAATTGCCCTACTACAATTGCCAGTGAAAGGACAGTGCAAAAGAGAGGACGGAAAGCACGAAGGATATTTTACTGGTAGTCAGAGCCTGCCATAGGACAACATGTCTTCAAAAGGAGAACATATCTTGGTCACAGAGCACTGGAGATTTTGGTAGTTTACAGAGATTTGATCATTTCCTGTTTAGCCACAAAAGTCTCCACTCTGGTACTAATAACTGGTGAAGCACGCATTTCCTCAAAACCTTTCACCACAAGCTGACAGATGTAAAACAAACCTTGTGTAGTTCTCTATTTGAGATTATGTGCAAGGATGTCTACTTCAGCAGCTGACATTTAGCAAAGAGTCCAATAAAGATAAAAAGGCTGAAACCTTTTTCTCTCCCAGCAAGTGCAGGCTATTTGGGATGCAAGGCAAGGCTGCAAAGGGATTTCTGTTTGTGCTCTTTAGGCTGAGATTGCCAGCACCTTGAGCTAGAGATCTCTTTACCTCTGTCTATATAGGTGCTGATTCCATGAGGGTTAAATGTTGCCAGATCGAACCCTCGGCTGATTCTTAGTTCCACTGCTCTGGGATTGTTTTCATTCAAATCCATCAAAAATATTTCACCCGGCTTGTCTGGCGCAAGGGTCTTTATTCCTGGATATTTCAAGCCCTGTAAAATCAAAACACAAGAAAATAATTCCTGGATAAAAAGTAAAGGGGAATCATCACAAGGCTGAAAATGCTGGAGCCTTGTTCAGGCTTGCAAGCAGACATCAGGATCGTAGAATTATAGAATTGTTTTTGTTGGAAAAGACCTTTAAGATCGAGTCCAGCCAGTAATCTCACACCGCCAGGCCCACCACTAAATCATGGCCCTCAGCAGCTCATCTACATGGCTTTCAAGTATCTCCAGGGATGTGACTCCACCACTTTCCTGGGCAGCATATGCCAGTGTCTAACAATCCCCAGTGAAAAAGTTCTTCCTAATCTCCAATCTAAACCTCCTCAGGAGCAACTTTTGGCCCAGTTCCTATTGTCCTGTCACTTGTCATTTGGGAGAAAAGATTGACCCCTATCTGGCTACAACCTTCTTTCAGCCAGTTGTGATCATGTTTCAGGATTCCAGGTGTGACCATGTCTTCTCTCAGCTTCCTCTTCTGCAGGCTGAACACCCCCAGCTCCCTCAGCTACTGCTCATAAGACCTGTGCTCCAAGCCCTTCACCAGCTTCGATGCCTATCTCTGGACATGCTACAACACCTCAATGTTCTTCTTGTATGGAGGGGCCCAGAACTGAACACAGTATTTGAGGTGTGGCCTCACCAGTGCTGAGTACAGATGGTTTCACTGGCCACGTGATTTCTGATAAAGGCCAAGATGTCCCTGGGAGGGACCATCTCCACTCTCCCTGGCAGGCCCTTGATGGCAGTGCAGAGGGAGGGAGAAAGCTGCATGGAGGACACCACTGCCACCTGCTGCAGCCACCATCCGGGTGGGTGCTCCCATATGTCAGACCACTCTGAACTGGCACTTCTCGGGGACAAACTGGAATTATGGCACTACCGCCTGCATCCAACACAGTAAAGCCACAGGGAAGAGCAGCAGAAGAACAGCTCACAACTTCAGGCATAAGTTTTGCAATATAATTGTTTCCCAAGTATCCCTGGAGCACATGGATGAAAACATCAGCTTTTGTTTTAGAAAATAATCACTAGCCATCCTAATGGCATAAAGCATGAAAAGCTACACACCAAATCTGATTTTAATTTAAAGCTAGGGAATTACACATCTTCTTAACAAGGGAGAGATTTGACACCTTCTTAACAAGGGAGAGGAAGCAGCATGACAGAAATTCAAGGTTACATGGGCAGACATACTAGCACAACAGGATACGTGTGTCAGAGCCACCACCACCACTTCAGTGTCAAGAAGAGCACTTGTTCAAGCAGAAGCAAATGCCAGCTAAGCCAACAGAAATCTGGGCTGTTTCTACAGAGCCAGACAGCCCTGGAGAAAAATAGAGTCCATCCTGCAGTTTTCACCTGTGCCTTATGTAGACAAGGATGCAGGCAAGCCCCTGCACGGGGAGGGAACATGGGCACTTACAGAGCTGATGAAAGCCAGTCCATTGGGAAGTATGTCAATATCTTCTGAACCATATTCTGCAAGACAGAGATAAACAGGGGTTTTCTGATGACATTAAATATTTCCCATTGAAATCCCTCCTTTTTAGTATAACTCCAACTCTCATGAATATCTCTTTCTGATACAAACTGCACAAGTTATGAAGTTCAGCAGAAAGTTTGCATCATGTTGTCCTTAAAAGTCCTGGCAGAAGGCAGCAGCATTTAGGGTTAGGAAATCGTGGTGGGGGCTGAGAGGTGCCACCATGGCAAACAGACAGACTCCCGTCTGGGTCTGTGTGCCACAGGCCAGCACCGGCTGCATCACTGCCTCTGCATTTCTGCAGCAAGCCATTAGTGCAGGCAGCAGCGAGACTGGCGGGGCAGGACCATACATGTCACGCAGTCAGCACACTTGCACTGTGTAAGGCAGCTCTGGGAAATATGCACACTAGTTCTCCTGGTTGAGCTGAGACACTTCACTAAGATGGATTGCCAAATATATAAAGCTCTCAAGTGACAGAGAACCTTCTATGTCTTTAACAGCTAAGGGCTTTAACAGTAAGACCAGATTTTTAACAGTAGGTAATAATTTCCAATATTGACAATTCCTGCAGTTCCTGTAATATTTTTACCTGCTAGGAAAATAAAACAAAAGCCCTTTAGTAAGAACACTAGAGCAACCTTAGGCTTTGATTGAGATGAAATTTTTAGTATGATACTGAAGTACGTTTATCATGTCACATTTTCTCTGCTCACCTGAGAAGCCTCCAAATCACAGCACAAACAGCATTCCCCACAAGCCACTTCCCAGACAATGGCTGGATTAAACCCACCTAGGAGCATTTGCTTAAAGGAGGAAATTGTTCTGCAAGTTTTCTTTAACACAGCCACCAACACAAAGGTTTTCCACCCAGCTCATCCTGTCTCCCCATGGCCCCTCCTGCTTGGCCAGATTCCACCTGTGTGACCCTACATGGGTCACACTATCCCTGGCACCTCTGCACCTCCTGCCAAGAAAATGTCTGCAAATTCCAGCTGGGTTTACTGTTGGCTTTTATGTAACTCCTATTTATCCCAGCAGCAATTCAGCCAGGCTGCTTATCCTGGGACCACCGAACAGCCCCTGTGGGAAGGAATCAAATCCCCAAATTCACCCATCCAGGCAAGTTCCTCCCCTGCTCAGCCCTAGGCAGATTTGATGGCATGACTTGTGGAGGTACAGAAGACAGGGCCAGCTCTTCCTCAGCCTCAGTAAGCTCCTTATCTGCCTCATCACACTAACAAGTGGATCATCTCTGCCTTCAGAACATGCATTTAGAGGGGAGATAGCCCACTATCTCACCTCCTGAGTTTTGGTTCTGAATCTCAACCAGGCTTAAGCAGGAGGCAGATTCCTGCATTGATGTGCCCAGAGACATTTAAAGCCTGTGTTTTACAACTAAATTTTAAACTTATGATTTTTTTTCAGCTTAGTTCATGCCCTGGTTTAAGCAACATAGTCCTTTTCTTTGCCCTAGCACTTTGTGCCTCCAAGTATGGGTTAATTTATGTGATGGTATTAGCAGCAATCCCCAGCTTCCCAGGACTTCTGCAGAGATAACAACATAAACAAATGCTGAGAGGTTCGATTACTGTGGTGATTTGAGCTGGACAGACAGCTTTTACTGGCAGAGCCTGCTGCTGAGTGAATAACAGATAATGTTGCTACTGAATTAATGAGTCTGCCAAGCAGAAAGATGAGCAGGCTAATTGGGAGCAGATAATTAACAACTACAAGTTTCTGGGGGAAGGAGCATAACGAGAGCCCTGCACCTCTTGGGAGGGCTTTTGGGCTGCTGTAGCAGGCACCATATGCGACAGGACAGTTAGGAACTGAGGTACTAGGTATCAGTCACCTCCTCTGTACTGCTTCCTTGTATCATCGAGTCCAGCTTGTCCATGGGATTATCTGAGTCCATGGGATTATCTGCCCACTGGAGGAAGGTCTATTTTTTGTTGTTCTTTATTTTATCTGAGTATAATGTATTCTGCAGCTCCATCTAACAAAAACCCCACCTGGATTTCATGTCCGAAAACAAGTGACTATTTTGCCTCTGTCCCATGAACTGTCTCAAGTTGCAAGTATTTCCAGCAATTGACATGGTAGCTTCTTGAACTTTAGGAATTAGTTCAGGACATGTGGTTAGTTTATTATAAACAAGTAACATGAGTAGGCACTCATATAATTCAGAAGATACTGTTTATTTTACAACTATAACCTTTTCTTTGTATCTGTGAAACAGGTTTTGGACAAGCTGCAGGTTTTTATTGGTTTGTTCAGTGTTTGTGCAAACATTGCACATTACTTGAAAAACAAAGTAGAAAAAGGTCTGAAAAAGAAGAGAGACACAAAGGATGAAATTTCACATAAAAAAGGGTCCACTGAAGAATTTTTCTATTTAGTCTGGCTTTGCTTTCTAAAC
The DNA here is from genome assembly GCA_013401255.1 of Urocolius indicus. Taxonomy (NCBI): domain Eukaryota; kingdom Metazoa; phylum Chordata; class Aves; order Coliiformes; family Coliidae; genus Urocolius; species Urocolius indicus. The sequence goes on along the minus strand of WBNH01005597.1, from coordinate 79,135 downwards.
TTTACAACAGACTGTACCAGTTGCCTGCTCTGTCCTAGTCTAAGATAACTTTGTTCAGAGTTGATCCAGCTCATTACCTCTGTCTCACTTAAGAAAAAAAAAAAGACAATCTTTTTATTCAACTTTGGTTTTAGTATTTTAAAGGAGGAATGCCTAAGAGGACCAACATGTCCATGTAGAACGATATGTTTAGACAGAGTCACTCCCAGGAGCACCCTTACAGATCTGAGTACAGCAGAAGCCTTGGTCAGGATAGTGCTACCTAGGCAGTATCTAGACTTTAGGGCTCCTTGGTATCCCTGAGTAATACAACCCCTCCAGTCATATTAAATGAAGTTTGGAAGATGTTGGCAGGAACGTAACAACTTCAAAATTTGCACCAATCCTTTGTAATTTCTATTTTTGTCACATCAGATCTGCTGAGTTCAGTTTTGGCATTTTAGACTTTCTAAAGAGCATCAAAGGGCAGGGCAAAGGCAGGGCAAGGCGCATAGCTCAGTGCGAAGGGACGGAGTTCCAGCAGCTCAGCCAGAAGCAGAAATGAAGTGCGGTAAATTGATCCACCACCACCTCTGAGCTGACCTGGCTTCTCAGAATTCACCTAATCTCCATGTGAATGGCAGGCATCAAAAATGAGATATTGTTTGGAAATTAAACACAAGTGTTATTTGCGATTTCCAGCTTTCCTTCTTTCCTCACCAGAGTAATTGTGTTGCAAAAAGTCTTATAAAGATTGCAATAGTGATATACTTACAAGGATTATGCAGAAATTATTTTTATATTAATCATCATCAAACAAGCATTACTCAGAGCCTTGCATGAGTAAATTACAGCTCAATCTAGAAGATTTGGACAGTTTTTTTCAAATGAAATTTCTTCTGTACACAACCTCAGGCAAAGAAACACTGCACACACTCATTCATGGCAGTAATCTGACTTTGCAAAGATGTTTCATTCCTGGCACAAGGAGGAAAGAAGATTTATGAAATCAACACAGTGACTCAGCAATCTCAAAGACAAGGTGCTGAACGCTCATCCATTGGCTTTTTAACCATGCAAAATCCAGGCAAATTTCAACAGAATTCAAGAAACACCCAAAAATACTGAGGAGGAGGAGAACATCCTCAGACATTAAACCTGTTGAAAAATTATAATCTAGGGGAAAGCAAAACACAAGAAAAGTGATCAGTTTTCAAGCTATGCATTTTGCACTCTGGATATCCTAAAAGGAGAGGAAAGACAGAAACACTGCCATGTTTAGCACATGTGACCCAAAGTACAAAGTCAACATTCCAGACACTCTGTTAGATCTCTTCACAAACCAGACTAAGATGACAAATATGACCCCTTGCTCTTTGAAACAACACAGTTGAATTGTGCAACCGCACTATCTGCCTGTGTCGTACCAGCCTGCTCCTAAATATCTGCCAAATGGAGCGCTAAGGTGGGCAATCCTGGCTGGTCCTTCACAGCTGCACCTTCCCCACATGCCCATGGCCTTCGCCAAGAGCTTCTGCCCTTGCAGCAGGTCCTGTCTTCAGGATGCCACCAGGTGACAACCACCTGTAGTTACCTGCCTGAAGAGCCACCACACTCTCATCTAAAAGCCAAATAGTTTCCCAAGTGGGTTAGCAAAGAAACGTTTGCAAGGTACTCATTTTCAAGAAGAGGAACAGAAACATGAAATATTGAAGGCGAAAAGTATTATACTGAACTAGCTAGTTTTTCAGTCTAATTTTCTTCCTGTAGTTTCTCCCTACCTCAAAGTCCAAGTAAAAAGTGAAAGTCAAATTAGAATATTGTCTTCAGTATCAGGCTTGGAAGCTGGCTTTGAGAAGCAGTCGCAAAACAAGGCTGGGCAAAAGTAAGGCACTTAATTATTTTGAGCACGTACCAATGCCTTTAATGAGCTGACAGTTTTGGAGGCTTACTGGGGCTATTTCCCGCCAAGCATTGAGTGTGTTCCTGCAAGAGGAAAGAGCAGGGTTAACAACACACAGCCAGATTTAAAAAAAAAGTAACATTCACAGTATAGCTTTATCTGAGTTTTATTATCATATTGTGATATTGCTGCCATATCACAGCAACAACTCAGCCATAAAACACTGAATAAGCAAAGCCCAGTACTGACAACACCAATTTCTCCAGATCACTGTGATGGTCACATGTGGCCAGGGATTAAGTGATTCTCCTACACTGAATAACTTCAGGAACTTGTCTTTGCTCATGAGCTTCAGGAAGAAGCCTTTATGACCCACCACAGCTCAAAGGATAAAATAACGTACCCACACTTTCTTCAGGTTTCAGCCACCTAAATATAGTAGCACTCTGCAGTCAGTACCAGCACTTCAGAAGAGCAGAGGGTGACCTTCTACCTCAACCCACTAATTTTGGTATCCAGGCCACCAGTAGTTGCACCTTCTTCATTTCTTTAGTACACATTCAAAGGTACGGATGGCCCTGTTGCAAAGCAGGACTACCCATTTCCTAACAACAGGTAGGACCTGGTAATATAATTTTCAGCAATTACCCTGTCCCTTCCTCTTCTCTCCTAGTACCCACCCACAGGATCATCCTTCAGCAGTGCTTACTTCATTCCTGCACGCCCACAAAATTTGATCTGTGGCTCATGCTTTACAGGACAAGCAGCTACAGACAGGTAACTGGCTACATGTGAATTTCTATTTCTCATCTCCTCCATTCCAAGGTATCTACAAAACTATATGAAAGACACCTCACAACCAGGACTACTGTGTTTGACCATGCTGGTCTGCAGGGCCATAAGAAAGTAGGTTGTATTTTTATGGAAAAATGTCAAGATGGTACACTAGAAGGCTTTTCTTCCTTTTCTTTTCTTTTCTTTTCTTTTCTTTTCTTTTCTTTTCTTTTCTTTTCTTTTCTTTTCTTTTCTTTTCTTTTCCTTTTCCATAAAGATCCCATAGCAAAACACAGCCATGTTTATATTATGGTTTTAGGCATAAACCTAAACTAAACAGCAGTATCAGCCTGTGGTATGAGAACTATGTGATGCAGTTGAGCACTGTATGGTATGTATGTGTGTAAGTCAATCCTGCATATTTATTTTAATCATTTAATCATGAACTGCAAATTGATTCAGTGCTGTATCATTAAAACAGGCTGTTAAAGGCCAGGAAAATAGAATACCTGTAAAAAGAGCAGAGGACAGCAATAGAAAGGAGTCAAGTTAAACTCTCTCAAGCCTTCTGCCCCAGTTCATGGGTCATGACAGAGAAGCACACTAGCTCCCAGCCCACAAACAGCACAGGAGGGGCATAAGCCCCCCCCAGCATCTCAGCACAGCCAAACCATGGGCAAAGTCTGCACTGTTGCCTGTTCAGGACTCTGGGATTTTCCCTTTCCTATTCTCATCGGCAGCTTTTCCTGGGCTGAGGGCAAGCCACCCAGTGCCAGAAGCATGCCAAGAACTCAGACAGTAGCTAATGAGGGATGGATGATATCCCAACAGCTTTCCCGGGAAACACTGCATGGTCTGGAATGAGAGTAATTCAATTCAAAAGGACGCCCGTCACAAGCCTTCTGCTTATATAGAGGCTTTTCCAAAAGGCGTCAGTTTATCTAGCTCAGACAGCCTCAGCTACTAAGCCAGATGGCCTCGATAACTAACTGGCCGTACTGAAAACACAGCAGACCTGCACACTGTGGGGTATGCAACTTCAGAAAACGCAGGAATCAAGCTGCTCGGTGCAACACCAGTGCACGGCACATTCTTCCACCCAGTCCCTCTTCCCAGTCTCAGTTCTCCACCCACTGTCCCACTTTACGGGACACAGACCACAGACATTCCCTTTCCTTCAGCAGCCACCTGTTGAATATTCAAAGACTTCTCTCTCTTTCAGTTTTCTGCTTCTCTAGACTAACCAGTCCCGTTCCTTTGTGTTTCCCAATAGGACTGAAATTCATCTCCTGTTTTTGTTTTTGCTCCCAGTTATTTTCAAACTGTTTGCATCTTGCTGGAAGCATGCTGCTGTTTTGAATATGGTATGAAAGCTGAGTGTGGTACAGTGTTATTGAAATGGTAACATTGGGTGTGTATATATAAATACATATATCAACAATAATATCACGTGCATATCTTTCTGAGGAAAACAGTGACACAGTATAATTCACATTCAAGTTTTACAAATTAGCTCAGACCTTTCTTCAGAGAAGAATTAGCAATTTAAAATATGAACAGAATTGGAGTAATTTCACTTAGTAACACACAAGAAGTTCCTCTGTTTTCTGCTGCACAAGCCTTACTCAAGTCCATTTGTCAGCTATCAACAGTGTAACAGGCACACAAACAAACCTGATTTAAGAAGGATTTGTAATAATTCTTCAAGCCTTACTTTTTGAGCATTTCATGGATTCCTGTGTCATACTATCTAGATATAACATACTAAACTCCAACGGAACGGAAGAAAGTCTATCCTGTCCTCTGGTTGGGGGGTGGGTTAACAGAGAGGCTTGGCAAGAGTTAACACTACGCATGGTTTCTCCTCCCAAGGCTCTGTTAAACGATTTTAGAGTGCTTTGTTATCTGAAGCTGTGCATTTCTAAACTGCAGCCAACTGAAAGCTGCTGCTATGCTACATTTTGCTGAAAACACACTACACATGAAAAACCCACAGAGAGCTACAGAGGTGGGAGAATTCTGTTTCTGTTGGGAGATTCTGCTTTACCAGATTGCACTGATTATTTGATTTGGAGGGGACATGGGGTCTTCTGCTCTTCACACTGCTTTGAAATGGCTCACCCCACTGAGGCCCAGGAGCGTTTTCCAGCCCTGCCATCCTATCCTGTGCAGCTCCAGGACATGAGGGTGCTGTTGCCATCATGATTCATCACATATGCCTGCAGTGGACCTAGCGCAAGATGAATATCTGCTCTGAGAAGGATCTGGGTCCACTGAAGATCTTGAAATTAGCTACAACTACCATCTACCCAAAGATCAATTAGTGGGATGTCATTGTTTTGAAGTCAGGCTTTTGGGGTCCTTGCAGACATGTGCAAAGTTATAATGGCATACCCACCCTGCAATACAGTCACTCACCATCACTTTTCTGGCCTGAAATCACCAATTACTTGTTCAGTAGCTTTCAGGGCAGAAGCTGCTCTAACACCACCACCACGATATGAGGTGCAGGATATGGAACATGATAGGGCTGGGTATTTTGTCTCACAGTGAGTGAGATGCCAAACTTCTAATCACAGAAGTCCACGTTCTTTCAGAGGAAGCCTGATGTACACAGGGGCTATTGCTACCTAGAAGCCAGCTTCGCTAGAAAGTAACGTTAAGTTTCTGGTGACCTGATTTCCCCTTCCTGTTTGACCAGTTGTCAGGAGACAAGGTACATTTGCAGATACCAGTTTTGGCACATCTTTCTTAACTGCAGCCTCTGCAAAGGCAGAGCTATCAGACCCTGGCCTCTCCTTTTGACCTCAGCATCTTCCTGAGGAGGATCTGACATCCCCCTTACTGCATTTCCACTGACAAATGTGCCTGAGGTCAGTTTACGTCTGACGGAGGACGAGAAGGGCACCGCAGAGCAAGCCAGTGCCTAGTCTTTTCCCGAGGAAAACCGTCTCCCTCGACAACGACGGTTGCGATGTCGGTGTTGATGGCGATTAACCCTTCCCTCCTGGCCGCAGCCGTGCTCGCGCAAAGGCAGTTTTAAGTTACGGCCCAGCCGAGGGCGTTTGGGGATTGGAGGGGGTGCGCGCGCCACTGCCGGCACGGCTCAGCCCGGCAGCGGGCACCGGCCGGCGCTCTGCACGCCTGCGGGGCGGGCTCCAGCCCGTCTCACAGCGCCGGCACCGAGGCCGCTACTGCCGGGCCGCTACCCCGCCAGCGGTACCCGGGCTGCCACACACACGTTATCTCCCGGGACCGTGACGCCGCGCGCCGCCCGCCCCGCGCCCGCCGCGCGCCCCCCGAGGCCGGGA
>WBNH01005597.1:48397-72956 GCA_013401255.1 Urocolius indicus | reverse complement strand
CGCCCCGCCCCGCCCCTCCCCGCCCCGCCCCTCCGGGAGGTGCGTAGCGGCGCCCGCAAACGCGGGCGTCAGGCGCTGCCGCAGCGAGAGGAGCGCGGCGCGCGGGAGGAGCTGGAGCCTTGTGGCAGCAGATGGACGAAGGTTCAGATTCTGTTATTAATAAAACCAAAACGTGTGTTGCATAAAAGTGCGTGTCGGGCAAAGACAGTGTCGTGCACGGTGTCGTGTGCACCTCTGTTCCAATGTAGTATGTGTGCACTAATAGCAAGGTTTCTCCCCGCAAAATAATGCTCGCTGGCATTGCCACACTACCAACAGCTTTCTTCTCCATGTGCGAGACGGACTCCAGGACCCGCCTTCAGGATTCCGCGGTTCTTCGACGGAGCAATACGCTCTTGCATCAGCTGCAGCATTGGCCTTCTTTCTGGTACTTTCTGCTTTTTTTGGGAAACACACCCTCCCTCGGCTGTTATCTTTCTCTTTCCTGCACAGTGAATGCCTTTTCTCAGCTGCGAGGCTCACATTCCTTTGCATTCTTCTGAAAGACTGAGAAATCACCAGAAAAGTGCTTCTCTACTTTTCTTGCTCTTGTCCTTGAGGCCAAGCAGATGCTCCACACTAAGCAATGGTTCAAGTAAAGTGTGTCAGGCAGGAGGAGGCGCTCTAAAATAGATCTTTCCTCCTCAGTTTTAGAATACCTTTTTTCTTCTTTCTGGTCCTTGATTACTTTGGAATTAGAGGTAGGTGGGGCTTTTTGAGGGGGAGAGAGTGGTTTGAAGTCTGCTTCGATCCTAGAAGTATGTGTCAGGACAGATGGGCAGCAGTGTTTAAAGTTTGGAGATATCTGGGAAGATAAAATAAAGTTCAGTATTTACTGCTCAGAGCCTAGCATTTAGTAATGCTGCCTTCTCTACAGACACGCGTTCCTTTCAAAAATACATTCCATGGCATAGGCAAGGTCATAAAACAGCATGCCTGAATTTGAATGTATCGTCCCAGAATGCAAAAAGGCTTATAGAATCATAAAATCATTTTAATTGGAAATCACCTTTAAGATCATCAAGCCTAATCGTTAACCCAGCACTACCATGTCCACCACTAAACCATGCCCCTAAGCACCACATCTACATGTATTTTAGATGCCTCTAGGGATAGGGACTCCTCCACATCCCTGGGCAGCCCATTTCAATGCTTAATAATCCTTTTGATGGGATATTTTTCCTAATATCCAATCTAAACTTCCCCAGTGCAACTTGAGACTGTTTCCTCTTGCCCTGTTGCTTTTAACCTGGGAGAACAGGCTGTTCCTCACATTGCCACAATCTGCTGCACATAGTTGTAGAGAATGATGCCGTCTCTTCTCAACCTCCTCTTCTCCAGGCTGAACCCCAGTTTGCTCAGATGCTCATCAGACTTATCCTCCAGACCCTTTGTAAGCTTTGTCACCTGTCTCTGGACACGCTCCAGCACCTTAATGTCCTTGTTGTAGTGAGAGGCCCAAGACTGAATACAGTACTTGAGGTGTGGTCTCACCAGTGCCAAGCACAGAGAGACTGTTGCGGTGAGCAGGGCCAGCGCGCAGGCATCGGGTACCTGGGCACTGCAGAAGATTTCAGGTTGTACGGTGAGTGAGGATTGGCCCAGGAATATAGCTGAGTAAGGTAATGTTGCATAGCTGATAAGGCAGGATCCACCCACGAAGGGCGGTACTTGTTAGCGCCTATATAAGGGAGTGTTACTGTTTAATAAACGCCATTTTGTCATCCACCACATTGGTGTCAGTGGCAGTGTCCCGATGGCCTGGGCTTGATCATTGTGCCAGCCAGCCGCTGGAGGTCGGTCGCCGGAAGGAGGTGACATGAGACTGTCACTTCTCTGGTCCTATTGGCCACATGATTTTTAATAAAAGCCAGGATGCTGTTAGCATTAGCCTTCTTAGCCACCTGGACACACTGATAGCTCATATTCAGAAGGTTGTTGACCAACACCACCACATCCTTTACTCATAGGCAGCTTTCCAGCCACTCTTCCTGAAACCTGTACTGTTCCATGTGGTTGTTTTGACCCAAGCGCAGGACCTGACATGGAGCCTTGTTGAAACTTGTGCAATTGGGCTTGACCAATCCAGCCTGTCCGGATCCCTATGTAGAGAATTTCTACCTTCAAGCAGATCAATGTTCCTGCCCAACTTGGTGATGTTTGCAAATTTACTGAGGGTGCACTCGATCCTCTCATCCAGATCACTGATAACGATATTAAACAGAACAGGCCCCGGACTGCAACTGACTCTCACTATGATATCTGCCTTGTTGGCTTTGTTGCCCCTGATTCTTACTCATAAACACTCAACTCTATTGTCACCATCATTAAGCTCTAGACAATCAAAACACTCCCTAACATACAGGATTACCCCACCTCCTCTCCTTCCTTGTCGATCCCTTCTGAACAGTTTATAGTCATTCATTACAGCACTCCATTTGTGTGACTCATCCCATTATGCTTCCTTGATTGTAACTGTATTATGGTTTTCCTACAGTGCAGTGTCTTCCAGCTCTTCCTGTTTGTTGCCCATCTGTGTGCATTGGTGTAGATGCACTTCAGTTGGGTTAGTGATCCTGCCACCTTTTTAGGAAGAGAAGCCCTAATTCATATATGACCATTCTCAAATGCTTCTGCGGCTTCTGATGCATCAATAACCTTTGCATCTTTGCTGTCACATGGATCTCCATCCCAGCTCAACTGAGATAGCAAACTGAAGGACCTTGCTAGCACACTGTCCCTCAAATGCTGGTGTGCTTCTGCCACCAGGCTTATCTCTAGCAAGCCTGGTTTTATCTTCTTCCCATTTCAAACCTAGTTTAAAGATCTTTCAGTGGGCCCTGCTAACTGCTGTGCAAAAATCCATTTCTCTCTTTAAGACAGATGCACCTCATCTGTTTCCATCAGGCCTGGCGTTGTGTATACTGACCTATGATCAAAATTATGCTGTCTTACACAAGGATGATTTCCCATCTCAGCTTAATGCAACACCACTTTGCTGGCATAGTATTTTTCACTTATGTGTCTCCTCCACAGTTTAATTTGCAAGACCACACACTGCTTACCTTCTATGCCCCAGTTTTGGTACAAGGTGGGTGCAGTTTGTCTGATAAATTGTAAATGCCTACAGGAGAGATGGAGACATCAGAGCTGGTCATAAGAACAGTGGCAACAGTGGCCGTGCTGTGTCAGACCAGGGGTTCATCTAGCTCAACAGCCAGCGGAGGAAGTAGGCAGGGGCTTAGAGGAGAGTAAGAAAATGGGAGGCATGCTGGATAAATCCCCCAAGATTTTTTTCCCAGCTCTTATTTATTTTCAGCTCAGTACGGTGAGCTTTACCTGTTCAGTAATTCTTAATCTACCTTTCAAGTACTCTTCTGTCTTCTCATGAAGAGGCACCCTGTATAGACAAGGCCAGAAAATGGTTACTTTGAGGAAGCAATTCATATGAAAGGTGCCTAAAGGAGACAAAAAAAAATCTTCCCTAAGAAATGGCCATTCCTATGTGTTCACAGACTGGCAGAAAATCACAGAATAGTGTAAGTTAGAAGGGACTTCTAGAGATCATCTAGTCCATCTTCCTGAGAAAGCAGGTTAATCTAGATAAGGTTGCACGGGAACACATCGAAGCAAATCTGGGAAGAAGTCTGCAGTGACTAATTCACATGCAGATATCTGCTCTGTAGATGTCTGAAAGTAGATGGAGTGAATTTACGTTGTAGTCTCTGTTTATCAGGTCAGTCTTGACTGAAGAAAGCTTCATTTTCTCAGCAGCTTATGTCCTCAGCACGGTCCTGGTCAGCCCGGGGTCTGCCCATTGGCACTGCCAACATCTGCTGCAGCTCTCCCTTCCCAGCACCCCACGAGTTGCCCAAGTACCTGCAGCAATGCTAGAAAGTGCATGACTGCTCTTTTACAAATTCCCCTGAGCTCTTTGCTTTTGGGGGCACTCAGGAGAAACATGGGAGTGACCTTGTGCGACATAGTATAATCACTTAAAGCAGAAACGAGCTCTATGCACATAGGCATCTGTAGAGGGATGTGTACCAAACCTGGGAGTGGGGGAAGTGACCAGAGAAGGGACACAGGAGAATCCATGTTCTCTTTTAGTCATTTAGGCTTCTCTACAGGCAAAGAAAGAAAAGCAGCCCTCTGTAAACATGTGCAAGGGTGCCTTTATTCCGTTGGAAGAAGCATGGGTGAAGTAGGACAAGTAGCACTCTGTAGGTGCCTAGCCTCCTTCTCTCTGGCTAAATGGAATAATTTCCACCAAATACTTTAGAAGTCTTAAATCTTTCATTTTTGCCCCTTTTCACGTGCTTCTCTGCCATGTATCATCATCTTTTATGAGAGATAATATACAGAAGCTATGTACACACAGATCTGGATTGCACGGCAAACTGTTTCAAAATGTATTATGCTTGAGTCATGAATGAAGTAGTGTGTTTTACAAAACCAACTTTTAAAAAGCTGAAACTCTCTTTTTATCCATATTTTTTATCTCTTTCATACTGATGTTAATCTGAAGTAAATTCACCAGTATCTGCATTGTCAAAGTATTTATAATCGATTTACATTAAAGATTAAAGGTCAGTATATTATTCCAGAGCACTTTTGGGGCCCTGATCTGACTAAATACAGAAGCCTACAATGCAGGCATGAGAGTATTAACTAGACCCAGTTAATTCTGGGTTGATAGTATTAACTAGACTAGTATTAACTAGCAGAGGGAAGCAGGTAGAGATCAACCTTGATGCTGCTATGGCTTAACAGTACAAACAAGTAGGATATGTGAACACAGGATGGGATCTTAAATCAAAATCACCAATTTTGCTGAACACAGACCTTAGGACTGGGTTAAAGAAAAGGACATATTCATCTGATTGCTGCTGACATGCAGATGCTGCACCAGCTTAAGGTAAAAATACAAACTGACAGGCAAGAAAGCTGCTTACCACAAAACCAAGGAGAAATTGCAAGCGAAGCCTGTGGTTTGCATAGTGAAAGATGAGGGGAAAAGCTTCCAAAGCTGCCAATCATAGAAATGAAAAGATTCTCTATAAACACTTCAACCCTGTTAGCTGATCAAATAGAAATTGCAGGTTGCTTGCTCAAAGATCTCAGCAAGTTCTTAAACCCTGGGTGCTCCCGCTCTGCTAGAGATAAAAACCACTCTTAGCTCTCCATTCCAAAGCAGGGAGCAGAGATTTCTACAACTGCTGAGTGGCTGTGACCATACAAGGTGAAGTCCCTGCTCACACCCTACCACTATACATAAATAGGGTATCACCAACCAGCTCATATTAATCACCTAAGAAAGAGAAGGTACCTCAAAGTGTTGAAGAATAAAGATAGTGTCGTTTGCAAAGAGAAAGGTAAAAACATTTCTGGAGTAACACCAAGACATATTGATTTTCTCAACTGCTGAGAAAAATTCATGTCAAAGTGACATCAATGGATTTGTTGGTGAGGGTGTTGAAAAGGATCTTGCAGAAACAATCTGGCTTTCAGCCATGTCCTGCTTCAAAGAGAGCAAAGGTCTCTGCCTGGACTTTGCAAAGCTAACCAAAGGCTCCAATACCGTCAGCCATGAGCAGCCCAGAGGCATTTGCATAAATTCATATGTCCAAATCAGTTTGTGAGTATATTTTGCTAATTTCATGATGGTGTGTGGTAATGCAAAGGTTCCTAGTGCTGACAAGATGTCAGAACGTGTCACTGTCAAAAACAGCCCCAAGCAAGGCTATGTCCTAGCCCAACTCTTTTTTTTTTTTTTTAAATCTTTTATGCAGCAGTGTTTCTGGAAATAGTAGCAGAGAGAGCAGCTTTAGTTGTTTTATAGGTTTTATATTACTAAACTATAGGTTTTATATTACTAAGCTGGAGAGATGCCAGGCTAAATCAAAAGTCAAAGAGGTTCTCCCAGGCAATCTGCCCTTTGCTGCTGAGTGTGCTGGGTGTGCAGAATATTACTGATGGCTTAAATTTCACTGCTGTGGCTCAGCCTTCTCACAAGCATAAAGCAACTAATGCTGTCTTTTTCCAGGCAGAAGCATGCTGAGTCAGTAGTGTGCTTTGGCAATACAATGCTTAATTCTTGCAGGTGAAATTCCACTATCTGGGCAGCAAACTCCTCAAACACCACCACTGATAAGTGTTGTGCAAAGGAGGGATGGGGCCATGCTGCTTTTGAAAGATTAAAGTGGTATACGAAAAGATAGAGGCTCTTGACTTCCAATGCAAGTAAAGAAGAATCATGTTCCTGTCATCATCACCCTTCTGTACAGCAGGATTTTAAGGGGATATGCAGTTGCTCTGAGTCTCAGCCCAGTCTAAAAGCACTACTTGCATGCCCTTGCAAATTAAAACAAAACAAAACAACTCCAAAACAAAATGTAAGGACAATGTCCAGAATGCTGAGATTTGAATTGCTGGCAACTATTAAGCACTGCCAAAGGCTCTTGCAGGCTTAGCTACAGTAGTGTAGCAGGCAAAGTGTTGGCATGTCGCTGTGCTCTAGGGTAGAAAGTGAAGCACAGGCCAACACAGCCTTACAAACAGATGCCTAAACCTGATTTTCAATCTCAGCATTAGTTTCAAAACACAGGAAGCTCATTGCTGGCTGATGTGATGAGGATGAGGTGCTGATGACATCACAGCCTCTCACTGAGGCAGAACAACCCAATGACACAGAAAAGCACTAAGAGGGAAATGCTTAATTAATCATTACTTCTGTGGTAGTCTTGTTTATTTATGCATTGCAAATATCAGGGAAATTTCTCAAGAATTAAACCACAAAAGCTGAATTTTCATGATTTGCTGTCTCAGTAGAAGGATACAAAGTGCTATTTAGAACTTCAACAGCTTCAAAAAAAGTGTTACACAAATAAAGGTAGGACATAGACTTGGCTTATAAATGCAGCAACAATCAAGAAAAAACTAATACACACTATGCTGTGAAGTTTTGTGCTGAAGTTAAAAACAAGTATGTTTAAGAGTTTTAGTATATAAAACCTGAAATTGTTGAAGCAGATTGGGACTATGCAATGTGTGGCTGGAATATTTGAGATTTCACTGTGTATTTATCACACAGAGAATATGTTTAATTCCATTGGAATTAAGATGAAAATAAAGTGTAAAATCTTTCAGCTAAGATTTAGTTAAGCAGAGTATATATAGACATCATAGATATACACACAATATGTATAATATATAGAGAGAACAAACTGAAAACAGTTCTACCTCTGTGGAAGAAGCTGTCTAAATTACACTGGCAGTAAGTCTGAAAAAGCCAAGAGATTCCTGCAGTTATACATCTAAATACAGTTTACTGATTTGCAGTTATGTTCTTAATGTTTAGCTTTAAAAATACATATGGCAATATATGCATATGTATGGATGTACAGTGTTGTAACTATATAAGCATATAAAGGTATAATTCATGTGGATTCATAAGTTGTTTTACTTTTGAGCATAAACTGCAAAAAGATAACATGAAAAAGATTGTAGGACTTAATCCAACAGTCACTGAAATCATTGAGAGTTGCTACATTGCAGCCTCTCCCCTACAAATATGAGCCAAAGAGCAAAGAATGTGGCCTTGGTGGTGCCAGAGCTGTTGTAACATCCCAAACCACCCATCCTGTCTGCCCTTTGCTTTTCTGAAGGAGATGACATGTGAGTGGCAGATAGAGAAGACATTCATAGGATGCTCTAGAGCATTGCTAGCTGTAGACATCTATCTTGCTCTCAACTTAATTCACCTGAAGAGCAGTTTGTACATGAATCCCACTAGGCTGCGATGGACCTTCCAGAAAAGAAGCTACATTTTTTCTTTTCTGCCTACTATAATCACAAGGAAAGCCACAAAGAGGAGACAGAAGGTGCACAGGGTGGAGCATTTTACACTTGACACCCAGAAACACTGATATTTTTCTTCATTTGCCTGGAGTAGCCTGAGTGTCTAGTCTCAGTAGCCCTGTAGTAGGTAGGCAGCTTGAGCTATGTGGTACCAAAACTATTGGAATTTGAGTGCCAAAAGCTCTTTAGAGGACATATGCATTTTTTTTAAACTTTTTTTTTCATAGTTCCTCTTTTGTTCTAGTATGAGCATAAATTTGAAGTCTAAATGCAAAAGGCAAATTTCTGTTTTATAATAGGAAATAAGCAATGACTATTTTAGAACTTTGATTAGCATCTTAGCTTAAACTTTCTGATCATGGTGTGGCGGTACATATAATGAAGAACATGTTATATTCTAAAGCTTGGTCGTATTAGTTTGACTTAGAAATATCATCACAATGCATCAGAAATCAGTTCAATTACCTTCATCTTTTAGAAATCTTACGCCTTTTAGAAATCTTACACGTGATGATTAGGAGGCTGTAAAGTACTCCAGTACCACCTGTTGTCTTATAACCTAGTGTTACAATTCTGTTATTCAATAAAATTACACATGGCTGAAACTTTCAGCACTCTTCATTAAAGTCTAGGTAGGGCTGCAAGAGTTGTGTAAAATGTCTTCACTGATGCAGGTGCTGACATCCTGACTTGGAGACTCACACAGCTGCTCCTGCTTGCTGCTTCACTGAAATTTTGCATAAAGAATCTACCTAAAGCACCTTGAAGAATCTTGTGTTTTATAGGACTGATTCAAGGATTTGTCACAGGAGGAGCAGACTGCATTCCTACTGCTGTCCTTACCCTAGAAGTGCATGGATCACTTTTGGGTGCAGGTGCTACTAGATTGCCAACACAGTGCTGTGTATGTCCCCATGGGTGCTGGTCTCAGGCAGGCTTTGGGTGATGAGAGGGAAGAGTTCTGTCACAGAGATCCCCTGCACTCAGTCCCTTAGGCATCAATGGCTGAAATGGGACAAAACCAAACATTCAGCCCCACCATCCCAGTTTAGCTTTTGCTTGTTGAACCACACTGTGGAAATTCACCACTTATTCAGTCATTTTTTAAAAGGTCAAAAATAAATGCCCTCAGAAGGAAAAGTCATAAGATTTTTTTACAAAAGGCAATTAATTCTCTGATTTCTTCTGCAGACTTGTCCTCCAAGAATCAGGCATGTTTGTAAAATGACTATCTCCTTCCATGCACTTTCTGTTCACTCAGTGATAAGCATCTGGATGAAAAGCCTCTGTTGAATAGCACAACACTTGTCTGTATCACAAGTTTCATTTGAATGTTAGATAAATAATAAATTTTAAATAATAAAAGAAAAGCAATAACATTCTATTTCTTTGTAGTATTTGAAAGTAGTTTCTAATGTCACCACAGAACATATCTTATTTACTAACAACTTTTATTTCTGTATAATTTTACTAAACACATTCTAAAAATCAACTGGCTCAACTAAGAATTTTTTAAATTACTTTTACCAAATATCTATAATTTATTTTTTAAAGTACCCCCCTACAGAACCAGATTATGTTTGGATTATTTTATACTTAATGTAGGAAAACTGATATTTCTAGAGTATATCTGATCTCCTTGTGATTTCCATCTTTAGATAAGTGAAATTGCAGTCTACAACTAGGTCCATAGGCACTCCCAGGAGATGATGCGACAAGCTCAAGAGTTAGATATCTGCACTGAAGGTATCTATGTTTGGATAAAGGAGGAAAAATGTTTTCTTATCTGATCTGAGTGTTGTCATGCTGCAAGTGTCCTATAATTTTTCCAACTATCTCGCTCAGTCTGTTATTTATATTTGTGAAGCTTTGTTACACTTCTCTGTGCTTATCAAGGAAACAAAAGTCTGGTCTTGAGAAAGGTGAGGGCAAAAATGAGGAACTGCACCTTCCTCTCTAGTTAGCCTTGCTTCACAAATGTTCTCACTGCCTCTTCCCATGCAAAGATCCAGCCTCAGGAGGAGAGGATACAGTAGTGTGCAGGCTCTTGAGGCTGTTCTCTTGGAGAAGAGGTGGAATGAAAACACTGCTTTAAGTTCTCATTTCTCAGAAGCAGGTACATTATTGACAAGATTTGTACTTTCAACAGAGTAATAACTGGTTTGATTTTTTGGGGGGGAGGTTGGTTGTTAAGAATCTTTATCTATCAAGGCTTTTCTCCAAGAGCTTTGCAGTTTTAGGTGGACTTCACCATATCTTTGACACGACTGTTATATTGTCACTAAAAGATATCAGACTCCCAAGGCTTTTGGTACCTCAGGACTCCTTCTTATACTAGATCTGGGTCATATGTTGATGACAAACAAAGCCCACAGCATGCAGCATTCGGTTTCTTACATAATTGTTTAAAAAGAAGAGCCCAAGTAATGATCTTTATTTTAAACTCAGTCACAACTCTTTCTGACATAATTGACAAGATGGTGGGAAAAGGAAAGGCTATAAAAAGAATAAAATGAGTTAAATGAGGACTTGGCTCAAATAATGCAGGAGAAAAAATAAAGCAAATCACAGAATGGTAGGGGCTGAAGCAAAAATAAAGCCTACATCCAATTCCTAGACAAAGCTACTGGGAAAGTTATGTTTGGTCACTATGGCAACAGATTTTTAAATGGAAAATGCTTTTAATACTGCAAGTACATTTTTCTAGAGAGATCTAGTAAATGAAATCAGACCTCACTAAAGTGACTATAATTTTACAATAGCTATTCTGTATGATGTTAGAAACACCAATACACAGAGAACCAAAATATAAATAGCTATAAAATGTTGATGTTTTTACCATATTACTGCTTCAGTCATTCAGAGGCTCAGGAGGTAAATGGTTACTTTATTTCTTTTCCTCAGGAGGTCTTTTACTAACTGGTATAAATCAAGGCAATTGTAAGCTTAAATGATAAATATTTGCTTTTGTTTTATTGACTTTCATACTAATGGATTTAGGTTGGTGAATCAACATATTGAGCATTATTCCATGATGTTCCAATTTGTTCATACAGCCTTAACTCTGATGGAGGCATTGAGGCCAAGTCAGCCTTGCATCATTCTCACAAGTTTTGGATGCCAATAAGAGCTGGAATTCCTGCAGTTGGAGCAAGATTGACCCAGTATCCAGACAAAGCCAGTAATTAATATGCACATTCTGATTAGACTAGCATTAACTATATTGCCACCTAAGCAGTTGTAGCACCTAAGGGCTTGGTCTGTCATGTTGAGGGAAGGTAGATGGCGACGCTGAACGAGCAAGCTTAACAGCTTGTGTTGCTTAGAAATGTAACAAACAGCTGCTGTATATCAGTGAGTGATTTATCAGGAAAGAGTGGGAAGCACAGGCAACACAGAGATTGAAAATATTCATCAAAACTGGTGTCCCAACCATATGGGCATGGGGTGACTACGGAGCTGTCACAGACCTGCACTGTCTCTGTCTGCTCACCACTGTTGCCAGCCCTGTTTGTGATGTGTAGCTTATTCTGTGGCATCTTCTCTCTCCACATGTTCCACACTTTCAGCAGATTCTTTATTTTGGCATTGCTTCAATCCTTCAGAGCACTCTTACTCCTAGGACAGCAAACAGTCAGCTGCTTGATATCTGTTCAAACAATACCAGTACAGCTTCTGCTGAAAGTGTTCATATGCCTTCATACATTGATCCAAAAAGACTGGCATTTTAGAGTAGTTGCAAAACTGGAGATCCTTTCACACTTTGGCTGTTTGGCTACCCTAACTACCCTTCTGCTTTATCTGAGACAAATTTAATATACAGGGAACAATTTAATAGACAGGAATCACCTTGCATACACCATCTCAGCTCTGCACAGATTTCACTTGGGTGGGCAAGACCAAAGTTGCTGGGAAGAGCCTGATGAGAATATCTGACCTCCAGCCAATGCTGCTAGAGTATGGCCCAGCCAGGCCTGCTCAGGGAGCATGGCCAAGCGCTGGGAAGCCAGGCATGAGAGGGGGTAGGAGAGATACAGATGCCTGTGTGGCCCTTTCTATGGGCAAGGAATTACTTTTGTCTGACTACTGCAAAGGAACACTTGTCTTTAAAGAACTGCTTTCCACAGGCTTCATTTAAACCTGTTCTCTGTCTCATCAGGAGAAAATATGCAGAAGAGCTTCACATTGCAAAATCCCACTGTTTTATATACTGTCAGATACCATGACATCATGCTGCAAAAAAGATGAGAATAATTTTCTACTAAGCATAGGCAGGCAATATTTGATTTTTCATGTCTTGAAAATACTCTCCACCTGTACCTGCATCCTGTTTATAACACTCATGGTCTTTGAAGAAAGAGAGCCTGCAGGGTTGTGTGTTGGTAAATACGGCATTTAACTGTTTTGCTTCTGCAAAGTGCATTTTGTGCATACATTTTATAGGATAACAAACTAGTAATTATCTTAACAGTAATTTTGGAGATCAGTAATTTTAAAACATCCTAAATTCAACAGCAAACACCCTAACATCAATAGCTAATCCAACCCTGGGCATTTCGGTATCCTAATAAATACACAGACAGCAGGAGTCAGAACAATGTGCAGGAATTAAGGAAACAGATCCCTGGGACTGAATTTGGAAATAGCAGGCAAAAAAAAAAGCTAAAATGAAACCCATGGAAGAATGCACTAAACTTTTGAAAACCTCAGACATGAGATTAGAACAAAATTCAGGATTGTTGTCATCAACTTTTCTTTTCATAATACAGGTGTATCTTAAGATTTAAGTATCCCACTTGATCAATATTTCTAAATTATACTTGCTTTACTGAAAAGAAAAACAGAAGGCCCTGACTCTCGGAGATACGAGAAATTTTACTTACAGTAACTTGGAGTGTTTATGTGTAAGTGCCTTTAAGAATCTGAGATTGGTTTTTTTCCCCTGTCCCTAGCATTTGCTAGGGAGACCAAAAGTGCAATAATACAACAAAGTACAAAAAGAGAGTTCAAAACTAATGATGCTGAGAAGTTTTCAGTCTAACCAGTCACAGGGATAAGTTTACAAAAAGTACTTTTCTCAAAAGATAATTTACAGCTGAGCAGCTGGACAGGGTAGTTTGTATGTGGCACAGCAAAAGAGCTTTTTTCCTACTAAGAAATAAAGCAAGAAGCAGGGAGTAGATTTATGTAAACCTCACACTCATTCAACATCCTGGAAGAAAAAAAAATCAGATAAAATATAAGGATAGCTAAAGCAGACAGAAAGATGTACAGTAGTAAAAACAAAGTCAATATTAATATTAGCAAAAAGATGTGTGATATGAATAGTAAAGAGAACTGTGCTTAATTCAGCTTGTGAACTGAGTGCTAACAAGGAGAAACAAAGGATATGCTTGGCAACACAATGGATAGACAAGACAATCCACAGAGTGGGTAGTACAGTGTCAGACCTGATGCTATAGATGCTGTAAGGGCTACAGAAAAACAAGGTGATTGTGATCACTACTGCAACAGTATTTTTTTTAAGCAGCACCATTCAGAAGCTATTAAAGTGTGGCATTAACTCAAGGATCTGTCTTTTGCTCCAGGCCCACACATCTGATGTTCACTACATTTGCCTCTTTAAATATGTAAGGCTTCAGAGAAGGACAGATTGCTTCTCCTGCTTAAGCAGCACACTTTAGCAAGTGACCTGTTGAGGGAAGGAAAGGGCAGACTTGAAACTTGCTTCACCAAGCATGCTGATGCACTGCTGCAAGACTCGGAGCTGGGGCGGGTAGGCAATGCTTCAAGGTCCGCTTTCTAAGCATGGGTTGGAAGAACATTTGTAACAACCCTTCTAAAGCTGCAAATAAGTGACCCTGTGCCTGTTACTACTTTTTGTAACTTCTCCCACAAGCACTGCTTTTGGGACATGGTTGCTACAGAATAGGCTGGCTGGCAGGGAGCTGCCAGGCTTGTGTGTAATGCAGCTGGGAACAGCTCCACTGCTCTGTTTGAATCACCATCATTCTTTTGGAGCATTTACCCTTTGGCTGGCTTTCTGCCTGCCCCAGCATAGAGTTCAAGACGTTGGTTTTCACCTCCAAAACTCTGCTTGAGCTGTTCCCAGCACTGCTGTGAGTTATCCAGCAATTGTCAATGGAGGGGCCCTGGCTCCCTGGGAGATACACTCTGCGCAGCCTGCCAGTACATCTTTTCTCATTTTCTCCTTAAATCTGCCTTTGTCTTCTATGAGCAGTCTCAACTCTGATTGTCATCCACACTCTTGTGCCACTGTCGTGGTTTCTGCCCATCAGGGAACAAAAGACCACGATTAGCCTCAAGTACCGAAGACTTAAGGATTGCTAAAGGGCAGGGAGAGCTTAATTGCCGCTTAAGGTGCAGGACAAAACAGACCAGGCTACTCGGCTTGGGGAAGAAAACAGAAAACAATTTAATACCAACTAAAACATAAAACCCCAAAAACCAGAACCAAAACAAAACAACACAGAATGGTACAGAGATGAAGAGTCCGACCAGCCCTTTAAGACCACCTGCTCCCCACCCCTCTCCTCTTCCCGGGCTCAGAGCCCTGATCCCGGTGTTTTATACCTCCGTCCCCCCTGAACGGCCCAGGGGGGCAGGGAGTGGGGGTTTCAGTCAGTCCGTTCCTGGTGGCTTCTGCCGTTTGTCTCACCTCAGGGCAAGTGGGTTCCGCACCAGTCCTCCTTGCAAGTCCGTGAGGTACCACACACACATGGCAGCCCTGCACGGGCTGCACCGACGCACATTTGTCCCAAAGCCCTGCACGGGCTGCACCGATGCTCATTTGTCCCAAAAGTTGCTGCTCCTCTCTGCCTCTCGTGTGGGGCTGCTCTGCGGTGCACAGGCTCTCCAGCATGTCCTGTGCCATGACCGCCTCCCCCACACAGTCTCTGGCCCGTCCGGGCACACTCACATGAAGTTGCTGCTGCTGATCCATAGGTTGCAGGGGTACCGGCTGCACTCTCACCACGGCTTGCAGAGGGGTCTCTGGTCTGATGCTCCATCCTTCCTCCTTCTCCGACTGTGGGGTCCGCATGGTCGCCTCCATCTTGTACCACTCTTACACCTCCTGCCTGGCACCTCAAATTCCCGTCCTCAAATAGTGATCGCAGAGGCGCCAGATTGGCCCAGCCGGGCTGGGGGGTGGGTCTGAACCCAGGAGTCGGGGGAGAGTCTAAAAAACTTTTACCGGGTCTTCACTGCAACCCGCTCCCCCTGTTACTAAGCAAAAGCAACTCCTTGCTAAACCATGACAGCCACCAAGTATCCTTCTCATAATACCACCTCAGTGGTGTATATGGACTTACTTCCATGCAGCTTTACCTGACTCAGCTCTGCTGCTTGGTGCCCAGCCTAATACAGAACACGGCCCACTGAAGTCAGTGGAGATACTTCTTTTGAATTCAGTGAGCTTTGGAATAAACTTGTGATTAGCCCTGATGGAGAGAGTCCCCCAGCAGCCCACCTGAAGTCAGTGGCAATAGTCCCATTGCCTGAGGTGCAAAGCAGTGTGCACCCCAAGAGCACTGTTTGCTCTTCTCCTTACTGCGCCCCCCCCCCCCCCCCCCCCCCCCCCCCCCCCCTTCACACCTGGTTATTCTGATCTGCTGTAACTACTTAGAAGGGGCAGATTCAGCCCATCCCCATGAGGTGCTGGTGTTTGTGTGCCTGCAGCTTGTCTGGTGAACAGGAACATGTTTTGTGGCACTATGTGAAGCAGAAGGAAAACCTGGGGGCAGGATTTGTCTCTCCAGTAAAAATGTGCCTTGGCGTTAGCCAAATTTAGACAATTGATTCTAAATGTGGAAATCATCTTTTCTTAGTGCACAATGCCCATCACAATGGCCTCAACTCTAACCTATAAATATTGTAAATACTAGTACTGTTATTTATATTAAACAAAGGATAAGCTATTGTTTCATAGTTTGAAATTCAGAATGTTTGGCAGCCTTGCGGCTTGTATGACGTAAATTTTGACTTTCAAAATCAAACTGCCACCTTGTGGTACAGCTGGAGAGAAGCCTGAAGGAAACTCCACAGCAAAAATATAGATTCCCTACCAATGACTTACAGTGGTTGTGAATTCTTAAATGTATTTTTACTACAGGCAAATTAATAAGAATTCTCAAGTCATGCTTTAGAAAAGTCCATCTAAGTTTTTGTGATTGATTGTCAATGGAAAATAAAACAATTTCCTCACTTTTGTATGCAATTGTACTGAAACCACCAGTGAAATCATATGAGTAGTTTTTCAAGATTAGACCCAAGTATAGTTTACAGGAAAACACTACTTATAAAGGGTATAGCTATCTATAATTGATTTCTTGCTTGTTTTTAATCTTATTCAGTAAAAATCCTGTGACAGAGCAGGGCAACACAAACAGCTGAAGGTGAGCAAGTTTTAGTGCATCATCTGCTCTGAGGTGCTGTTCCTGTGCATGCTCTTGGATCATGATGGATATAAGGTAATTTTAATCACGTTTCTCTTTGGGCCAAGCCATCACAAATTGCTTCACCTTGCTTGTCAACCAAGACCAATCACGATGGATCAGCAGATCCATAATCTGTTATAGCATTGTGCTTGTATATCTCAGCTTTAAAGAAGCAGATCAGCATGGAGATGTACTGCCATGATCCTTTCAGCTAGATGGAATGCCCTTGTGTCATCTAATACTAATAGTATGAAAGGTGATGTATAAAAACCCAGTCTATTTCAAATTGAAAAGTATAGTTGAGGTGAACAGTTGATTGCAGCTGTGTATCAGTACTTTGAGCATCCATGACTTTTCAGAAATATAGGGGTTTTAAAAAGAAAAAAGGTGCAGGTAACAAGAAGCCTGAAAAATCTGGAGTTCACTTTTTGTCCCTCTGCTCATGCCAGACAAGCATAAAAACTTTTTTTTTTTTTAACACATGAAGTGGACACATCTACTACTAAAAGTAACACAATAAGAGAGAGGCAGTCATACAGGCAGGAATGTAAAGGTATGGAGAGCCTGATGCTGACTCTACTTTTAAGTAAGCCTAGATTTTTAGTAAGACTCAGATGAGCAGCCGGAGACCTACAGCACTAGGGCAAGATGCACTATGTCAGGGAGGAAGTTTTTGTAAAGTTTTCTTCAAAAGTATATAAGTAGAAAGAACTCGCAAATTTCATGGTTCCCCAGGAACCGCTGTCCTGTAACACCTTTTTTGAGTGCTGGCTCTAGGAGAAAGCATTTCCATGGACAGAGGTCCTGCAGGTACTTAGGAGGTGCCTGAAGAGCCTGGCCCCTGGAAGCCCTACGAGCACAGAGGCTGCTCTGACTTCCAGTATCACCTGGCTCACATTCCTCATCAGCCCACTTGGCAGCCAGACTCCCAGAAAAGTTAAACGTGGAAATGTCTTTGTAATGGTTGTGGTGGCATCTGCTTTGCTGGATGATTTAAATCAGGGGTGGATAGTCTCCTTCTAGCTTTGGTCTCATACAGCAGCCCAAGGAGGTGCAGGTGTGAAGCACTTCTAAGTAAGGCATGCAGCAGCTCATGCTAGCCACTAGTGGGTTTACGTATTCATAGACTGCTCTCAACACAGACAGGACTGGCAAAGAAAGAAAGGCGAGGGGAAAGGAAGTGTTCAGTGACTGCTTTGAGTTGTGAGGGAGAAGGCTTGAATTTAGATCAAGAGTGGGTAGAGGATGGAGAAGAGCCTATGGACCCACACAACCTCCTGTGTTTGCACGTGCAAGCCCCCTGTGATGTGTAAGATCCCCCATCCCATAACAGGGCTGTACATCTCTGTAGCCCCCTCATCCCAGCATTTCTGCTTTCTAGAGGCCCCTGAGAAAACTAGGGAAATCCTGCTGATCAGAATATTATACAGACTGGATCAGCACAGTGATGCCTTGGGGCTTTTCAGTTCAGCATATCTGAGACCTGCATGGGGGTGGGCTCTCGTGGAGGCCTGCCTGATGACTGGAGGAACGAAAGCAGGACCAACAATGACAAATGCTGTCCTGGGGATGTACGAGCTACCTCCTACAGGAAGAGTGCCTTGGGGAATTTTTATTTTATATTTTTTCCCAAAATGTACTAGTTAAAAGGTTTGTTCAGACAGAGTATCACATCCCATTGCAGTCAATAAATCAGCAATGGTAAGTACAAAAGGAAATATGAATGCTTATCCAGCTGAGAAACACCACCTGGGACTAGTGTCTTTTAATGTAAAGTGTATGGCAAGAGCAGAGGGTGTAGCCATGTGGATAATGAATCTTAATAGGTATAAAGCCCATGGAGATAACTCTTACTTTGGTGTTATTGTTAGTGTATCCTTTCTCACTTTCATAAAAACAGGGTGGTGATATTTGAGTGGCATTTCAAAGCCTGAAATGCTCCTCATATAAATAGAACAAGCAGATCAGCATGACTGAGTGATAAAATTACCTTCTGGTCTTCAGGAACTTCAGCATGCAACTGTGCTACAGAGACCTTGGTGTACCCCTCTTCACAGCACCAGCAAATACATTTGGAAATGGATCTGGAGGAGACAGACAAAGAGGGAGAGAATACGGAGGGCAAAACGACTCAAGCTGCAGCTGCAAAGTTGGTAAAAAAGACTTTTCTCAAAGCCCTGAAGTCCAATGACTTTGAAACACTGGAAAATCTCTTGAGCCAAAAGAAAATAGATGTGGACACAGTGTTTGAAGTGGAAGATGAAAACCTGATTCTGGCATCCTACAAACAAGGTAAATATGTGAGTATTCCCCAGCCAAGAAGTAGATGGGTTTGAGTGATTTTCAAGAAACTGTGGCCTTTTGTCTCTTCTGAAGCTGCAGCGTAAGCTGATTGATAGACAGTCTCAGAAATTTCAAATGGCCGCGGTCACCACAGCAGGGGAGCTTATCAGCTGTACCTGCCCAGCTTGGTGGAGGGCAGGCCAGAGACCAGTCTGAGCCCCCATGAGACTGAGGCAGCTGCTGCAACTTCAGGGGAGTCCCAAATGGACACATGCAGGCTAAGAGTGGTATATGCATTTCTAGCATGTATCCAGTCACATATACCAGACCATTTGGAAACAAAAAATATTCAATATCTTCCATTTTCAACTTACAGCAGTAGCAGAATGAATTCTTCCTAGCTCAGGAGAGCTAGGGAAATCCTGTGGAACTTGGATGTTGCTGGATGGGAGGACATTTGTTTTTCAAACTGACAGGATGTGCTAGTTTATCAAAACAGAAAAATAATCCGGAAAATCACAATCAGAAAAGACATCTGTTTGGGAATGTAGAAAACTCAAAACAGTTCTGAGCCATACACAGGTTGAGTTTCTAAAAACTTACAACTGAAATCAATAAACCAAGTTTTCTGCCTGCTAAAATCAACATACTTAATGACCTACTTGCTAACAGACTCTTTATGTGTATCTAGAAAACAGAAGTGATAAGCCTTTACCAGAAGTTAATCATATGTGGAGGTAAACACCTTCAGTCCCAGCAGCTTAGCAAATGCACTTTCTTTTCTGTGGCATAAAGCAGGGACAACATACCACCTTTTCTTCTTTTCTGTGTTTATCTCTTATTTAATGATTGGCTCCTGCTCTTTTTATTTCCTTAGGGTGAGGATGGCACAGTCATGACGTACTTCCCCTATGAACAGTGTCTCAACTAAACCACATAGTGACGAATGTATCTTAAAATACCTTTTCTTCTGTCCTCAGCAGGCTGAGATGCATTCTGGTGGTGGTTTGAGACTACAGTATTAATGCATAGATTTTTAATTGTAAATAACTTGACTGCAAGCATTAACCTGTGTCTTTTGGAGAAATATCTCCAAAAACCACCCCAGGATCTAAATCACAGTACTGTATTCACTTTGTTGAAAGACAGGAAGCACTCTATCGACACTTGGAAAATTTTATTTTAATTCTGAGTTTTATTGAAATATGAGAGGGAAATTTCCTAGAGAAGGGAGAGGGGATTAAAATTAGGTCCCACCACCCTACCATTCAGACAGCTTTGCCATAGCCCTAAATGATGAAGTCAAAAACAGATGCCATGTGTGACATCTTTGCTTCCTCCCTTCCAAAGCTGCTGAAAGCTCCCGAGGACACCGACCTTACACATGTTATGGCTTTTTCATGTTTCTAACAAAAGAATCAGGCAAGCTGAACAAAACCTGACATGCAACCCACGTTTGCTTCCTGCTCAGTTCCTCTTCCCAATCCCTCTGGGCTCCAAAATGTCTACTCGTTTGGGCAGGAGACATGGGAGATGCTTCTTAGGATGTCTAAGCCCAGCTCACCTGCAGCAGCACAGGCAAGGGAAATAAATGGTGGTCTCAGGCAGGGAAATTGTGGCTGCATAAAATGAAAACTTGGATTTAAGGATCACGTCCCTGCGGTTATATATCATTTATGACTCACATAAATGTGAGGCCCAGCTCTGTCAGATAAGCCAACAGTGCTCCACAGCTCACTGGTAACAAGGAGGAACGCTGCGTGTGTACTCAGATGAGAAGCTGGTTGAAAAAACGCCCTCTGCTATACGCATAGGGTCTGGGATGTAGCTCACCTACTTTGCACCTGGCTTGGGAGTACATGCTGAAAAAGCTGCTGCCAGTGTTAACTGGCATAGTCGGTGGGTTAGGAGAGGGTTGTCTGCAGAGGAGCCCATTGCTCTGCTTGGGCACTCAGCTGCCTCAGGGCTATCTGCTCTTGCCATTCACAGCGTGGGTTCCTTGGGGACTGGGTTTGGTAGTTCCCAAAATTTAGCCCTAGAGTGGATGCTGGGGTATGTAGACAGTTTCTCACCCTTGACATCTCACGTGCTGCTAGTAATAAACGCTTTAATTGGTCAGGAACAAGTCACTGCAGCTATGTCAGAGAAGGAGGTGCAGCTGTTGCCATCACTGTCCATTTGATATCTGTAACATTTCAGTGGAAATCTAGCATTTCTCAGCTGCATATGAGAATGGCACTACTGATGTCTCTGAATATACTTGTAATTTTAATTTAACCAGGAGGGAAGAAGAACTTTAATCCAAGCTTCTTCCCGCCACCAGCACTTAGTTTCTATCTACCTCTTTCCTTCCCTCAGTTTTTTGTCTAATCTAATACACAGGAATACTGTAAAAAACTTATCTATATGACATTAAGGTCAAAAACTAGATATTAAATGATTAATGTCTAAATTAATTTGACCTCATACATATTTACTATTTTTTCTGTCTTTTACATGGTAACAGTATTTAATCAAGCATTCATCCAAGTAGAAATAGATAAACCCAGAAAATTTTATAGGCACATTCTAGCCGATATATCTAAAGAAAAAAAAAAAGAAGTTTTAGACCTCTCCTGCTCATCTGAACATTATTACTGTTGGATTTTTTTAAAACAAATTATTATAGTAATCACTAAAGTATTCCTCTGTACAATTATTAAGCTTAGGGAACAAATATATCAGTGTTATTTGGTCTTACATCTGTTTCTAAGTTAAAAAAGACCATTGTGAAATTTTCAGATAAAAATCCAAACATTTTGGAGCTAAAATGCTCCAAATGTTAAAGTGTCACTGCTTCCATTTGGCTCTTCAACTTAATTTGCCTCAGCATCCAAATTCCTCACTCAGTTCTCCTCAGGTAGAGTAGTTGGTAAGAGGTCTGTGGCACAGCTGTAGCCACATAGCCACATGCAGTGCATCACTGGAGGTCTGAATCCAAGCCCTGACAAGCAAAATCCTGATATCTCCCATGCGGAAACAGCAGGATGAGCTATTTTTGAGTCACTGGCCAAAGTAAATGCTGATTTCTGATTCCAAGGCCACCTTTGTTCAGCTATTGACAGCCTGCAGATCCCATTTCCCCCATATATTTTAGCTGGTGGAATTTCAAATGCTCTAAGTACTGTTTTTAATTATTATTATTTAGTCTACACAGGCCACAAGAAAATAAAAGTTGCCTTCAAAGTACATCTACATGGAAGCTATCTTTCCAAAAGGCAGGCTATTCAGCATGCATAGTAAAAGTGCTTAATGAAAATGAAGTTATACAGGAGAGAACTTTGTGTGCAATAAGCTGTAGCTGGTGAAATTACAGTAAATTAAACCAAAACTCTCACCTTTCCTTCCCTCTCAATTATTCTCACTAGGTGGACAGTCCAAATAAAAATCTTTACCAAGGATGGTAACACATTTCCACTTTGTACAGGGTACTGGCTGCCTAGCTACAAGCTAAAAATATCCTGGGCAACTGGACTTCATCTAGCTGTCATGTATGGACATCTGGAGAGCCTTTTGGTCCTCCTCAATCACAAAGCTACAATCAACTGTCGTCCCAATGGAAAAGCTGCAATCCACATAGCATGTGAAATGGCAAATGTTGAGTGTCTCAACATCCTTTGCAACCATGGAGCTAAACTCAACTGCTTTTCAATGAGTGGACAGGCGCCCTTGCACTTCTGTGTGACACGAACCTCCATGTCTTGTGCCCAGCAGCTGGTTTGGAGAGGTAAGGTTAAGCTCTGGAGGGTCTCTCATGGCATCCCTAGAGACAGTAAGCACGGTCTGTGGTTTCTCTTAAAACGTAATTTATCAAGGTACCTGTGTATTTATCCCTTCCAGATGCACCTGACCTGTGTCTTCATCTTGGATATCTTTTCCCCCTCTCTTTGATCAGACAAAGTTTTTCCCATCCTGATTCTTCACCCCATCTGTCTTTTCCTCTTCCTGACCACTAGCCCTTACTCCAGGGTTCTTTCCTATTTCAGGAACCCTGTCCTCAGCTCAGTCAGTCCCTCAGCAGAAGAGCTCCTCTGAATCAGGAAGCTTCTCTTTTTTTGTTGTTTTTTTCCCTTCATCTGGGTCTACTATCAGGATGTTTTCATATGAAAGTGTGCCCCTCTACTTCCTTGCCCAAATTCCCTGCTCAAATTTCATAATATTCTTCCAACCACTTGTTTTTTAAGACCTGACCTTGAAAACAGGATGCAATTCTTCATACCAACTTCTCATCTGCCAGCAGCAAAACTCCTGCAGCTATGTTGAAATTAGGGAAAAAATGCTCTTTTATATGATTTTCCCCCCCCAAAGTAACATATAAAATGCTAGCAGTCATGTGTAACAAATAAAATTATGGAAAGATGTAGTTTCTGAATAAATCACAGAATCACAGAATGGTTTGGGTTAGAAGGGACTTCAAAGATCATCTAGTTGAACCCATGGCCATAGGTAGGGACACCTTCCACTAGACCAGGCTGCTCACAGCCCTACCCAACCTGGCCTTGAACACTACCAGGGACAAGGCATCCATAGCCTCTCTGGGCAAAGTGTTCCAGTGCCTCACCACCCTCACAGGGAAGAACTTCTTGCTTACATCTAATCTGAATCTACCCTCTTTCAGACTGAAGATATGAACCTTTGTCTTATATGCCCTTGTAAAAAGTTCCACACTATTTCCTTAACATAAGAATGCTGACTTGGGACACAGTAAAAGACAGACATAAAAGGTACAGCAAAGTCAGGTAGTTCAAGTCTTAAGAAAAATGGCAAATAAAAATGCTTTGGTGGGTTGTGGTTTTTTTGCTACATGTGGTGTTGATGAAGACCCTTCTTGAAATGCAGAGACCAAGTATGCTTTGTGGGCAGGGCAATCTGCAGTCCCAAATGAATAACCACATCACTTTTCTTCTGCTGGAGAGACACATAAAATTTCATTTAGTTAAAAGGAAAATACAGGAAATAAATGCTGCCAGTGGTATCCTGCCCAAAGCAAACAGTCCTCACAAGAGGAGTTGAATTTGCTACTATGGAAAAGCTTGAAAGTCAAATGTACGCTTATAAAATGTAGCATAGGATGAATGCAAATGAAAGGATGTAATTTGTAGGGTTTCTCCACCTACCTATCAGCACCATAATAATAATACTTTACAAGCCACTCTTCATGTCAAAGCACTTGGTAAACTCAAATCTCCATATGAGCTAAACAATGAGACTCCAAACAAAATGGGAAGAGTCTGGAGCAAAATGTGGCAGATGTGCTCATATACATAGCATCCAGCAACTGAAACTGGTTTTTTTGGTTAATGCACCAAAGTTTCTAAGAAGCACCTCCCATCCTGCCATCTCCACTCAGTGGTGTCACACTGGGTCAGTCTGGGTAAATGCAGTCTAACCATTTCTGGTTTGGGCAACTTGCCGGCCAAGCAAAACTGATGCCATGTTCATTTCCCACCTCCAGACTTAGATTGCTGATGGGCTCAGGGACATGCAACGCAGCTAACACTCAGCACAGCTTAAAGGCATTATAGAATCATAGAATCACACAATGGTAGGGATTGGAAGGGACCTTTAGAGATCATCAAGTCCATTCCCCCTGCAGAAGCAGGTCCACCTAGATCAGGTCACACAGGAACACGGCTAAGTAGATCTTGAAGACCTCCAAGGAAGGAGACTCCACACCCTCCCTGGGCAGCCTGTGCCAGGGCTCCCTCACTCTCACAGTAATGTTTAAATGGAACTTTTTGTGTTCCATTTTACTGCTTGTAATTCTGTGCCATTGATCACCACCCTCTGGGCCCTGTCATTCAGCCACCTCTCGATCCACCTCACTGTCCACTCATCCAAGCCACACTGCCTTCTGATGAGGGTGTTATGGGAGACAG
>WBNH01005597.1:32501-48271 GCA_013401255.1 Urocolius indicus | reverse complement strand
TCCAGGCCATCCTACTATCTTTGCTGGACTGGGCTTCCCAAGGGCCAGCCTTGGCCGTAAAGACTGAAGCAAAGAAGGCATTCAGTAGTTCAGCCTGCTCTGCATCCTCTGTCACTAGGGCACCCTCTGTGTTTAGCAGCAGGCCCACATTCTCCCTAATCTGCCTTTTGCTGCTGATGTACCTAACAATACCTTCTTGTTTTCCTTTACTTTCCTGGCCAGGTTTAATTCTAGAAGGGCTTTAGCCTTCCTGGTTGCACCCCTACACACTCTGACAATGTTCCTACACTCCTCCAAAGAAACCAGGCCCTTTCTCCACCTCTCATAGATGTCTGCTTTCTTCCTGAGTTGTCCCAGCAGCTCTTTGCTCATCCATGGAGGCCTCCTGCCTCCTTTTCCCGCTTTGCTACATTTGAGGACACACTGATCCTGACCTTGGCGGAAGTGGCGCTTCTAGAGTGACCAGCTCTCTTGGGCACTTCTACTGTCTAGGATCCTATCCCGTTAAATCCCTCCAAGCAGGTCTTTGAAGAGGCCAAAGTCAGCTCTCCTGAAATCCAGGGTCACAATCCTGCTAGGTGCCCTGTTTCTTCCACACAGGATCTTGAACTCCAGCATCTCATGGTCACTGCAGCCAAGGTTGCCTCCAACCTTCACATTCCCAACCAGCCCCTCTTTCTTTGCTAGCACAGGGTCCATCAGCACACTCCTCCTCACTGGCTCCTGCAGCACCTGTGACAGGAAGTTGTCACCAACATTCTGTAGGAACCTGCTGGATTGTGAGTGCTTGGCTGAGTGGCTTTGCCAGAAAATATCAGGGTGGTTGAAGTCCTCCATGAGGACCAGGGATTGTGATTATGAGGCAGCTCTCAGCTGTTTGCAGAAGTCCTCATCCACTTCCTCCTCCTGATCAGGTGGCCCGTAGCAAACTCCCACGACCGCATCACCTACATCACCCTGCTCCTTAATTTCAACCACAATATTCAACATCCCCCTCATCCCTGCCCAGGCGGAGCTCAATGCACTCGAATTGCTCTTTCACATGGAGAGCAACTCCACCTCCTCACCTTGTTGTCCTGTCTTTCCTAAGCAATAGGACCAGCAACTGGCCGTGCACCAGTTATGGGAGCTATCTCATCACGTCTCAGTAACCACACTCAGGTTTTCCAGACCAGAGGTAATTTTTGGCTCCTCTTCCTCGATCCTTACACCTCATTCTTCCTGTAAGTTTAGGATGTAAGGGTTTTTGTGAGCGCAGAGAGAAGAGGAGTGGCCACGTGACACATGCTCGCTCTTGCAACGAGTTTACCACGGCCCCAGGCTCGGGAGCCCTTCTCCACCCTGCTGCAGCCCTGACCCTCGGCACCTTCCACCTCAGGGAGAAGCCCCTTGCCTCTTGGCCAGCTGGCCCGCTATGCTTCCTCCCGGGCTGCGGCCCTGTCTTGCCCCGAGCGGCGAAGAGCCGAGGCCGGGCGCGGGCTGTGCCGCTGCTCGGCAGGTGGAGCTGTTGGCTCAGCCGCGGGGCGCTCGCACAGCCCGAGCGGCCGAGCCGGCACGAACGCCCGCAACACGCCGCTCAGACGCTCCGCTGGGCGCTTGGCAAAGCGGTTGTTCTTTAGTATCAGTTGTGGATCTATCGTCAAATGTCCTTTCTTCCAGGGCGGTGAATGAGGTGCCGCAGGAAGCATTCTCAGGGCATGGATGTGAGCAGAGCTCTTCTCCAGAGTAAAGCTCTCCCTGTCCCTCCAGTTCTTATTTACAGGAAAAAGCATTTTACACAGGGATTTACACCTACCTGCTGCTCCAAAATAGAGGGTTCAGATAAGATCTTCTTCCAGTTCAGGGCCAAGCTACCACATCTGAAACTAGATCCAGGAACCTGAAATTCCAGGTTTCCTGGAGGTTTAAGAAGCGCAGCATCCACATCCCTGGCTACTTGCATTTCTGTGTCTTTCATGTCAGTTGCCCACACTCATCTTCTTGGGTAGCAGGGATCAAGCAGGGAGAAGTCTGAACTAGGATTTTGTTGTCTTCAATTTTTTCCCATCATCTTTTTTTTTTTTTTTTTTTTGGCAGGAGCAAACGTGAACATAAAAACAAACAATAAAGATGAAGAGACTCCTCTGCACACTGTTGCACGTTTGGGTATCCCAGAGCTCGTGGCCTTTTATGTAGAACAAGGAGCGCATGTTGATGCTCTCAATGCCTACATGGAGACTCCCCTTGCCTGTGCAGCCTATTGGGCCCTGCGCTATAAGGATCAGATATACAGCCCAGATCACCACCTCATCTGTCGGATGCTCTTAGACTATAAAGCTGAAGTGAACACTCGTGATGAAGATTTCAAATCACCACTTCACAAAGCTGCCTGGAACTGCGATCACGTCCTGCTTCATATGCTGCTAGAGGCAGGAGCAGAAGCAAACATCATGGATGTCAATGGCTGTGCACCCCTACAGTATATCATAAAAGTCACATCTGTGCGGCCAGCTGCCCAACCTGACCTCTGCTACCAGCTGCTACTGAATCATGGAGCAGCTAGGATATATCCACTACAGTTCCACAAGGTTAAGGATGGCTTTTAACAGTAGGGATATGGAGAGAGGTGATGTCTTGGACAAGACTGGGATGAGAGATCCAAACTTCAGGGTCTGGTAGTGTCTGAATTTGCTGGAGTCCTGTAAAGTGTGGGCCCAGAATGCCCAAAGCCTTGGGAGCCAACCTGTTGGATGAGTGGTCTCATTTAACTGAAGTGAAATTACAGTTGTGAATGTCAGAAACCAGACCCAGATCCTAGTTTTGTTCTTAACAAACCTGAAACCTCAAACTTCAAATGCTGCTTCAACCTTAATTTATCAGAGCTGATTTACTTTCTCATTTCACGAAACCTACAGGCCTTTGTCAAACCTGGTTCTATACAGGCTTAACTGTCTTGCACAAAATGCATATTTCATGGCCTCTTCCAAAGACTTAAGAGATCAGAAGAGTTGATGCAGTTTGTCACTTCTGACCTATAAAATATATTCAGAGCTATTAAAAATTAAATGGATCTCAGAAAAACTTTGGCTAATTCCCAGGAAATGTGAGAAATTAGGGGGGACTGCTGGGTTTGGGCTTATAGTTGATGAAGAAAAG
This sequence comes from Urocolius indicus, assembly GCA_013401255.1. Lineage (NCBI taxonomy): Eukaryota > Metazoa > Chordata > Aves > Coliiformes > Coliidae > Urocolius > Urocolius indicus. Next base: position 45,136 of record WBNH01005597.1, on the reverse strand, counting down.
AAAAATAAATTTAACTGCATGATCCCTCTCAAAGAATTTCTAAATGTCTGCAAAGTCCAAAGCACTGACAGAGGTAGCTGTCAGCCTTACTATATCAGACAACTAAGTAAGCTTGCTGTAGCCAAGACTTATTTTTATCTCATCCAATGCCCTAAGCAACATTTTGCAGTTTCTCCACTGTATATGTAAAGCTTTAACAAGCCAAACAATCAGAAACCTTTGAATGAAATTCCAAAACCCTCTTGAGCCTGAAGTGAGCTGGCCCTGTCTGTAACAGAACAACACTTAGCCTCCTAGAGTGTATCGAGAGCCAGATCTGAAGTCTCCTCTTTCTGCCTCCACCTTTCTCCTGTTGCTTGGAGTAGGTCTCCCTTCCAAACCATCATTTGCCATCTGTAAAATATGTAGGATTGTATTTATCCCAGAGGGATGTTCTGCAGTTTTATTTGTAAAAGCCTGGGAACTGTGTGGGACAAAATTGTGCATCGCATGGTGTGAATGCAAAGTGTTATTCCCTGAATGTGAGTGACAACTGACATTGTTTTTTTTTCCTGCTGAGCTAATGTCACTGAGTGGAGTATTTGTTTCAGGGGCCTCGTGGGGCTTTGAAGCCTTACTTCTGAGCTGTGCCTTCTTTTAAATTCCCCTGTTATGATGGGTTTGTGACTCATATGATGGGATTTTTTTTTCTGTGCCTGTGCTGCATCACCTGGATCACAGACTTTCTGCATGGCTTTACCTTGGGTTGTTGAGTCACTCAACCTAGCTGTGAGTAAATTATCTGCAGGTTTGGGTGATAAAGCCCACCTTGACACTGCTCTGGAGATGTAAGCCAGTACTTCTGTGTGCATGGTGCACCGGGCTGTGCACAGCTCCACTGAGGAGCAGGCAAGTGTTTCCTGCCATGCTTGCACTGAGAAGTGTAGGCAGGGCTTGTGGGTTTTTTTGCATCTCTAGCCTTGTCTTTCCATAATTCTTTGGCTCTATTCATCTCAGTGTGTCATTGCACAGTGCCAAGCAACCAGGCTAGCCCCAGCTGCTTGGTGTTGCTCATAGTCTTTCTGCATCTTGCCTGCAGGTGCTACAAGCCTGTCATTCCCACCCTAGAGCTGTGGAGGTTGTCGTCAATACCTACGAACACATAAAATCAACATCTAAGTGGAAAGCAGCCATACCTGATGACGTCTTTGAGGTAAGATCTCAAGGGGTCGGAACTAAGTAAAATCCAAGAGAAGAACATCTCCAAGGACTTAGGACTTCCCCATTTAATCTCACTTACTTGACAAAAGCATATCCCTCAATAACAAAAGATACATTTTTGAGACATTTTTGTTGCAACATTATCTTTTGGAGCAGCTCCTGCCAGGGATACTGCAGAAGCTCACCTGTCCCTGCACTCAGCAAATGCAAAGATTATGTCTGTGATTGGAGTTTCTTCCAAAACATCGGAGTGCATATTGTTGTGGTGGGGTTTTTTGTCAGCAAATTTTTTTGAAGTACCATGTTACACAGGTACGACTGTGTATCTTTAGGTTCTGTTGCATGGATTCCATGAGAAGGACTGATTAGCTGCAAATAGAAGTGAGAATTTAAATAAAAAGCGAGAGATCAAAGAGGAAAAGATGCTGTCAAAAAGCAAAACTGTGGGGCAAACTACGTTCTTTGACATAATTATCTCCTTAATTCAGAAATCCTCATAGTCCAAATATCCCGATTTAAACTTAGTTTTTTATTAATGCTGAGTTCTTTCAAAATTTTCAAACCAGTGCTGAAGTGCACCAATATCTGCTATACATTATCAGTGATGTTTAAGGAATTCTATCCTGTATATAATACTCCTGTATTATAATGCAGAGTTACATAGCCAGAGGAACCGTAACACTTTTTGGGAGGTCAGATATGTTCAGAAAAAAAAATTGAATCATTCTAGGTGAACACAAAATTAAAAGTTAAATGTCTTTTTTTCACCTTAATAACAAGAACAATACTATGATTAATAATTTTTCTTCAAACCAAAAATTTAATCTGAAATATTGAAACATTCTTATTTGGAAAAGTCTATAGTTTCTCTATTTCTTTTTGATATTTTCATTTCTGTCTTCAAAATTATTTGCTGCATTTGACATGAAATTGAAGAACATCTTTTTTTGTTGACATAAGGCTGTATTTTTCCTTACATAAAATGCATCTGAAAATATGTGTAACCAGATCTGTCAAGTAGCAAAATTATAAAATAAGGTCAACAACTTATAAAATAAGAACAGTTACACATATCTACCATTTACTGCTTCTATTTCAACATCACTTGTAAGCATCTGCACTTTTCTTCTTGTGGGATGCAATTTTACTTACTGTAAAAGGCCACTGGGGTGATGAGTAAGACCAGACAGTACTTTGCCACTTGCAGCTGCAGCAAACGGGTAACGCTGACGTTGCACAGCCTTCCTGCCCCATGGTGGGGTTTAGAGGGTTAACTGAGCCAGCTGCAGCCTCTGTTCAAATCAGGACTAACACCACAGAGGAACCTCCACCTCAAACTGATGGACGTCAGACATACCAAGCCTAAATATTTCATCATGGTCTTTAACACTAAATATTTGAGGCATTATGCAGGCATTTGGCTAAGCTTGATGTGCTTCCAAGGGACAGGATGGGGGTCTCTGTGCTTTTTACCTTGTTCTGCAAAGGGCTGCATGTGAGCAGGGGAAAGAGCAGGAAGGAAAACAGCCTCATTGCCCTAAACCATGCTTGTGTTTTCTTACAGCAGCACCAGGATTTCTATGACTCTCTGTTCAGTGTGTGCACCAATTCGCCCCGGTCTCTCATGCATTTAAGCAGATGTGCTATTCGGGCGGTGTTGTCAAAAAGGTGCCAACGAGGAGTCCCCTTGCTCTCCCTCCCCCTGTGCATGAAGAAGTACCTGCTGCTGGAACCAGAGGGAATCATCTACTGAGCCACAGCTGGGCGTGCACCCGTGCCTCCTTCCCAGCTCCACACGCTCTGCAAGGGGCTGCAGATCCAGGCACATCACTGACACAGCTCTACCCTACCGTTGCAGGTGAGCCAGAGGCTGTGCTGGCAGTTCTTATATCTCCTCAGAGCCGCCGCCTTTCTCTGCACTGAGGCATGGCAGCTGCAGGTTGCACTGGAAGAGGCAAAGTTGGAAAGGACCCTGCTCCAAACATACCGAGGGATGCATACTTCCATGCTTTGTTCAGCCTAGCTTAAATAGTGCTGCTGCTTCCTTTGGTATTTATTCCACTGCCTGCTAGATAGCGTTAGATTTGATCTGAACAACCTTTGATACCGTTCCACCGTAATTTTATTCAGCTGTCATTCTGAGAGTAAAAGAAATTATTCCATCAAAAAATAGGACATTTATTAGACTCACAGAAATGCTTTCCCAGAAAGAAATGGATGAGCTGTGTCATGACCACAGACAGGATTACGGTAGTTTCTATATTTTCCTACATAGTGACTCTCAATTTAATGTTAGTTCACTGTTCACTACACCTGTCTGTATCTCATAAAGCTGTATCACAATAAAATCCTTTTTAATTGTAAGATTTTTTTTCCATTACCATTCATAGTACGTGAAGAGGATTTAAATCTGTAGCACCAAAATTTCTGTACATTGATATTCATGCCTGGGCAGCTTTTGGCAGATGCTGTCTCTGTTTCTACTCTCACTGTGACTGATGATTTATTCATATCCTGGTGTAAAGAAATGCAGATAGAATGGACTCGCCCCTGCAACCTGCACAGCTGTGTCTATGCTCATCCATATATCCTTCACGATGTTGGAGGGGATCTGGAAAGAAGATGAATCCTTCTCTTCATTGACTATAAAGGAAAGCTAGCCTGATAACATGGACTATACACTTCAATTTTTTGGGCAGCTAACCACAGGTGAGAGGAATCCCCACTTAGCAGAAGGATGTTTCCAAGATGAAGATGTGTTGGCTGTGCTATTCCAGAGCTGCTAGTCCCCTCAATTTGCAGACCATCTGCTTTTGGACCTGCCAGTTCCCCTGATTTGCAGTCCCTGTGGTTTTGGACCTGCCAGTGCTGGTTTCCCTGGTGAGCAACAAACTTTTACTCCTGACCAAGATACTGGTTTGATGCAGTTCATCTGGGCATCCCATTTTTCTTAGACCCTGACAATTATGGGCTCTGTTAAAAGGGAGGCGAGTCATGCCCACCATTGGGAGCCAGTAACATCTGTTTTCATGAATCAAAGCTCATACACTGTATTAGGAGAGAATCTAATTCATGGATCTGTTTATGTTTATCCGGACAGAAACATAGATTGCTATTTAACAATTTCCAGTTCCAAAGGAGAATTTCAAAGACAAAGACCATGAAAAAACACTTTCTTGTATTAATAAAGTTGTAACATAGATCCCTGTAAGTTACTGAACTGATGAAAGATTTCTATAGAGTTGCAGAGATATCTCTATCAGAGAGTTTACAGGGGAGAATGATCAGGATCTGAGACAGATTGTCTTTAGAAAAATCTGCTTGAGGCAGTTCCAGGTCAACAGGATCCATTGAATTTTGCACTGAGGAAAACCAGTGAATTTGGAAGAATGAAAAAAGTTTAGTTTATCTGTACCAGGCAAAGTACCAGGTAAGTCAAGCATGAGGAAGAGGATTTACAAACTGGTCAGGGTGAGAAAACATATGTTGGTCTCCGAACAGCCTGAAAATGGGGTAAGCTGGGTAGTCCAGAAGAGACAGATGGAAGCAGAAGATTTTATTGGAAACACCTCCCTGTGCTGGCTTCTTCTGGAAGTGATATTCTGTATCTGAAAGAGGGAGGTTTAAAGCAGAACAATAGCAGCATTTTTCTGACCTGTCGTAATCAGGACTATCTTGCTGAGAGAGAAGAAAAAAAGCTGTCACCAGTATTTCTAAATTCCCTCTGATCCTCCCCCTCCACGGTGAACATGCTTAATTTTTATTCTGTGGGCACCCAATCTCACTTCCAAGCTTTATACCAAGCAGGTGCTAGATTATAGCCATTGTGGCATCTGACAGGGAGCACAGTGGGATCAGGCTGATTATAGTCATAGGAATTTGCAAGCTGTTAAAAACACTGGAGAACATCCCTATCACAGAATAAAGACCTGATTGATGCACTTTTATTGCTTCTGTTATTGGAGCTGGAAAGACCAACAGTAAGCAAACCTTATTATTTGTTACCTTTTGGCACTTCTTTCTTTTTCACTTTTACCGTACTCCATTTCCATGCACTGGGTGGAGTAACTCATGTGAGGCATAGGGGTTCCTGATAATAAGCTCATCATCTATTAAATGCATGGGATGCACAGTCTTATTATTCTGACTTAGAAGTCGGGGATCTCATTAATATTTATAAATATCTAAACAGGGGGTGTCAAGAGGTTGGGGCATCACTTTTTTTCTACTGTATCTAGCAACAGGGCAAGGGGTAATGAGATGAAGCTACAACACAAAAAGTTCGATTTCAACATAAGAAAAAACTGTTTTACTGTGAGGTTGAGGGAGCCCTAGCACAGGCTGCCCAGGGAGGGTGTGGAGTCTCCTTCCTTGGAGGTCTTCAAAACCTGCCTGGATGCATTCCTATGCGACCTGATCTAGGTAGACCTGCTTCTGCAAGGGGGTTGGACTAGATGATCTCTAAAGATCCCTTCCAACCTTGCCATTCTATGATTTTATGACTCTGTAGCTGATAGGGCCAGTGCCAGTCAATTCTAAGATGGACCTCGCAGCTGACCCAGGCCTGGCCAATTAGTGACTGAGGTAATGCCTCTGTGAATAACATATTTGAGAAGGGGAAGAAGTTGCTGCACAGTTGCTAAACTGCAGCAGCAGCAGGGAGTGAGAATGTGAAAACATCTCTGCAGACACCAAGGTCAGTGAAGAAAGAGAAGGAGGGTGCTTAGGCCCTGAAAGAAAGACTCCCCTGTGAACTGTGGTGAGGACCATGGTGAGGCAGCTGTGCCTCTGCAGTCCATGGAGGAGTGATTCACTCACAGCCCATGGAAGACCCCACATTGGAGCGGGTGGATGCCTGAAGGAAGCCGTGACTCTGTGGAAAGCACCCTGGTGGGACCTGGGAGTCTGTGGCGAGAGAGGAGCTCACTCCAGAGCAGGTTTGCTGTCAGGATTTGTGATCCTGTGAGGGACTCAGATTAAAGCAGTCGGTACTTAAAGGACTGTTCTTCCAGTGGGTGACCCCACATTGGGGCAGTGTGTGAGGAGCTGCCCCCGTGGGAGGCCCCATGACGGAGCAGTTCATGAGGAGCTGTAGCCCATGGAAAGGACTCACATTGGAGGAGTTCATGAGGGACTGTCTCTCATGGGGAGAGGCCCCACACTGCAGCAGTGGGAAGTGTGAAGAGGCCTCTCCCTGAGAAGAAGCAGCAGCAAAGTCCATCTGTAATGAACCTAACTGCAGCCCTTATCTCCTATTCTCTGTGCTGACGGGGGAGAAGGAAGGAGGATCCTGGGAAGAGAGAAGGGTGGGAGTAGGTGTTGTAATATTGGGTTTTATTTCTCATCTCCCTGTTCTTATATTTTATTAATAAATCAAACCCTTTTATCCTTAAGTTGAGTATGTTTTGCCCATGATGCTAATTGTTAAGTGATCTCTCTGTCCTTGACACACAAACCTCTAATTTTCTCTGTACCTTGTCCAGTTTAGGAGGGGGAGTGACATTACAACTTGGTGGGCACCTGGTACCCAGCCAGGACTAAGCCACCACTTCTGCTATGAAAGGTGGCAGCTTTACTTTTAGCTGCAAACACTACTGGATCATTTAAAATGAGCACAAGTGCTCAGCTCATTCATATTTGAGGAACATCCATTGAAAACACACTAATGGCAGCAGATTTTGCTCATGGGACAAGGACCTTTATATTAAACATACAAGAGATCAGTTCTTAAGATTGGGAGGAAGATTGAAACAGTCTGGAGTGACCTATGCTATTATATACCTTTATTAAACTCTGAGAGGCCAAAGAGACCTGCCAGCTTTTCAGTGTGCTGGAAGGTTTGCAGGGCTCTTGAAGGGCTGCTGCTGCTTTTCTGAAATGCTACAAGATATAGATTGGTTGGGCACAGCTATATTTCCATTTACTTTCAGGATACAGTAGTAGAATTTCCCTGTGCTCCCTAGGGTTTGCTCTTCTACTAAATGACAGTGCAGAACATGTTATTAGCAGAGATGCCAAAGCCTAGCTAGCGCATGACACCTTGACCTCCCCAAGAATTATAATAAAGAAGTGGAAAGACCTCTATTTGTAGAACAGCGAGGACCTCTGGTGCAGCAGACAAGTGGGTCAGGAAAGATTGCTATATACAGCAACTGTCAAATGAAATTGGTTGGCTGCTCAGAAATTTGTTTCTGACTATTCCTCCAAATACATCTTAAGCTTCATAAGACACAAAGTGGAAAGGTGATGATGGATATTGCACATTCTAATGGCCTGTTTGATTTTAATATACAGTTAACACTTTCTTAGCATGTGGCAGCTGCATCTTGCCCTTTACCTTGCACAGGCACCCTGTGGAGTGCTGACAAATTACAATTAAGGATCTCAAACAAGAAGAGCAGGGCACATGATGATTTTTACACCACTGATGAATGCTTCAGTTCTGTTCTTTCAAGCTGGGTCTGGCAATTGATGTGGCTGCTTAGGCTATTGGTACTGCTACTAGCAATACTGATTTAGATTGCGTCAAAAATAACTGCCAGTGGGGAGTTACACTGCCTTAGTATAGCCATATGCTTGCTGGTTGTTTCTGAGAGGGAAGGGGGTTGAATCCAGACAACTGGTAAAGGATAGGGATCTTTACCTATTCCTGATAACCTGACAAATACCACCAGTTGGATGCAGGAGCAAAAGAGCAGCAATATTCACAGTAAGTCTACTTTCTAACAACACACTATAAAGGAGGGGACAGAATTGTGTGCCTTATAAACACATGGGCACTGATTCATGCAGTACAAAAACACAGACATTACTAAAGGGCAGGCCAGTGCCTGGGGTGACTACAAGCACTCAGATTGCTGCAGAGCACAGGCAAAGAGACATCGCTGCAGTCAGGGCAAAGTCACTTCATGTCAAAAAATAATATTGTTATTTTAACATCCATGCAGAATAAAACTGGCCCTAAGGATCCAGTTGCAGTCAAGTCCATTGAATTAAATCTACCTCCTAAAGTTCACCTAACCTTTTGGTGCATCTATCCTGATGTTTACAAGTTCATTGTGGGGCAAAAGGTGTGTGGCTGCCCTGAACTTGATGTTTTTCTAAGTGTGTGCTCCAGAATTCTGGTGCTCAGCTGGGAGAGGAGGTGGACTATCCAGCAAAGGCAGCGCCAGTAGCAGTGCCCGGGGCTGTGCCACAATGGGCAGATGGATTATTCTGAAGGTACAGACTAGCAGAGTGGTGTATCCTGCCCTCCCTGGCTGTGTAGCCTCTGGCACGTGACATGGTGCTTGCTCCCCACTGCTGCTCTGCCATCACACTCCCCTTTAGGAAAGGTGACTAAGTCACTTTCCCTCTCTCTTTCTTGCTGTCCTGCAGATTTGGGACACCCTCTGCTGCATCTGGAGTTCATGAACCCTTTACCCAGCCTGCTGAAACGAAATCTTCAGTCAAATGCCTCTCACTCACATGGCAGGTGGATGAAATCCAAATGCTGGATGGATTTTGGGGGGCAGGTAGTGTGCCTTGCCTTGCTTAGCAGCAGCTGTAGTCAGCTGTTCATCTGTCAGCATGGTGGGAGGTCCCTACCTTGTAATCATGAATGTGGGAGAGAGTCCTTGCCCCGCCAGCTTTCTCCAGAATCAAGTTCTGTACTCTCCAGTGGTATGGGAGGAAGCACAAACCAATGATCTTGGCTTCTAATGACACCAGAGCCTTAGAGATCTGATGTTTAACAGCAAAGCCCATGTTCACAAAGACATTTCTATCTGATGTCTCCTTTTTCTGCTGATAGAGCAATGGTTGCATCCAACCCTGGCCAAACCAGCTCAGCCTGTGTGCAGGGGAGACACAGGAGATCAGCTGATCTGACTGGTGGGGAAGGACAAAGTGGAGAACTGGCATTAGAATTAGAAGTGATGCTAGAGATCTTCACATGGTGAAAACTGTCTCAGTATACCTGGGATAGTGGTTGTGCTCAGCTGGAGATGAAGTCCAACAGCAAACTAGAAAAAGACAAATCCCATGTAAAACAAAAAGATTAAACATTGTTTATTTAACAACAAGAATCAGCATTTTGAGGACTGCAAACTGTGGCCTGTGATACTTGAAGCGGACAATGTTACTTTGACTGCAAAAGTCTCCATTTGGTTACAGTCAACATTTCTGTGTGCTCTTGTGCTCAGGCACACCCAAAGGCCTGTCCCTGGCACAAAGGACTCATAAGCTGCTATTTTGGGCTGCAGCCACTTCATGTAGAGCAGCTTCCTGCTGCAGCGACTGCAAGTTCAGGGCAAACTAAAGCACTTTATCCTGCACTTGTCCTCAGGGACAGCTGAGGACTCTTGGGGAGACCCAAACAACAGGCAAACAGATGAATAGACAACGCCATCCCAGGCAGACACGTGGCATTAGCAAACCTGGGATGGAGGTGTCCAAAACAGTGTGACATGGCTGCGGGGAGCTGGGCACCAGAGGCCTCTGGAACCCAACTCTTTCCAACTGGTTGAAATGCCACTGTGCTACAGACACAGTGGTCTTGCTGGGCAGCTCACACAACATGCACACAACTCTGTGTGTCAGGAGTGTGCCTGAGCTATGCACTCTGTGCTCCCTTAACAGCCTTGTCTGTTTTCCATCATTTCAAAAGCTTTGTCAGAGGGTTCATCCTGTCTGGAGAAGATCAAGATGGAGGAGTCCTTTTCCAGCTGTCTGGGACACACTGTCTGCTGTCACCTGGCCATGCTGTGAGTGTAGGAGAGTTTGCTGTGAAATGGCACTGAGTCCATTTAAGGAGCAGGAGAGGGGCAGAGAGGCAGCCCTGGCTTCCCCCTTCATTTTTTCAGGTGACCTGGGTGCACTGGCGAGCTGGCAGGTAAGCAGCTCTGAGCAGTCAGGGGCAAACTGCAGGCAGTGCCTGGAACGGACTTGAATGTGGACTTGAACTTTGATGCTGCTCCTTCCAGCAACCTTGAAAGGGAGGAGAGCAGTGGCGTGACCAGCCCGGGAGACTCTTGCTGACTCTCATAAACATGTTTTTAATCTCCCATTGCAGGCAGCAAGGAACACACTGTTCCTCTGAGTCCCTGCCTCTCACTCAGGACGCTGCCAGAACAATGCTAAGGAGCACCACTGCTTCCTGCGGCCCCCAGCCCCAAGCAGAGTAGGCCATGTTGTATGTATACTTACCCAGTGTTTGTCCTCAAAAAAAAAAAAAAAAAAAAAGAGAAATAAAGCTGTAAGAAGAACAAAAGAGCCAGCAGCTAGCAACCAAACAGCAGCCACATGCTTCCTGTAGGGTATTTTTAAGGTTTATAACAATTCATTCTTTATTTACAACACTGTTTTGTGTCCTTTTATCTAGCGCTGGATGCCAGTCTGCCCTCTGCTTAAACCAAGCTATTCACATCCAAGTGTTTGGAGCTCCACTGACTATGGGAGGCAAGCTTCGCTTCTTCAGGCTCTCAGCCCCAAACAGTTGGAATAATCTTCCAGCCATATTGAAGCAGGCCTTCACATTGTTCAGGGTCTGGACACTCTTAATCCTTATTTTAAAAAAGCTTCAGCTGTGTGAAATGAGCACAAGCTGCATCTGGTCATTGTTTTGTGCTATTAAAGAGTCTTGTCCTTCTGTCTCCAAGCACTGGCAAAGCCCTTTTGTCCCAGCCAAGCTCTTGGTGGCCAGAGACACAAGGACAAACTGTTTGCTTTGCCCAAGAGACACACACCTCAGAGACAATGGCATCTCTGCATCCACTGCCCCTGGGTGGAGCTGGGCTTTTGGTCTCAAGTGGCTTGAACAGAAGGCTGAGAGCTGACCTCTCTCTGGGCTAGGGTGTTTGGAGCTCAAGGTTTTCCAGTTTGTTTCACTGCATGTGATAAGGTAGGTGGAGCTGAAGCAAGAGCTGTCAGACAGCTTAGTACTTTCAAATTGGCCATATATCCATATTACTGTGCAAAGTATGGTGAATGTCTAAATGCTCCCACAGTGTGAGATTGTAGATCTTTCCAGTACAACACATGCTGTTTTGCAGACCTCATGGCAGGTAACACACTGAGGCTGGCCTCTTGCCTGGCATTGCACTCTGAAGGAGTTAATAATTAGTCTGCCTGTTGTCTTCTGGAGACTTCCAGGAGTGTATGTGTCTCCTTGACTAATCAGCAGCTTAAAACATTTTGGCTTGGTTCACGATTTACCGGTGTCAATGGGAAGCTTGTTAGAGATTTCAGTGAGCATGGTGTGAGGTCTAAAGAGGAATTATTGCTACTCTAATATTTATCATTTACATTGTTTAATCTGTTGATGCCACATTCTAATAAACTTTTTTATTGCTCGAAAAATAAAGTGAAGGGTTAGCATATGTTAGAAGCACATTACAAAACAGTGAATTCAATCAGTTCTCAGACATGCTTTTTAGACTACCTATTGATCTACCTATATTCTACCTATATTCTGTATTCCATACTCATACTCTATTAAAATGAGAACAACTAACTGAGTTTATTTTTTTTTAAACTCCTGTAAGGCAAAGCTTAACATAATGTCCACCAATATACTGCTATTCTACTTGAAATGTTCACATTAAAAACAACCCAGATAAACCTTCCAGTGTTACTACACTTAATGACACAGTGAGGATTGTTTATTTTAGCCTTTCATTGTCAACAACTTTGCTGGAATCTTCTTCATGTTCTTTGGAAAAGAAATAATCCCCTCAGAGCTTGCTGTTGAGTATATACCTTATTCTCCAAAACTCTAATTTCCTATAGCAGTGGGTGTGTTCATTCCTGGGAAGAAATGGGAGGATCTGCAGTTCTTCTCTGCTCTGCTTGACTGCAATAGTGCAGATTTAAAGTCAAGACACATCTGTCCCCTTAACATTGATGCTCACAGGTGGAGAATATCATTCTGCTGGAGCGCAAAGGAGAAGGCAAGGACAGTTCCTTGGAGGAGGATGAAAATGTCTCTTTCAGCCAGTCCTGGATACTAATCTCTGTAATATAATTTCCAAGGTCTGCCTGCATCAATTTATGGCACTCTAGTGAACAATTTTAACACTTTTCCAGCTCAGACATGGATGTTGTCATTCAAAAGAGAAAAGCCCAGGAATATGCAGAAGGTGCTTGTCATGGTTTGACATGACAGCCTTTTCTGGTAAGGGGGAAGGGGCTGTAAAGATGGTGCCTGTAAGAAGTTGTTTGCAACTCTCCCCAGATCTGAGCCAGACCCACTGCTGGGGCTGAGCCTATTAGACACCTCCACAATCACTTTTTAAGAAGAAGCTGGAAGAGGAGGTTTCTTCCTGCTTCTTCCTTCTTCTCTCTTCTTCTTATTCTGGCTGGTGGTGGTGCAAGGAGTAGGAACAGTGGGAGAAACAACCATGTGGACTCCAAGGTCAGTGATGAAAGAGAGGAGGAGATGTACCAGAGCAGAGACT
>WBNH01005597.1:0-32119 GCA_013401255.1 Urocolius indicus | reverse complement strand
AGTCGAGTACTGGAGTTTGTTTTGCCCAGCACCGTAATTGGCAGTGAGCCCTCCCTGCCCTTGTCTTAATCCACAACAACCTGGCTTATCTTTTTACTCCCATTTCGCTGGGGCCTCTGTCATCCTAACGAGGGTGGGGGTGACTGGGGGCACCGAGCGAGAGACTGTCGTGGTGCTGCTGTGCTAGCTGGGCCAAACCATGACAGTGCTTTGATTCTTTTATTTCTCTATTGAAGTGATCATCCAGGGGCTTTGAAAAATCATGAAAAGCTTTTTGTAAGTGTGACATGCCTCCAAAGCACTCTTCCCATCCTTTGGCTACAGAAGATGTATGCAGAGTATACACAAACTGGCACCAGAGCAACAGAATTAGGAAGCACAGAAGAACAGAAGAGCATGGAAGCAAAACATAGGAAGGGATTTGGACCTGCAAAAGGCTTCTGGGCACCTCCACAAATAAGATGAATAATAAAAACCTAAGAATATCCCTGATCAGAGCTTGAAAATTAAGCTTTCTTCATCATGTATTTATGTAAGACTTGAGGCAAAGCTAATTAGAAGCAAGGGAAAGTTGTGCTTTGACTTCAGAGCATTTTATTACAGGCCCTAACTAAGCACAAACAAGTGCTTCTGTGTCAGCACAAAGGAAGTTTCATGCCAGAGCAAACAGCTTCCTAATGTCTGTGAAGCAATGACACATACCTGTTAATACCTAGAGTGGTAAAAACCATCAGATCCACCCCTGTGTGAGGGTTGAATTCCCTTTCCCATTGTAAGCAGGGGAGTGACTCTGGGTCACCAATACCCTTTGCAATGCATGATACTAATCATGCTGCATGCCAGAGTGATTGGAGGAAAGGACAAGTACCCCTGCCAGATATTCCACCCTGTTTCCTTGTTAATTTGTTAAAAATCAACCAGGAGTGTTGCAGATTCTAAAGCTCCTAGGATAAGAAAACCACTCTAAAGAATAAATACTCAGAAAAGATATTTTAATTCATCTGAGTTCTTGATAGTATTTAATAATCGGCATCAATGACAGATCCTTAATTTTCTGTAAAAGGTCTGCCCAGTAATTGGTGTTTGGGTATCCTAGGCAAAGTAAGCATATCTCAGAGCTCTCAGGCAGTATTGCTGCCCTATAGGACGCAGAGCCCAAGTGCTGAGCCTCATGCTGTCTCCATTGATCATGTGGCTCCATGGTCAGCCCCTAGCCCAGGCATATCTTCTGTGCTGGGAGATGTGGCCAGTGGCCACAAGCTGTGCAGAGGCAGCTGCAGGCAGGGGTTCCTCTGCAACAATCCCACTGGTGTTTGCTGCAGTTCAAACATGGTCTGGGATTTTCCATTATCTATCTACCTTAGCCATCAGTGACACAGCAATGACATCGTTTTGAGCTCTGGATCTCCAGCCTCCTACAACCACAGAACTAGCAAGGAGACTTGAGTCATTTTACCTAAATATAAACATTCACTGATACTTGTGAAAGCCAAGAGCATCTATACAAGGTGCTTGTATGGGACTAGCAGACGTTACAAAGGACCTGTGGAAGATCTGTGATGTTCTAGAGAGATAAGAGACAAGCAGGATTCCTCATACTGCATCAGGTGTCTATTATTAGGTAACTGAATTAGCTGTGAGACAGCTCATAGCCGAAGTCATCCAAACCAAGATTTAAATGTGCCTCAAGTGTCTAGGGTCCCATTACAGTCAGTTGAACTCTGTCATTGAAGACAGGAGAGCTATTCAGCTGACTAGAAGTAGGTGTCTGCGTCAGGAGGAAATTATAGCTTTCCTGTGTCCTCTGGATATATCAACTCTGGTCACAAGAGAGGTGAGTGGAGAGAAGCAGGACTAACTGCCATTGCCTACTGGGCTGTCCTACTTTGTTTTTGCTGAGTGGAAGCAGGAGTAGCATTTGTCCAGGTACTGAATCAGTCATTCTGCCTTGAATGTGCATGCCAGCAAAGCCACCTTAGTGCCTGTAATACAAGATCAGGATATAGGCATCTAAAATTACATTGTCAGCTTTTGAGGAATGCAAATAAAAAGATGGTAACCCAGAAGTGTGCCCTTTCCTCTTTACCATCCCCACACCACTAAATTAGCTTAGCCAAGGGATTACAGACCACCAAGTTCCACCTTCTGTTTGTCAAAACTGCTCAAAACTGTAAGGGTAGACAGTTTTGGGGGTTATAACCTGATTCTCTCAAGTCATCATTATTACCATAGAAGAAAAGAAAAATAATCTGTTTTTCCAGCCCAGTAGTGTTTCTTATCCAAGGTAACAAAACTTGTTTTGTAATAATGCTCAGGGAAGGACAGTATTGCATGTTAAGTGCAAAGTCTGGTGGATTTGAGGGCTTAGTTAAGCGATAGGAAAAAGATGATAATGAACAACCGCTTTTATCAAGTCTCCAGGGAGCTTAATCTGGCTGTGTGCCCAAGGCACCAGTAACAAAATCAGTGTAGGCATTTTAGCTAATGACCTGGAAGAGAAAACAGAGGGTACTTTGGCATTATTTCTGTTGACATCAAGAACCAGGCTTTGTAAGGTCCTGATCGGGGGGCAAAGGGGTAAAGTGCAGCATCTGCTTATCTCCTGTGAAACCAGGATGCCTTTTAGCCGTGAGTAAACTTACTAATTTGAGTGAACCTCTGACATGCTGTAAGTAAGCAGTCCCCGTACATCCGGTGCTTCGCTGAATCAGGAACTGCAAGCGTGGCCTCTGTCACTTGCTGGGTTTGTGCCAGGGAAAGGAAAAAAAAAAAGGTGCCATTTCAACTTCTGGCACCTTCTGGACCACAGGAGCTCATCTGGAGCTGATGTCTACTGAGCAGCGGGCTGCACACCACTGGCTGCTGGGGCTGAATGCTCCACCCAGGGCCACGCAGCCAGTTGGTGCATCCCTGCAGCACCACAGCATATGACATATCTATATGACATAATATGAAAATTGCTTTGCCCAACGCCATTTGATAAGACTTAAAAAAAAAGTCCTTGCTTGCACTAGACTTCATTAAAGAAAACAAAAGAGAGTAGACAACTGTTTAGAAGATTTTATTATAAAACAATATATTTAAACATCTACATCCAAGAAAAAGGTTTAAAACTACAACTCTATTTTCAGGAATAAAAATTCAGTAAATTCTGAAAAAGATAGTGTATTATCTAGGTAGATAGCCCTTCAGTAATTTTTGATACTACAGAGATTCCACATGGGTTCCAAGTGCTATATACGCACCTCTGTCTACATCGTGAACGTGTTCTGCATCTTCTCTCTGCAAGCAGTTACAGATGTGTTTACATCACCCACATGCTTCAGCTGCTTTGAGATAGAAGTTTCAGCTCCTGCCTGGAGGAGCTGCAACTACATTACAGGTGCACAGTATACCATGAGATCAGACTCATATTCGAGTACTACCAGGTGCTGACAGAGGTATCATTTGTGTTTACTGCACAACAGTGACTATCTAGTTATGGTTCTGTGACTTTCTATTCAATACAAAAAAAAAAAAATTAACAATATACTCAAGTATAATGGCAGTGAAGGCAGCTTTTTCACATCTGTGTATTCCAGACAAAGATATTTAATTTTTACTTTCCATTTAATTCACTGAGCTGAGCTCAGATATATGATCTGGTGACTTTTGGTGATGGCAGCTTGTTCTCTGTGATGAAAACAGCCCTGATGCAAGACTGGAGTCACCATTACTTCTAAATTTAGTTTATTAAAAAAATTTAGCATCTCAGAATACTTTTTTGATTGAGAAATCTATCCCAACAGCACTTCTATACACACAGTTTCAGCTTTCTCCTATTCCCATTAAAGAATATTTGACATTCACCATAGAGTGTGGAGTGGTTTTCTGTCCAATCAATACAAATCTATTTTAGAATGGCTGAGCAAGATGCTTTAAGTACTGCACTTGTAACTTCTTGCAAAGGATCATCTATGTTTCAGATAATATATTAATAAAAAAATTCAAGTAGTACTATACAGGTCTGATGAAATTTGACTGGCCAGTTTGGCAATGTCCAATAGCTTAACTTCTATTCTGTCATTACATTTACCTTGCTTACAAGGGGAAAAATTCCCAAAGAAGCTGAGAAAGGAAAAAGCTTATAGAGAGTGGAACATTTTCCCAATGGTGCTGCTCCACTGGTACTGTTCCCCATTATTTTGCTGTTCATATAAGTTTTTCTACAGTTTTCAGTGCTGCTTTTGAAACATCTCATTTCCAAAATATTTCCATTAAAAACCCTTTCCTTTCCTAGAAAAAAAAAAAATCTAGTTCCAACACCACTCTTCCTGAAAACCCTTCAAACAGACCTTCAGTGCTCATCACAGCTCAGGGTGTAGGAAGCCCCATGTACCTCTGAGCTTCTGTGGTCCAATACAAATTTGACAAAGATGGCTTAGTGTACTGAACCACTAATTATCTAACAGCATGATAAAAAGGAGCCACAAGGCCATGTTTTAAATGTCATGTTTACACAATACAATGACCAAAACTTCTCCCTTCAACTTGCATGTCTGACACCTATTCCTAGAAAATCCTAACCAACTTTCACACGCTTTCTGGAGTGCAGGAGTGCATAAGAGCCTTACTTGGCTAGTTTTCCATGAACAGCTTCACATTTTTTTAAAAATCTAGCAGCGTAACTCACAGAACAAGGTATCACATAAGAACTGTTACTGGAATATAGGTTTTTTCTAAAACAGGACTCCCTTATATATGGAAAACATCCTCTCCCTATCTCCCAGGGCTCCTTCCCTTCCAGTCAGGCTCTATTTGAATGCTGTTTATACCTTGCTACAAGACTGCCATGTCAAGTGGATCTTTTCCAAATGTTATAAATACAGCTTTAAATACAGGTGTTATTTATCTACCTGAGAAGTTCTGTAATAAAATGAACCACTGGTAACTATTCTAGGAGAAAAATATATACCAGCATAACCGATGCTTATCAGTATTCAGAATTCAAGCATTAAACAAGACTCAAAAATTGCACACCTCTACCACATCAAGTCTTCGGTTATAACAAAAAAAAACCAGTTCAGATTTTCCTATATACACATCTCTTCTTTAAAGACATATGTGTTCCTATTTTCCCTATCCTGAGGTCCGCAGCAAGATTTCCCATTCAAATGCACACAGCCTAGGCTATAACATCCTTATCTTCTTTCTCTCCTGCCAGTCCCAAAACTGAAGAAGTTGCTTGTTTGGAGGTACATGAATACTTCCAAACACTAGTCTTATTTGAGAAGCCAACTTGATCCCCTTGTGTGCCTGCATATCAACTTCTCTTCAGATAGCTGCAGTCTGCTTTGATACATTCTTTGGGTCTTTACTTGGGACACACCAGTCATCTGCCTCTGAGGTAGCCTGGTAATGCTTGGAAGCGGATCTGTTAAAAACTGGGAGCTTCTCTACTGAATCTGTTGATAGGGCCTAAAAATACAAAAAGGAAAAAATGTTATTTGTTTCTAACTCTCAATAATGCCAGTTTGCAAAAATTCATGCAGTATGTTCCAAGACAGTGACACTACAAAACAAAGTTATTTAGGCAAATGTTTCTACAACAGATGCAGTAGTTCATGTGCTTGCTCTGGACAATTTGGCAGGACAAATGCAGCAACGTCAAGTCATATTTACACATTTTTATAGGCTGAAACAGTTAATCTCAAATCTATTTTCCAAGTAGTCCTTGAAGATTTGGAAAATAACTTTCATTTACAATATTCCAGAAAAATTTTAAAGTATGTTCCTTTCCCACTTCTATATTTATTTTGCAGTGAAAAAAATCATATTCTCTTGGGAAATGGTTAAATTGAAATCTAACACGTATATAGCTGAACCATCTCTTCCTTTTGTAATGCTTCTCTAGTTGGGCTTCAGTGTGCCTGGTCTCTCTGGTTTACCAGAAGAAATTCAAAGTAAATTTTTCCCATGAGTAAGTTAAGAAAATTGCAAAAAACATGTAGTCTTTTTTTTTCCCCCCCAGGCTACTTATAAAAAGAACACTGCATGTTACTTGCCAGGTATTAAAGATTATCGATATCCGAGTCCCGTATATGGGCTACACAGCAGATGTTGATTAGGACTAGGTACTAGTCTTAATAGTACTAGTATTCTATAGACTTTCTGATTGTCAGGGTAAAGAATCAACAGTAAAGAAACCAGACCTGTTGCTCACTCCTTACTGTTAACTTCACTTTCTGCCAGTACTCTGTATTCCATAAACCAGTAGATAACAAATCTAAAAACTAATGAGGCTCTCATTAGAAGTTTTTCAAGCAGACTGAAGTTAAAAGTCAAGTGACCTTTTTAAGTCTAGATACCAGTTACCAAATTTTACTGGTGTTTCTTAACAAAAATAAGAGGTTTTCTACTCATAAGCAGAAAATTTGTTTACCTTAAAATGATATTGAGTAGTTACCTCCCTGCATTAATGGTAGTTACCTTTTATTTAACTAAATCAAAATACGTACCTTCAAGTAGATAATAGCATCTGTTCCATAACCACATATGGAGTAGAGATTTAGATCTCCTTGAAAGTATTTAGCATACAGACGAGAAATTGGCAAGCCATATCCAAAGCCAGCCTAAAAATACAGTACAAGACAAGATTAATTTATTTTTTACTAGTACTTATGACTTTAAATTAAATAGCTGGAAAGTGTTCCACAATTTTAAACTCTTACAGAGCCCTTTGCAGTTCCTCTTCTAAGAACACAGAAACATCTGATCAGTTTTATACAGAATATTTGAACTGACCATTAAGAAAACCACAAGAAAGAAAAAATCTCCACACAACAGGAAGGGTTTAGATACATGTCCCACTTTTCTACATGGCTGTACTAAACAATAGGATGACCCATTCCATTTGTCCAACACTTACAGTAACCTAATTAGCAACATAGGTATCGAAAATATCTTACAAGAGGAGTATTTCGACCATCATCCATCCTCGGCCTGGGTGCTGTGGAATACATGTAGCTAAAGAGCTGTTCAGTCTTCCTTACTGGAACACCACCTCCTCTGTCTGAGATCTGATTTAAGAGATAATAAAGTTAACTACAAGCATGTACCAAGAATGGTATTTCGAATGCTGTTATTTGAACATATCTTTCCAATAGTAATAAATGCAAACATTTATTTTGCAGAAAATTCTTTTTCTAAATGGAGGCTTTGAGCATAAATAGTATCATGCAGAGTATCTTTGATGTGTTGTCAGAGGCTGGAAGGTGTTTTAATAGAGTTTGCTGCAGCATATGCAACCGTAAGATTACATTCAGCCCATATTGTAGTTGTAAATACCTTAATTGCCAGGTCTTCTTTTCCAAGAACAACTGTCACTTCAACTGGAGAAAGGGAAGGACTGTTTTCTTGGTATTCAACAGTTGCCCTCATTGAATTCTATGGAAAAGAAAGTTACCATTACCAGAATGCTGGATCTATGCATTTGAAAAGTATACCCTGTAATGTAGAGGGTGACCACTGTTACCCTCCACTCCTATCAGTACTTAGTTTCCAGGGAAAACACTAATTTAGCGTAACAAGAGCAGAGGAGGTTTTACACCTAAAAGTGACTAAGCATAGCAAAGGCTCTTCTATTTGTGAAAGATGACACTCTTCCTGCCCAACATAACTCAGCCCATGTAAATGCAATAACGTAACTCCCTTAAAAATCACCAGGTTTCTGAAGAGCAGAGTTCACCAGTTGCTAAAGGCTGCAAGAATCCCCATGTTTGGCAGCACATTAGTTCAGCCCCACTCACCACTTAAAGATCTATCATCTGCTCCACATAAAAGGCAGCAAGTCAAACCTACACTACAGATATAATTTCTGGAAGGCAGCTAGCAGTAGTCACAACTCCAAATCCCACTTTTACTCTCTTTCTCCCCCTTACCCTGTCCCATTTAACACTTCACAAAAAAAAAAAAAAAAAGTGTCCAAACACTCACCTACAATCATCCCTTTACCAACTGCCAAAGCTATTTCCACACATAACATTTCAGAAATCTCACTGTCCTATGCAAAGTTATACTTCATTCAGATCTAGCTAGAGAGTCTAAGTATTGATGCTTCAGCTCAGACTACTACTGGATGATACAGTATGACTCAGACTACTACTGGATGAACAGATGATACTGACATACCTTAAAGAGTTCAAAAAGCATGTGATAAAGATGAGATGGAACATATACAATGTTAATTGGCTCTCCTGGATGTTTTCCTAGAGGAAAGAAAGAACATATGCAAGATCTAAAAGGGTAATGGAATTTTTCTGTACTGTATCCAAATTTTATGATAAGCAAGTGGTATGCCAAAACAAACATGAAAATAAATCCAAGTTTCAGTATAAGGGTTTTTTTCCTTCAAACTTTATGCCCTCTAACAGTGTTCAGATTGTAATTACCACTTGCTTAGTAACAGATTTTTTTCAAATAAACTGAAAAATTTGAGTACTGACTCCCTTTTATAAGCAAAGGATTTCCGAGGTTAAGCAGAAAGCCTCAGATCACATATATGCAGCCAGCTTGGACCAGAACCAGCATTTCAGTCAGTAGCCCTAGTTATCTCACTCCATATACAGAGTTCCTCAGTAGCAACCTATCATATTACTTGAAGTACAGGTTAGTCTTACTTCTTCAAATTCATAAATATGAAATCTCAAGAAATCTAGTGTTTAAGATACAATGACACCTGAGTTCCATGATGAGAGTTGAAATGAGATGTCTATAACAGGAACAGAAGAGGAGCTAGCCCAAGACAGATCAGCTGGTATGTATTGTTATGGCTACAGAAATGGGAGCCATTTGATTCAGTAAAAGCAGCAGTTTGGCTACTGATAGGATGTAAAGGCTCTCTTCTTACCATTCACTTGAGTAAGTTTCAGTTCTGGAGACGTTAAATAATACTGGTCACATAACATCTTGGAACTTGCAAAAGCATCTGAAATATTTAAGTAAAATATATGAAGCATAATACCAAACACTGTAGAAAATAATTCCAATAGATGGCAAAAAGTGTTACAGACTCCAAGCCTATGTCTCAAAAGAATGATAACATTGCATCCATTATGTGCGTTAAAAACTCAGAATACAGGACCTCGGGCAAATCTTCAGTACAACTTGATAACTGTCAAAGAGATGCATCTCTTTTCTATGAGTAGGTAAGACCAATCTCCACACCACATACAACTAACTCCTACCTCATTTGTCATTTGCTAGGCCTTACTCTAGCCCATTATTCACTGCTACTTTGTATTTTAAATTCTGTCCTACAAAAGCTCATGTTTTGACAGACTGCTTTCAGCTGTTTCAATAGAAAGCAGTTAGCATCCTATGCTGCATGCTGGTTACCCAAACTACTTGCAATCAGATGTGTTGAAGACAAATGCAAAGGAGCTGAGAATACATACCATTCACTACTTCAACAACATCGCAGCAAGGATCAATGCTTCCAATATGCCTTGGGTGCCCAGAGCCAGATTTATCATCAAAAAGAAGGGCTGTTTGAGATGAAAACAATATAGTATTTAATCCCAAATACTATATTACCAAAAAAAAGCCTTAAATTTAGACTAACACAGTGTAATCACAACATATCATCATATAAAGTCTGAGTTTAAAAAATGATATCAACTGACAGCAAACTATATTTGTTTTCCTGTAGTTCACCATATAAAGGCTTTTCAGATATAATGAACAAGATCCCTCCATATTCCTCACAAGACTTACTGCACTTAGCCTGATGTCTAGATCCCATTACTTTCATTAGTCATGCATTCAAACTTTTCCATGTCACACAAAAATCACCTAAGGCAGATCTCCAAGAATTTCAAGAAATGTTTACATTAACAAGTTTCTCATTAAGTTGAACTTTTTCCTCAGGTAAAAATATCTACTTACTGTGTTGGTTCATTAGCATCCGGGTGGAAATACGACTCAGGTAAAAACGATCCAAAAAATACTGGATGTTTTGATTGGTGACAGGATCTACTTTGAAAGTGTCTTTGTATTCAATCACTCCTTGTGCCATTGTAGGAACCACATCATGATGTCTGTTTCGGACTCTAATTAACGTATCTATAAAGCTAGGTCAAAAAGAGATCTTTTTAGAACATTATTCTAAGACTACACAGAGGCAAGCTTTGTACAACATCATTATCTAATCCAGCAGCACCACAGACTAGTGCGTAACAACCTTAACATTACATTACAGTACTTTCTTTCATTATTTTAAAAGTAACTCCTCACTGACACAAACCAGAAGAGTTTGTTATTTTTAATACAAAAGATCTAATAGTTAGCCATGTCAAATTCATCCTGTTTACTCATTCGTAATAGTCTGAGGAGAGGAGAATGTGAGGAAGGGAAAACACCCCCAGCTGACATCTTGGAAAGAAGCAGTGATGTTAACTCACAGATGGTTTTTGCTGCTGTTTCTGCCATGGCAGTTCAAGGGCCAGTGTGCCCCTGAAAATGAGCTGTGACAGGTCAGATTTATTTGTAATATTGCTAAATGTGAACAGAGATTTAAACCAGCTTGCTCTATGCACAGCTCTTCATGTTGGATTATCAAATTCAGTTGATGACAGCTGTCAGTTTAAACAGACTATACTGTGATAAGTGCAATGTGAGATCAAAAGTTCAAAGCAACAAATGAAAAGCTTACTCAGATAAGACTTTTTGGTCATCTGGGCTTTTCTGACGGAACTCAACCAGCTCCATTAGGCTTTGGATGTACCTAGTGAAAACATAACAAATATATGCTATTCACCTGATTTTATTAGTCTAGAAATATGAAAAAAATTTTGTCTTGTCCAAATCATCCCTCTTAACAAGTCAGCTAGAAATTTAAAGTATCTTTGAAGTATCCAAGTTGTATCCAGGTATGGAATCACAGATGGACACTTCTCGTCTGTCTGAACTCTCAAAGTTTTTTAAGTCTTTTCTTGGGCTTGCCATCCAGAAAGGAATCTAAACCCTCACTTCAGGTACGTAGGATCCTCATACAATTCTTGAGAAGTGCATCAAAAGAAGATCCAAATGATGATTACTGATCAGTAAGCCACCTAAGCAGAATTTTTCCAAATCTCATCAGCTTTAGCTCCAGCTAAATACTTGAGCCTCTTGTGCTAACATCTGACAGCCTTAACGCACACTGCAAAGGCACAACCGTTTGCTAAATTAAGAACAGTTTCTGGACCTCACTCCTGCTATTGATGTCAGCCATCCTTGCAAATGCTGCAACTGTGCAAGTAAAGCATGGATAAATCAGATTCAACCACTGTGTCAACCACAAAGATCATATTAACTGAACTCCAAACACTTGGTGCACAGACTGAGGCAATATGCTATGGAACAGAAGTTCTGTTAATTCCATCAGCAAGAGACACAAACAAGTATATAGCCTGTTTTCCCATTTTTGTGTAGCTCTGGGGGTCTGTGATGCTACATGAAAACAGAACATGTTTTCTTCTCTCCCATCTTAAAGACTACAAAGTGAGATTTGCTCTAGCAGGTATTTCGAATGGTTAGTTTAATTTTAAAAAGTTAATTAAAGTTTTCCTTCAATTTAACTTTAGCATGCTAGCAAAGAACAGTATACGACAATTTGCAATTCAGCTTTGATGAATGAACTTAATTTCTATTGCATTTTGTTATTGTCTTCTGCTACGTAAAAAAGTCTGTGATAATAAGTTGCAAAGCCATGTTATTTTACAGGCTGAATTCAAGTAGTTCTTACTTACCAGCTTTTCACTAACTGTACTGATGGAGTGCCTAGTAATTTATCAGGAAGAAGCTCAATTTCTCTCAGTATGTTTGCAAATCGCACAGGAAGCTCTTGTCGCAAAAAGGCAAATGAAGTTCTCTCACACCCATTAGTTGAACCTATGAAAAAAAACAAAATAAAAACTTTGTTTACAAAGTTTTGAGACACAACTAGGTGTCTTTCCCATGGACTTCAGGACTGTATTCCTTTGCAATCATCATGCTATTACTGACTAGTTCTCCCACGTCTACCTATCTGTATTGAATGTTGCCAGCAAGGCACAGAGTGTTCCTGGCAGTAATATTTGTATATTTTCCATTTTGACACGGGACTTATTTGTAATCCTCTAGAAGAAGTGCTCCGGCCTTTGTAAACACAGGCTTCCTCGGGGTGACATCTGGAAATGTTATGTAAGCACAGACTTCAGCCACCACAGCGGTAATTGGATCTGGGTACATCTTGTTCACTCCAGCAAGACAAGACTAACGGCTCCTCCCCGATAACGTGTCCCGCAGACACGAAAACAACCCTTAGCCGATTTAGCTACCACTCCTACGCCCCGCCATCCCTTTAATTCCTCCGACGTAGGTCTGCAGCGTAGCTTCAGCTTTGATCGGGGCAGGCACTGCTCGCCATTGCCTGGCAACTGGCCGGCAAGAAGCCGAAGCCGAGGACCGCCGCTTTCCTAAAGCGACGTGCCCGGGCCCGGCGGGTCCCCGAGCGGTACTCAGACCGGCCGCTGGCGGGGCAGACTCCTTCCTCCGCCTTGGCGCTGGGGAGCCGGGCTGGGCTGCGGCGCGGGCAAGGCTCGGGTCACGCGTACGGGGGGCGGCCGCCCCCTCCGCAGCCCCCGCGCTCGCCCCTCAGCGGAGCGACGGGCTGGGAGCCGTGCCCCGCCGACCGATCTCCCACCCCGCTCGTCTCGCCACTCACCGAAGTCCAGCAGCTGCTTGATGGAGAGCGGAGACGGGGAGAAGCGGGAAAACTCCTCCACCTCCCGCGGCAAAGGGCCACGACGGCTGATGCTGCCGCCGCTGGCTCCGGCCAGGGGAGCGGCGGTGCGCAGGGCGATCCGGGCGGCTTTCATCGCTGCCGGCGCGTCGGGCGGTGGCAGCGGCGGGGAGTGCCGGGTGTGCCGGCTGGTCGGTCGTTGTGTGCCGGGTGTGCCGGCTGGTCGGTCGTTGTGTGCCGGGTGTGCCGGCTGGTCGGTCGCTGTGTGCCGGGTGTGCCGGTCGGTCGGTCGGTCGGTTGCTGTGTGTCAGATGTGCCGGTCGGTCGTTGTGTGTCAGATGTGTCACGTGTGCCGGCTGGTCGGTCGTTGTGTGCCGGGTGTGCCGGTCGGTCGGTTGCTGTGTGTCAGATGTGCCGGTCGGTCGCAGATCGCTTCCCGGCCGGTCGCCTTCGCAGCTCCCGCTGTGCCCTCTCCGGTGCCCCGCACTCCACGTGCAGCCCGTATTTACGGCCCCGGTGGGCGGGACTCCGGCAGGCCGCACCCCGCCACCCGTAACGGAACGTTCCCTGCGCGGGGCGGCTCGTGACAGCCTTTGGCCGGGCCCCGCTGTGCCCCCGTTCCCGCGGGTGCGGGCGCGCCGCCAGCCCCTGCGCAGCGCCGAGCGTCCCGCGCAGGCTCCGGTGACCTTGTTTACTAGGCAGCGGCGGGGCAATGTCAGCGCGGGGCGGCCGTGCCAAGAGCCGAGGGCGCGCGCCCCTCGGGCACCCAGGTCAGGGGTCGCTGTCACATGCTGCGCCAAGTCCGGTGGCCGGCCGGGGGGGGGGGGGGTACGGAAATGTCTTGTGGATTAATCAAAGGGGGAACTGTCCCTGTGCTCTGCGTGCAGGGGGTGCCGGCGGTGGAATTACTGCAAAGTCCAGTGTTGGCCGAGAGAATAGGTGCCGTGCAAAGAGACCAAAAGTAGATCCTAGCTACAGGCTTCGGAGTGCTTGACATGTAGGTCATCTCTGTGACCCAGATTATTAGTGACCAAATATGCAAAGACAGCTGCTTTGGTGACGCACTGGCCCCACATCAGAGCTGACCTAATAGGTGACTAGTTGAATAGCCCTCTTGGTCAGCTCATCTTCTAGGGCCACCAAAAAGCTGGGAAAAGCCTGCACACCTTTCCTCTTCACGGGGAGGGACCTTTGATCTCCAGGGCTGCCTGTTTTTTTCCCAAGAAGCCAAGTCTGGTTCACTAAGGGCAGGCTTTGCATAATGCATTGAAGAATAGAGCTAATGTCAGCAAAGGACTACCTGACATCTTAAATTTTGGTCAATAACAGCAGAAGCATGTGGCTTGTAAACAACAACATGAGAGAATATAGACTTAATATTTACATACAACTCCTCAATCTAGTTTTTATATGCATATGTTTCTACTCACACACAAATATGTGCACTTTTTAATGGTAAGGAAGATACATTCCTAACAAATTAATAGAGTTACTGTAAACAGGCAGAGGAGAACCTGTTTTGACCTTTATCTCATTTTTGTCTTCCTAGTCGTTATGTAATGTCCCTGCTTAAAGTTCTACTCCCATTGTACTTTCTGGTTTATTATTTTATGGCTCCTTGCTTTATTATTTTATTGAGAAAGTTACTCTGTTATTGTTCCACTGGATGGATTATGTTTTACCACAGCAATTGACTGTTGGCATATGAAATGTTAAATGAAGCAAACCAAAGACATCTAATAACAAGTGTCACCTATTTTTTCCTGTGTTTGCCAGAAGTTGAAAATTTTAAAGTAGATGTTGAGGTGTGTTTTTGAACATTTTAACATTGTCTGCAAGTTGCAGGTGACTCACAGAAGTAAAGGTACCATACCAAGCAAGCAAGCAAGCAAGCATCCCAAAATTAACATTTTGCAATAAAATGTGAGACAAGAAGGTCCTCCACACTAGATAATTGTTCTCATTTTTAAGGTTACTATTTCTATTCCTATTGAGATACTTAGTTTTATTCTGCTGGTCAGCTGACCCTGCTTAATATAAATAACTACAATAACCTTTCTGAGTAGTCATATTACACTCTCTGTTCTGAATAAGGAAGAAGTCTGCTAGGAGTAATTCCTGGTTTTATATTCCTTTTCTTCAGAGCAACTTGTTTTACTTACAGTTTTTCTGGTAGTTATGTGCAGTAAGGGATGAACAAACATCTTACATATTTAGCTCTGAACAAACGGTGCAATTGTTGTTGCAGGAAATATAGGAAACGTGTTGCCTTCCCCAATTATTAAAAGGGCAAGGATCCAGTAACTCAAATCCTGGATGCTTTTCAAATCAAACCAAACTCTACAAGAATTTTACACACCAGCAGTGCAACAACTAACAAACATTTTATTACTCCAATGAGCCTCTTGAAGCATCGTGTCTCCATAATGCAAGTATACTTCTCTTCATATGATGGGTTATACATTACAGTAGGTTCTGAATTATATAACTTTCCATTCCTGTAAACATAAATTATATATCTGGGAAGAAATTTTAAGTATGTCCTGAATGTAGGACAAGGCAAAATGCAAAACTTTAGGCACAAAGGTAATAATACACCAGGATTCATAGTCAGCCAAGCTGCATGTGAAGAAGACAAGGTTGTGGAAATTGTTATCACTTCAAATAACACCACAGTCTATCCTGACCGTGGTACTGTTTGTTTTCACTTTATTTCCTCTCCACTATTCACTCCTTCCACCTGCAGCCCCAGTGCACATGGCAGTTGTAAGTGCAGGTGTCAGAGAGCAGCATTTTGATGGTGAAGGGCAGTGCCAGACAAGGTCCCATTTCTGATGCTTTAGTATTTTAATGTTCTCTTCTGAATTGCCCTGGGAAAAGTTTTGAAAAGGCAAAAACAATGCTTTCTGTTGCTCAGTCACAGTAATGTTTTGCAGACTGTTCTCAAGAAAACGGAGCCGTGCTAACATTCTGCTTTTTTTTGCCCAACAGCCGGGTCCAGAAGAGTGGAACAAATGAATCCTGGATTCCTGTCCATTTGCTTCCTAATTGCTATCCATCACAATCAACTCTCTCCCTCTTCAGTGTCCCTTATGTCCTCCCCAGTGCTGGAGACACGTGCTGTACTTAGGTCAGAGCTGTATTCCTGGCTAGCCAGAATACGTGATAATGGGCGGAGGTCTAACAGAAGGTGTCTTGGCTGACTTTGCCCTACCTTTTCATCTGTGGGGACACAAATTTAAGGATCTTCTTCCTAACCCATCTGCCAACAAGTGCTGGGAGACACAATGTGCCATGCTGGGGTGGGTGCCTTCTCCTGACCAGCCAGAATACATGTGACAACAACTGGCGGGGTTGCTGCTTTCTAGTGGAACGAGTCTTGGCTGTTTCCCCTGCCTTTTCCTCAATGTGGAGTAAAATTTGAATCTCCCTTCCGTAAACCGTAAGTCATTTTGTACACAGTTTGCAGGAAGTTTGCAGAAATTCAAATTTAGTTGAAATGGTTAGGAGGGATGGTTTGGCGAACAGGTGAACAGCATTACTGAGAAACCAGACTAACATTTTCTGCCAGGGACAAAGGCAACTTCTGACTCAATTTTTGTAAGGAAGGGTAAATGATGACACAGGAGGAGCAGTAAGTCAGGGTGGAAATTCATGGTAGCGCTGGGAATTTTTGAATGCAAGTGTAAAAAATAGTCTAATGACTGAGAGGCATGAGCTTTTATTCGCAACACTTAATGGAATTTCCAACAGTACTGCAGTCAAAAGCACTCACCCTCAGCCTGCAGATGGGTCTGCATTTATGTAATTGGATTGATACTTCAATCTCTAACATGTTTGTTTCTAAATATTAAAGTGTCCCTTTGCATGGAAAAAAAAAAAAGACAGAAATAGCATTACAAACGAGGGTCATATCTTCCTCTTCTCATCTTTCTATCACCTGACACTCCAGCCGCAGGAGTTGTTTTGCTGCTGATGGCTCCTGGCATGACCGAAATAGCCAAAGTAGGTGAAAGGTTGTGGAGCAGCAGACAAACAGGCTGGCATGCCCAAGTCCACCACTGGTTCAATGAGGGAAAGGTCCTGTAGCTGTTTTAGTACTTGCATAATCACCCCCGCCTGCTCATAGTTTGCAAAAGTCAAGAGTACAGTAGCTGGATCGTTTTACTGCCAGCACAGCGTTCAGCTGGCAGCCTGCTTGGAGCTGTAAACACCAGCATGTGCATGGCAACCCAGCAGCCCTGAGCAGGGGATGCTCTTTTTCTTCATTCCCTGACTTCAATATCCATGTCTAAAATTGCATGTCACTTTAAATTCAGGGAGAAAGAGAATGTATTACTGGTTTTAAAATTGCTTTCCCAAAAAACAGCAAGAGACTTGCACAAGATTAACTGTGGGTGTTTCAAACTGGGAGCATAGAGATAGAAGAAGAAGAAAACTGTTTTGGAGTACAGGTTTACCCTTCAGGAAAAAAGCTAGGACTGAAACTGTGCCAAAATATCACTCAAAAGTGTTTCTCTTGAAAAGCTTGTCACTACAGCATGTTGAAGTCAAGATGGTGCTTATTATGTGGGACAACAGTAAACTTTGGCTGAGCACATCATTGCAGAGGAAACAGAGGTGAACTCTCAGTGTGGACTGACACTAATCCAGCGTATATAGCTGGACAAAAAGATACCTTTCTCTAGCCTCAGCTCTTGTGCAACAGTAGTTCTTATGGAGGAGCGTGTGGCACCCTCTATGAGAGCTGCTGATGCAGAGGGAAAAAACTAGCAAAAGTTTCATCAGCACAGCTGCTGCTCTGGGCCATGGCTGCCTTTGCTGTAAACAGCCCTGCTCTGGAGAAGAGCACCTGGGAATAAGCGGACAACTTGTGGAAAGGCAGAAAAAAGTCAATGTTAACAAAATAATACAACCTTTAAGGCCTAAATCTGTTTCAGCTGAATCAGAAAACAGTTATTCTGTAGGACTATGGGAAGGATGTTAGTGGTAGAAGATGGATCAATTTAAAAGTTTTGAATTAGACAAGAAGCACCTCACCCTGAGAAGAAGATTCAGCTTCACTCATAACACTTACACAAATCGTGGGCTTCGTACTGCTACATATAGTGATTTTCTTTTTCAGCATACACCATTCTGGGTGAAGATAAGACATTTTTGCTTTTATATCTGTGGTGCTTTGTACAGTTGGCTGTAGCAGGCCACTTGGTAAAGTGGATGTGGTGGGTTGAGTTTCTGCTCAGAATGATAGCCTTGAATTATTAGTCCAGGTTATTTTGTCAGAGGCTGATCTTAGAAAGCATTCTGTTTCCCCAGTTGTTACCCATCAGCATTTCTTTAGCCAGATCTAGAAGAATTTATTTTGGTGTCCAACATCATAGAAACTTGAATGAGAAATTTAGCCCGGGAAATATTAAGTCAAGACAAGAGACAAGAGACATCACCTAGAAGAGGGTTCCCCACAGCATTATCTGGCCACCTTTTTGAAAGCGATGCAAGTTTATGGTATCATTTGAATGCCACTTCCTGGTGATGTTTTGGATTACTCAAGGGAAGTTTCCTGTTTGCAACATTGTGCCTGGTATTTCTAAAGTGTGAATTCACAGATATTAATCAGTTGATCTCATAAAGACTGAGTTTCCATAATGTACTCTACAGAAGTAAGTAAGCCTATGGGATTTTTCTTATTTGATGAAATGTATAACCATTTAAGTAGGGTTGAATATTTGGGGATTTCCTCATTTCCAGAAAGAAATGTAAGCTTACTCTCTCATTCAGTACTAGAGAAATGTTGTGAAGTTTTAATATTCAGATCAAGCAATAAATCTACTGTAAACCACCAGAAGAACCTCTAACCAAGAGAAAAATTGATCACCACCACAAGAGAACTTGTTAGCTTTCATTGAATGCTGAGAGGGAGGGCAGTACTTTCCCCTAGGGTAGCTGCTGGAGCAATGCTTTTCTGCTCTGCTTTCCATTCCAGATATTCTATGTGGAAGCCTGAAAATTTATTCCTTATATGCAACTCCCTGTATGCTGAAGCTTAGGAAATTCTGATGAAGAAGTTATAAAAAAGCAGTGTGGAATACAGAAATGCATGTGTTGTTCCAGCAAGAGCAGGATAATAATTTAAATAAATTGTTAGCCTTCTTGTGAAATACAGTAAATGGCCAATGGTATCTGTCCTTTCCATGAGAAAGACTCAAAGAAGTGGTGGACTGCACTTTGAAAAGCAGACCGTAACTTTGTGTGAACAGTTCTGGCTGCTTAATAAAGGCTGTGAGACCCTGCCACTCTAAGGGACTTCAGTCAGAGCTGTGATCCTGTATCACCTTGAAAATGTAGGTGCTAGGTCTGACCAACATCCTGAATTTAACTGTATTGTTGAAAATGTGGGATAAATTTCTACTCCAAGTCACTCAAAGAAACCAGTTACAGCATTTTGTCTCCCAGAATTTTCTCTTTCAAATAAAGATGAAGTGTGTGCCCTGTTTAACCATTCCTGGATAAATCTATCTAAAATTGTACCTTCGAATCATCCACGTAATTCTAGCACTTTAGAGTCAGTTCATATTTCAAGTCTTGTGCCAAATGCTTGAATGCCTTGGAGCAGAGAAGACCCAGAGGGAACACATAAAATTATATAGGAAAGGCACCAATTCACTCTTCCTGAGCAGTAATTTGGTTTGGTTTAGTAACCTGTGTAGTGGTTCACTAAAATGATGAACTTCAAGTAAACTCTAAAGAGTGTGATTATTGATATCTGCTGAAGGTGACCTTTATGTGCTGAAAAGATCATGAGGTAGTCAAGACAAAAAAATTACAACCTCTTTTTTTCTTCTCTTTAATGGTCTGAAATTGAAAAATTGGATCTATTGAACCCCAGCTAAAGTTAAGACAGCCAAATAAAGCAAGGCTGCAACCTGCAACTTGCAGTTTTCCTAGTGTGTTATTTATATACCTTAGACACTTCATGCTTCTGTTCAAGGGAGTTGTGATGCCCCACCTCATCTGAACATAAATCACTTCAGGTTATTTCCATCCATTCACTACCTCTTCCATTAAATTTCCCCTCTATGGTAAAGAAACACATTCCTATGTTTCAAAGGAGTAGATAAAGGCACCGATGCAGATCATCCAAACTTTTTTCTCCTGATTCTTTCTTCAGTGCTGTGGTAAGAGCTGTGTGCCTTGCTATTTTCCCTACTTCCAAGTATCTTTCTAGTCACTCTTTTTTGTTTGTTTGTGTTAAGGTAATCTAAACTTCTATTATCATTCTTAAATTCATTCTGGTATTGATTAGCTTGCAGGATATTGGTTAATGTTTTAACATCATAGTTTGTGGCAATACATCAACATATACAGGTAACTTTTCAAAATGCATTAGCCTTTTAACTCTCCTTAGAAGCATCTCTCAAGGTTGTACAGTCAGTGTAACGATTACTACAGCAATCTGAGGGTGACAATTTAATTGTCACACACCATCATGGTAAGGGACCAAAAACGCAGTGGCATGTCATTGGACACACCCCATGACACAGGCGTTGCCTGAGTGTGCTATACACTGGGAAATACTAAAGCAGGCCTAGGCCAGAGCCAAGAAGGCATTGCTTTCCTTAATGTAAATAGCCTCTAACAATTTCCCCCATACAATTGTCTTTGGAAAGGGGCCTTGTCTGGTCTTGTCCTATCCTACTATTTCCATTTTAATAAACGTGTATTCCGGAAGCACACTGAGCAGTGTGACTGGTGCTTGAAACATAATTGCTTTATTCTTCCTATTTTTTCCATTAGGAAGTTATTAATTTATTATTTTTTTTAAAATTGATTTTACGTTTGATACACTGTTTACAGCATGGTCAAAAGGATGTGTTTCTCATTCTAGTAGAAGTGTGTAGACTGTCTGATCCCAACTGCTGCATGTATTGGCTAGATAGCCTTGATTTGGCCTAAAAGAATGTTTCTATGCTTGCAGAGCAGATTCTGTATTGTGACTGGGAAACTGCGCTGTTACCAGTGGTGTTCAACCCTGACTTTCAAATGCTTTTTAAAGTATTTGAGGATCTGGCAGCTATGTGTCTGCAAATAGGTTAAGGAGAGGTTGTTTACAGGAAAGGACAGGCACGGTGTGTTCACTAGCTACTGCATTGCTGAAGACCTTGCTGTAATGTTCAGTATGCACCAGAGTTCAGATAACTGATAGTTCACGTATGAGTAAAGTAGATGATTTTCAGCAGGGTGGTATGAAATCTTCTTGCCAGCTACAAATGGGACTAAATATTATTCATAGATATTGTGATGTGAGATATTAAATGGGATCTCTGGGACATCCTTGAAATGATGGATTAACTTCTCAGCAAGAGTGGAGTTGTATATGTGTTATTTCCAGTTATTGGACAGTGTGTGAATGACTGTGAATGAAGTTCTAGTCAGATATCCATTGCATCCATTTCATTCATTCATTTCAGCTTTAGTCTGAATCCAGACAGTAAGGCTTGCTGAGACATGGGCAAAAGTCCTTACAGCCTTTTGAAGAGTTGCATCAATTATGTGTCCTATAGCAACAGTCTCTGACTCTAAGCTAAACAAATTTATTTGAAAGTTTTTCAAAGCCCACTCTGGCCTTCTGTGTTAGCTTCTAAATCAAGACTGAGCTTTCTGCCCAGTTGGTCAACATCTGGAGAGAACAACCCAAAGCTACTGTTTGCTGCTACCTGCAGACATCCAGTCTAAAGATCCAAGTCAGTCAAGGCGTTTCTCATTGTAGAATAGTATCCAGAATGGTCAGAAGTTGAAGTTTTTACAGAATGAAAAGGAGTCTAAGCAGATCTTCATAAAAAATTACTCTGGAAGGTAGCTTGACTGCCTCTTTAAGAAGATTAGAGGCGAGGACACAAACACGGCTGACTCCCCTTTTTGTGCTGGATTAGGAATGGTCCCTGATGTATTATGACAGTTGGTGTCTGTAGATGCCAATGCCCACACCTTGAAGTCTGCTTGAGGCTTGGCACCTCTGTGCACCTCTAAGTAGGGTTGGGAATAGGGTTAATCTGGGGAAGAGAGGTGAATGACTGAATGAGAAACCTTGTGCTTTATCCTTTAGGTAAGTAATTTTTCAGTTGGCTGTACACAGATACCTTTGGTATATGGGATTTTGAGACATGGGAGTGCTTTACTCAGCAGTGCAGAAAGAACAGTAGGCATAGCTAAAGTAAGGGCTGGGCCTACAAGGCACTGGAGGCATATATTTTTATGAACTCATGTCAGAGTCTTTGCAGATAGGGATGTGGTTGGAGAGAGTGTGCAAGGCTGGTGGGTCACAGGTGGAAGCAGTGTTCAGCACTGTGTTCAGAAACACTATCCAATGCTTTATATTAGGGTGGCTAGTGGTGTTAGAATTAGTGTAAGAGTTACAGCTGATGAAAAGAAGAATGAAAGGAAAATGTGATCTACATGAATATGCCTGTTGTTGATAGTGCTCTTAGAGAACATTTTCATTTACATACTCTGGTCAAGTATTTTCTTGTGGACACTTACTTTAAAGACTTTTTTCAGATTTATGTTTAGGGAATGAAGGAAACTTCTCTTCCCACATCTATGGTTTGTCATACAACTCGTCAGAGCCTGTAGTCCAAATTTAATAGATTAAGTGCAGCAAGTTCTGTGCTGAGGAGCATCTCACAATGTTTCCAGGAATAAAGTTAGCACTGACATATCTTGTGTGGTCCCAGGGTAACGTCTATCTTTTTGGGTCAAGCCTTTCATTAAATGACCATTTGTAATTCCAAGGTGGAAGGGACAGGGAGAAGTGCCATGTCAAGGACTGACTGACATAAAAGTTATTACACTACTCACACTGCTGAGAACATTAAATAGAATTTGTTCTCTAATGTTAAAGGCCAAAGTAAAAATATGGGCTCTTAAGGCTGAATTCATCATCTCCATCAGCTCTTGCAGAGTTCACTGAAACAGTATATCTTTTTTTGAGATGTTGTCTGCTTATTCTACTTAATTTCATTGGTTGCTTCAGTGCATACTTTCCATCTTTTTCATTTCATAATGATACTCCATTATTACAGAGAATTTTCTACAAATATTATTAAAATAAGTTTTAACCTGCTTTGAAAATGCTAGAATTATCTCAAATAATAACATGTTCATAAAACGGTTCTGTCAAACCCATATTGACAATGTATTAATTGCACATTAAGTTTTGCCTTAATTTCTGACAGCAAACAAGGAGATGAAAAAGGTATACCTGTAAGCTCCATTTCTGTTTAAATGTTGGAGAGATAGAAGGGAGAATGCTTGAAAAAAAACCAAAACAACTGAAAAACAAGTGATGTCAAAGAGGAAGTGAGTGAAAGGAAGAAAATGGAAGGAGAAAGCGGAAATTCCTTGATGTGTTCTCCCTTACATCTTTTGGTTTTGTTTAATTTCCAGTGTACTTTTACCTTATTCTACTTTTTCCTTTTCTCTGTTGTCCTTCATTATCAATGATCTCAGTGTTCTCTTGGTACAATTGCTTTTGTAAATCAAAGAATACAGTCCAATGACCAAGGTCTTTACAAGTACTACAAGTCCTAAATTCAAAATTTTAGCTTAAGAAATATTTAGTTTATTTTATTTTTGTTTCTATTGCTAGAAAAGATGCAAGTTATTCTTTTTTTAAAAAAATTAGTAAGTGATATTTACTTTTGTTTGTTTCCCTCTACTTACAAAAATCTAGGACATTAGGGACCTTATTTTCAAGCTATTTTATATATATATATATATACACACACACACAATGTTTGTTTGTCTTCTACAAGTACTTGTTTGCCTGGTGGTGAAGCATATTATATGGTGTCCCCTGTATGTATTGCTGGAACAAAAAAGTTCGCCTGCATAGATGCCGCTGGGGATGAGCGATAATGTAACCTCCAGGGTGAGGCAGTGCTGCCACCTATGTGCATTCACTCTCCAACAGTTTCCGACCTTTTCTGAACCTTGATTCACAGAGAAAATTTCCCATCACCTAACACAGTTGGTGAAACAGAAGAAAGAAGTCCTTCTTTAAAAGCAAAAGAAAAGTCTCTATATGCAATCTGTTTGCCTATCTAGCCATACAAAGAGAGGTGCTAGTTTACCTGCCTAATATTTCCAAAAAGCACTAGTATTTCAT
This sequence comes from Urocolius indicus, assembly GCA_013401255.1. Classification (NCBI taxonomy): domain Eukaryota; kingdom Metazoa; phylum Chordata; class Aves; order Coliiformes; family Coliidae; genus Urocolius; species Urocolius indicus. The sequence goes on along the minus strand of WBNH01005597.1, from coordinate 8,213 downwards.
AACTATGACTATCAGTCTATTTGATCGTGACTTTCACAGAAAGATTTACATTCCTCCCTGAAAACTGATTTTTTTAAAATCTTTTTTTCCCCAACTTCATCTATTTTATCGAGTACTTATTTCACTATACTTCACCTCTACAAAAACTGCAAAGCAGTCAAGTCAACCCCAAACCAGCAAATGCAGCAAATCTAAAAGCTCTGGGTTCTTTATTTAATGCCTGTGATTGTTTTTTCTGGCATGTAATATTCTTCTGATGGACAGACAAATAAACTTTGTCCTTACAATCTGGAAAGTGTTATGACTAAAAGTTTTTGTGAAGGGAAAGGAACATGACTATCTAGAAATGACTTTTCTTCATAAATTATGTCAGATTTGAACTACCTGGGTAAAGATTAGACTTCTGATAATTTTTACAAAGCAAATTGATAGGCTCTATTATATGAATATCATATAATGTAACAAAACAGGTAACACCTAGAAGATTTTGTCAAAACCAAGTCTATAAAGTTTTAGCTACTACGGGTTATGAGCAACCTTTGATGTAATGGTGTGGTTCCTCCAGTTCAAGTTCTGTTCTGCTCTGCTCATAGGTAAAGATGCACTATCGTCCATTCTGTCAACAGTAAGATTTTTTAGGATATTAGTTTTTTGAAAGGGTGAAATTACATAATTTATTTTCCTTGGTGGAATACTGGTGAGAACTGACCTTAGTTCTGCATGGAACATCAATGCAGTTCTGCATTAAAGGTACAATGTGGGTAGGGCAATAAGCAAGATAGTATATTATTACCATCTAGTTTCCAAGCAAACAGGCTGTGAGCATTTGAACTAAGTCTAGACATAATTAGAACATGGTGGTTAGTAGGTCGAGAGAGATTTCTCCTCTCCCTCTACTCTGCCCTCGTGAGACCACATCTGGAATATTGTGTCCAGTTCTGGGCCCCTCAGCTCATGAAGGACTGGGAGCTGCTTGTTAGAGTACAGTGCAGGGCCACAAAGAAGTGGACCGTCTTCCTTAGGATGAAAGGCTGAGGGAGCTGGGGCTCTTCAGCTTGGAGGAGACTGAGGGGTGTCCTCATTAATGTTTATAAATATGTAAAAGGCAGGTGTCAGGAGGATGGAGCCAGGCTGTTCTCAGTGATGTCCAATGATAGGACAAGGGGCAATGGGTATAAAGAAGTACAAAGGCAGATTCCAAAGAAATACAAGGAAGAATTTCTTCACTGTGAGGGTGACAGAGCACTCGAACAGGTTGCCCAGATGGGTTATGGAGCGTCCCTCTCTGGGGACATTCAAAACCGACCTGGACAAGTTCCAGCATGACCTACTGTAGGAGATCCTGCTCTGGCAGATGGTTGGACTAGATGATCTTTCGAGGTCCCTTCCAACTCTTAAGATTCTGTGGTTACATCTACTGCATGACATAAACCCAAAGATACTAACTCACATAAATGGAAATTATTTAGTTTAGGAGAGGTATGAAAAAGGTATAAACACAGCTCAAACAAATTAGTTTCTGTCAGAAGTATGTCAGTTTTCAGTGCTGATTCTTTAGAAATAGCCTATTTATGAAAACTAGGGAGCAATACAGTGTCACAATATGTATTCTTAGCTTACTCTCGGAGACAGTATTTAAATATTACCTTCTAACTGAAGACAATAAGATGAGAAATATTATTTACTATTCCATGGACCTCTCCCTCTCCTTATGTGTGAATATGTTGGAAAGGCATTGATTTTCTCATTCACGAAGAATCAAGGTTTCTATAACACATAAATCTTTTCCCACCTTGGAAAGAAGCAAATTCATCTGTTTATCTGAGAGCTTGCTACAACTATATGTGACTAAGTATGCACATGCAGCAGGATTTGTATTTTAGGTCTCTGCAGAGATGGTAAATGAAAACATGATGCAAGTATACAAAAATAGATTAGGTACTTAGGATTCAAAACAAGTTTTTGTAAGATCTAATCTAGACTTCTGGTCAAACTATACTTGTTTTCCCTTTTTACACAGATAAATTCTGTAGTATTTTGAGCGAAAATCGTACAGAGTTGAAAATGAAAGCTCATGAAAGTTCAACATTATTCTTCTGAAATTATTCTATACATTCAAATTTTCCATCTAAAATTTTCCAAGCTGTGCCATTTCACACTACTGGAAATCTGTCCCTTTCTTCAAATCAATACCAACTAAGAAATTACGGGGGGATAGCATTGCCACTAAACCTCTGTGTACCCTCCTTGTGCAAAAAGGGAAGGAAGTATTTTTAGAACTAACGAGTGCCTCGTATGTGCACAAGTTTCTGGGAGTGAAACTCAAAACATCTTAAATGGACAACTAATCCTTTTTCAGAAAGTTGACTTCCAGACTTACACTGAGCAACTAGACACTACTGTATTCCCAGTCTTTGGTATAGTGAAATAAAGAAGCTGCTGCAAAACATAATGGCTTGTTCTTCCTGGTCCAGAAAAACTGCCCTGAGAGGAATACAGAAACATTGTCTGAGCACATAGAGGTGAAGCTGGTAAACCTAAAGTCCAAATGGAGTTGAATCTGGCCAAGGATGCCAAACACAGCAAGAAAGGCTTCTATAACTACATGGTGACAAAAGGAACACTAGGGAAAATGTAGGCCCACTGCTTAATAAGATGGAATGAGATGGAATGAGATGGAGGGTCTGGTTTATAGGACATGGAAAAGGCAGAGGTACTGAATGCCTTTTTTGCTTCCATTTTTACTAGCAAGACCAGCCTTCAGGGAATCCCAGGTCCCAGAGACCAGGAGGAAAGCTAGAGCAAGGAAGATGGACCTGGACATCCATAATTGCATGGACCCTGATGGGATGCACCAACGACTGTTGACAGAGCTGGCATATACTGGCCCCCAGCATATACTGACATGTGAGGTTGTTCCTCCCGGGCTCAGGACTATGCACTTTCCTTCACTGAACTTCATTTCTGCCAAAGTCCCTCTAGGTGGCGGCATGACCCTTAGGTGTACCAGCCACTCCTCCCAGCTCCCAGATTTGTGTCAGTTGCCAACTTTCTACAGTTACACTTTGCCCCATCATCAAGATCATTAATGAAGATGTTAAATGGAATAAGGCTCAGCATTGATCTCTGAGATACAATGCTAGTTCCTGGTGTGAGACTGGACTTGGTGTCTCTGGGCTCTCTGGGCCTAGCTGTTGAGCCAGTTTTCAGTATACCTCACTCTCTACTCATCCAGGTTGTGTTTCTCTGCGAGAATCTTATGGGAGACCATGTCAAATGCTTTACTGAAGTCCAGGTGGACAATGTATGCTGCTGTCCTCTTGTCTTTATATTTACTTTATACTTTGCATCTAATTTCTCTTTGTAACTTCCTCACTACAGTTACCAGAGTGGCAGAGCTAAGTGCACCAGGATAGTTTTCAAAAAGGTCACCTTGTCAAAGAGAGGACCAATTCCACCACACTTTTATGGCCACTGAGAAGTGTAAGAGAATATACAGTATTATTCCTAAATCCTGGATTATGAAAATAAGACAGAGGTAGAAAAAGCACATGGGAAGACACTGGACATCTCTATGAGGAGAGGTCACAAAATATGAGAGACTGCAGCTCTGGGTAGCAGAACATAGGACTGATATCAATGACCTGAGCCTAATGATCCATTTATGAAATTCCCAAATGCAGACCCCCCTCTTGCTAAGTGAACGGCCACGTGAGACTGACCTCATAGCTCAAGTCACTTTGTATGTAACTCAGCTTATCTTAAAGGAGGTGATGGTCTGATACAAATGCTGATGCATGGCAGTGGTATGTAATACGAAAGCTTCTCCTTCCTTGAGACACCTGGATGGTGATGCTCTGTATCTGTTTGATGTGACCTTTTCGACAATGCATACTGTATGAACCCTGAGCAAATGAGATTTTGGCACCAACTTCAGTGTAATCAGCTTTGCCTCCTATACACAGAGATAAGCCCTGGGCTTGTCACTGCAGTGCTGGTCTCAAGGAGCTCGTTGAAACATTTTGCATCTGTTTTACAGACTACCTGTATATCAGAGATTTTGGGACAAGGATAGAATACTTCCCAAAGGAAACACATGCAAATAAAAATATTTACTATAAAAGAATAGAACTACCCCAGCATGCGTTGAAATTCATTCACATTAAGTTTCCTGTTTATACGGAGAAACATTCTTCAGGTATGCAGGGCTGTCTCTATTGAGAATAGTCACCAAAAAAGGTACAAATATATAGGATGAACCAATGGAAAGCAGAGTATCTAGTCATGTCCCCAGAAGATGAAGATATTTACTGGAGAGAGTTGTATGTATATTGTCTAGACACATACACAGAGCTATTTTTATTTTTCATCATAGTTATGGTGAGAAATCCATGCTGAGGTCGGGATATATTTGTCTACCCCATGTGGAGTGTGACACATAGATAATGGTTCCTCTTGCCCAGTTTGACATTTTTCACAGATACTTACTTCTCTATTAACTCTAGGTCTCCTTTACAGTAATAATACATACAGGTTTTTTTAGGGGATAAGGGGAAAAGTATAAATCCATCTACTCTAATTAGTGTTTCCAAACATAAAACTCCTTCCTTCTAGATCATTAAGTGATCTGTTGGGTGTTCTTCCCCATTTAACCCTGGAACAGGATTTCTTCGATATCTAATATATTCGGGGACAAGTACAGCACCTTTGTAAACTTTTTACTCCTAAGCTGCTTACAATGCTTTCAACGTAATTCCATGTTATCATCATTTTGCCTTGGTATGGTTTTATTAATAGGATGTTACTGAAAGCTGCTGCTGGTGAGTAGGGCTTTACATCTGTACTGTACTGCATAACCTGACAACTAATTTTCAAAAACTAATTCCTGCTAATTACCACTGTTACCACTCCTGGATGCTTTTGGAGAGGCACTAGCAGTATGTGACAGACCTGCCAGCTGTGCTGCTGGGAAGTTGTGAGATCCAGGAAGCACCATGGGGGCTGCAGGCAGCTGACAGGCAGTTATGTAAAAGAAGGTATTACAGAAAACACTGCACAGCAGGTGCAGCCCAAGAAGAAAGAGGCAATACTGGCTGTTGACCTAGAAATGGGAAGGCTTGCTGAGATATGAACTGGATGCCACGTCATGACTGCTCTGTAAAACACATAGTCCCAAGGCAGCAATAAAACCTCTCCGTTGCTGTTAGCTATGACTACGTAGAAGCAGACTATGAGAACTGAAGTGGCTTAAAAGTGACTCACAATGTGCATTTACACAACATTTTAGAGTGGATGGGTATAGTTGATGTGTAGCTCATCTGACTAAAAGATATCATCCACATTTACTCTTCAGGCATCTCCCAAAGCCAAGGCCTGCACTCAGTCATGCAGCAAGTATCTTGGTTTCCTGCTCATTTAGAGGGAAGCCAAGAGGCACTGGAGGCTGCAGATGTTGCTGCACAGTGCTCCAGCATCTCTGATCTGTTTGCCAAGATGGCTGCAAGGCAGCTGCTGAGACAGCCCTCACTCTCTCCCCCAATGCATCTTACATAACTCTCGCCTTGCAAAAAGGCTTTGGAAGCGTAAGCTCTTCCCTCACAGATGAGACCCCTCCATGTAAAAAACAATCCCAGAAATGCTCACATTACTGTAAGGATGGAGGGCAGCAGCATTGTTCAGGACAGCAGATCTCCAGTCTCTTGTGGATGCCCACTCATCAGCCACATCACTGCCTTCTGCCAGTCACATCAGTGGCAAGAGGAAACACCTTATCTTGGGAATGGCTGGGGCAGGATGGGCTTGCAGTGAGGTACAGCAATGCCTTGGGCAAATGCTGCAGCAGAGTCAAGACAAAATGATTTCTCTGCTGACACACAAAATGTCATGGGAAAAAAACTTGATCCTCAGGTAGCTGATCATAGGTCTCCCATTCCCTGCTTTCCCTAAGACTCCTGGCACCATACAGTCAATTAGACCTATGTCAGCTCTGAATCAGGCCTGGTAGATGATGCCAAGTAGCCTTGCTGTAAGCAGGTGAAAGAGTATGCACACATGAAATCAGCATTTCTCTTTGCCACAACAAACCACAGCTTCTGCCTCAAGAAAAAATACCTTTCCAGAAGGATAAGTAGTGTGGAGTGGTACCTCTGAGATGACATAACTCTGGCAAGAACTACCTTTCTTCCTCCATGCTGGGCATCATGAACAGACAAACTTCCCTGCACTGTGCTCACATGGTCCCACAAGGAACATAGATCCATGGGTTTTCTGCTGTGGCATCTAACTGACACTTCACTCTGCAGCTGCCTGCACACAGACAGTGGTCTGGAATGTGACTGCATCACATCAGTTAAAGACCAGGTTCAGAGGGCAAGAAACAAGTAATTTAATACAACATGATACAGCATGACCAACAGTAAGGTATCAGCGCAGAACCAAGGTGTCTACTAATGGCATCTTACTACTGATGTTTTATCAGTCAGACACCCCCAAGCCAGTGCACACTACCTATCTTTTGACCAGACTGTATATTTTTCCTTTCTCTGTACAGAACATTGCCAAGTGTCTCACAAGCTGCATGAGAATATGATTTGTGGATAGGTACTGACACGATCTAGCCATCAAAAAGTCTGGCCACTTTTAACAGTCCAAGACATAAGAGAGATTTATGTACACAGACCTCAACATTCCTAACACTCGTGTCCTCTCTCCAGTCTCCACTGTAGCCCATGACTTCCAGCACAGAGCTTTCCAGCAGAAAGAAGTCTTCTTCAAAGATGATCTTGGCCTTATAATCTCAATCGGTGTCTCACATTTTGGGCTATCTTACTAAAATGTCCAATGCACTCCAGAAGACAGAGGCCAGTAACTATTGCATATTAAGGTGTGCTGAGGCACTTTAGCAGTGCAGAGCACTACTGCAACAGTATCATACATATGGATACATTTCCCACAGTCAGTTACTATCCCACCACCTTTTTCATAATGAACTCTGTCTAGCTGATGTGCAGAAGGAAAGCCACCACTCAAGTGAGCCCCTGCTGTACTCAGTCGCAGTCCCAGGGACAAGACAAGTCACCACTGCTTGTGGAAAGGAAATTCAGGCAGATATCTTTTTTTTCTTGGATGTAGACACAGACACAGCATCATTACTTCTTCCATCACCATCTCAATATCATCTGGGCTGTGCTAGATGGATGTCTAAACTTAGCATTACAGCAGCAACCACTTCTCCCTTCACTGCTCAGGGAATGATTGTGCTGTGACTGTTGCTATTTATTCACAAATTATTACCCCTGGAGCTACTGTTACTCCTGACAGACCTTCCCTCCTTGAAAGGCTTTGGGGTGAGTTCCTCCACCACAATCCTAGGAGACAAGGGAGATGCAGCAATCCCTTTGCTCTTAGATCCTTGCCTATATCTTGCACAGCTGCTTGTTCTGACCCTATCCAGACCAAAAGTTCATCCCAGCCCTTAACTCTAATCCCTATTTGTTCTAATTGACATTGGCTTTATATCCATTTAGTGTACAATTTCCTAAACAAGCCTTCTACATCCATCTTTTATGTGTTCTCCACTAATCTCCAGGCTAAGCGGAGTGGGGAAGGAGTTTTTGTTACCAGTGGACAAGATTCATTCTTGCTTGTTGGTGCAGACATAGTTCTGTTATGCCTGGAGAGAACATGTAGTCAGACCTTGAAAATGAGCACTGAGCATGGAATGCCTGCATCACAGGGGATGGATTAGAGGAGATATGTCAGTTGTATATACGTGAGAGTGACATAGGCATCCCTCTGTCCCGGTTTCAGCTGGGACAAAGATAATTTTCTTCCTAGTAGCTGGTATAGTATATGAGAATAATATTGATAATACACTGATAGTTTTAGTTGCTGTCAAGTAGTGTTTACACTACATCAAGGATCTTTAGCTTCTCTTGCCCTTCCAGCAAGAAGGCTGAAGGAGCACAAGAAGTTGGAAAGGGATATAGCCAAGACAGCTGACCCAAACTGGCCAAAGAAATATTCCACAATGCACAGTGTCATGCCTAGTATATAAACTGGGAGAAGTTGGCCAGGAGAATTGAGTATCAGTCAAGCAAGGTGGCAAGCAATTGCACTGTGCATCACTTTCTTTCTCTTTCTTGGGTTTTATTTCTTTCTGTTGTTATATTCCTTTTCATTATGTCATGTTTTTGCCCAGCTAGCAATGAAGC
>WBNH01005596.1:169694-184146 GCA_013401255.1 Urocolius indicus | reverse complement strand
CGCACGCGGAGGTGCCCGCTCCCGCCGGCAGAGCTGAGGGGCAGGTGCGCGCGCGCGTTGTCACCCGTCGGTGCGAAGGCAGAGGAGCGCCGCTGCCCGCGTGCTGGCGCGCGCTCGGGCTCTCCCCGACGAGCATCGGGCAGGGGTGCCAATCGAAAATCGGGGTGTCTGTGCGTGTGTGTGCGCGGGCACGTCTGCACGCTCGCTCCCGGTGCCGGAAAAAAAAAAACCATTAAAGAGGGGCAGTTGCGCGTGTGCGTGCGCGTACGACAGGTCGGTCGCCAAATCTACGGGTGGGTGGCTGCGTGCCGGCGCGTGGGAGCGCGTGGCCCCAGGGACAGCGGCGGCTCGCCACTGGGAACTTGTCCCGCCTCCTGCTGTCCCGCGGCCGGGGGGACGCAGCTGGAACAGCCCTCGCTGCGCAGAGCCGACCGCAGCGGCAGAGCCGGCCCAGGTCAATGAAGCGTGACAAGAACCATGGGCGATGTCCCTGTGCACATCCTGCTCGTGTGAGGTGATGGAATGCTTTGGGGTGGAAGAGGTGGGAAGGAGGGTGATGGGGCAAGGTGGTGGTTCACTTTCTGACGTGGCGGGTGGACTTTGCGTTGGACCATATAATGAGCAGCCTCCTTTTCCAGCTTGCCTGCAAAGCCATGGGGCTCTGAGCTGCAGTGGCATCTCCCACCGGTGCATTTAATGCCCACTATCTCAATAGCCACTGCCTGTGCCGTGGCACCTCCTAGAAGCACCCAGGTGGGGACAGCTTCAGTGCAGGGGTCAGCTGAGCTGCCACAGCAACCCCCTCGCTTATTGCTCATGCCAGCACAGGAGTGAAATGCCAACACAAACATCCTCCCTTAAAAGGTCCAGGGGACTGAGATCTCAGCAAGGCTTATTTCAGCAAGCCAGCAACCAAAACTCTCCACACATCATCCCAGGTTTGAGACAGCAGCTGCTATTTATGACTCTTGACGAGCTGATTGTCATCCTCAGAGCCTCAATCAGAACCGAACTGAACTCTGCAAGCACGAGGTTGAGAACATAGAATCATCTTCTGTTCTTTATGTCCCTGAAATGTCTGTGTTGTGATAAGTTTTTGCTCCTCACCTCCGTCCAGCCCTTGTGGAGCTCCTCAAGATGAAGGAGCTCTCCTCACCCTTTTATATCTGTCTATGCAATGCTTCTTGGAGCGCTCCTCTTCCCAGCAGCCGCATTACCTTTCCCCAGCCCCCTTGAGCAGATTTAGTGCAAGAGCGTGGCAGTGAACATCTTCACCCAGCTCCAAAGGAAAAGTTTTCCCGTAGGAATTAACCTCAGAGGATCAACCACAGCCCTTCCTGCTGAACTACCTCTTTTCCAGCAATGCCTGTCTTTTAAAAAAAGCCCAAATCTAGACGGTATTTCAAGTCGGATTACAGCCCTTTCTCCAAAGAGATGAAAGTTTTAGCTGAAAAGAATTAGCTGGGCTCTGCAGAAAAGAGGCTGTAAAGAAGGAGGTTTTATTGCCCTCGGCGCTGCATCTCACCGCCCCACGACAGCTCGGCGTACATCAATGATGGCAAAGTGGCGATGCAGGCAGGAGAGGGGAAACGTGGAGGGAAGCAGAGCCCTGACATGCAGGGTCTTTAATGTCTTGCTTAGGGTTTTCCACGAGAGCATCGCTTGGATGAGCCCAGCGGGGAGAGGCTGGGGGCCGGGCCATGCCCTTGCTGGTGGGATTAGCAGCAATGCTAATTGTCCTTCCTTACCATCCCCAGGACAAAAAATGTAATTCCTTTCTATTGCCGAAATGGATCCGACGGGAGGCTGTGGGACGAAATGCACTCAAATATTGAACTAGAAAAATTTTGCTCTATCTGCCTTTCAGTAAACAATGACTAATTGCTCTGGCTGGAGCTGCTGTACCTTCAAGATTGGAAGGTGCAGATGGAGCAACGATAGTGAAGACTCCTTACCTAATGTTGGCTGTACATTAATCACAAATGTTTGCTATGCAAATCTTGTCATACAAAGCAATTATTGCTGTTCCCATACTGACCTCATGTTTATTTATTACACGAGCTCTTTATTTGAACCTTGTCTGGTCTCTCTTCCCATATAAGCGTATTAGCATGTGGCTTCCAAAGCCACCCACCTGAGAAATTGTGGATTTATTTGTAGTGTGGAGGGACAGCATGTGCCATGTCGACTGCAATGCAGAGCCAAGAGGCTCCGCTCTTATGCTGGTGGCTTTTCATGCAAAATATTCTTACCCCAAAGTCTTTGTTGGGATAAAGGATGCTTTTTAATCATGCAGGGCCACAACACCGGGCTTGCTTTGACTCTGCAGTATTAGCCGGTGGTTAATGGAGACTGTCAGCCCAAAGAGCGGCTCAATAAAACTCCAATTGAGCTCTTTAGGGCCCTCTTAGTAAAAGTAAAATTTTATGCAGTCCTTTGTCCTTGGCTTTGCCACCTTTGCCCACCTCTGGGACAACAAGTCGCAAAAAATTTTGACTCTGTGACCAAATAGGTTGCAAGGGTGTTGCTGAGAGGGGTGGCATTTGGGTGGTTGAAGGGCTGGATGTCTTTAGGCACCAAAAATGCTCTTGCCATAGGAGTTGTCTCCATGTGATTTAATGTTGAGCAACAGTGGCATCCGGTGGGCAGAGGCTTTCTTCCCCAACAGCTCAATCCCTGGGTTTTGCCGTATGGTTTCACTAGATTGTCATTAAACATGATTTCTAAATTTATCTGGATTTAGGATTCTTGTTTCTCTTCCTTTCTTCAGTTTGACTGCACAGCAGACAGAGCCATGTGTTAACTTTTGCAGCACTACATTTTCCTTTTAAACATGCTAGATTACACTCTGCTCTGTGATGTAGAGGCAGGCAGGACTTCTCAAATCAGCCGCCCTTCCAAGCCGATTACTTTTGTTCTGCCTGGACCCTCTGTGGCCACTACTGCAGGCAAGGCTCTGTACCTCCGCTGAGGGTGGTAGGAAGGCTTCCTGCCTCAAACCAAACCCTTCGATCCATGGACTCCCTCACATCTACAAATGCTATTGGGACTCTTTCATTAGGGGAAAAACCAAGAAAAGCCACCAGAGCCTGAATCAAATAAAATGCCACTGTTGTATCATCTAGCCCTCTGCTCCCACCTCCATGCTATCTGCATGCATCTCTTGCTGCTTTCTTCTGCTCTCACTGCTAGTTTCAGCTCTTCCCAATTAGTAGTATCACCCCTCTCCATCACCACCCTTTTGTTAAGATCTCAGATGGCTTTCCATCCATCTGACAATTCACGTGCCTCGGTTAATTTGAAACATTTCTTCCCCCCAAGTAGTTCTTTTTTATGGTGCAGCTGTAGCTTTTGCTAATTGTTCATGAAATTACTTTTTTTTTCCTAAAGTAATATTTTTTCTGCAGAAGTTGAATTAAAATGGGATCATAAATGACTAATGGTAATTAATAAAAATGAAGAAATAATTGGGTAAGATCTTTAAATGTATATGCCTAGAGACAAACTCCTAAATCCCTCTTTCAGTTAGAGCGACCTGTTGGGTTTTTTTCGTTCCCCGAAGGAGCAGCACTTCCCATGACTGTCTCAGCAGGTTAAGACACAACCATAAAGCCAAGGAATGCTCCAAGTGATGGAATAACCCTCCAAAAACCCCAGAAAATTAAGGGATGAGAGAGTGTGCTGTATTATGCCAGCAGCAGACAGCTTGCTCCCGCCTTCCTTCCCTCTCTGAGAGGAAGAGGAGCACTCATGCCAGAGATTTTGAGGAGCTGAACATCTTGGTCCTCTTGAAAAACAGCCCTTATAACCTGTGGAGAGATCTGCCACTTCCACAGAACTGTTAGAAAGGGATTAGACATTTAAGGGAAAGACAGTTACATTTAAAACAAACAAACAAACCAAAACAAAACAAAAACATAACCAATAAAGTATTTTTGTTATTCAGAGCATAAATCAGCCTTTTACTGCTTCCCCTTTCAGGGAATGCAGTTGCAAACATCTAACTCAGGGATTTTTATATTGACTTGTGAGATATCTGGGAGAGTGCAGTGTCAGGGAGCAGGCGTGGGACTGTTGACTAGAGTCAGCGTTGCCAAGCCAAGGATGCCATAGCATCTCAGTGGCTTTGGGAGCAGGGCTGAATGTGTTGGCTTGTGGTCAAGTGCGTGGTTCTGTCATGTGGAGTGAGAATTGGGTGTGCACAGAGCTGGTTTAAACTGCTGCTTCCCCCCTTCTCCCCTGTCCTGATGACAATTTACCACTGGTACTTTGCCACTGCAGACTATCAGGAACTCAGATCCAACCCCTACATCTAAACCCAAGCTCCTTAAAAGCTCATGTTTTACTAAGTAGCACAGTCACCCTAACCAAATAAGTGCCTGTCTAATTGTCTTCTGTGTAGCACTGGGTTTGTGGTTTCTGTGGGATCAAGTGTGGTTTCCTCCTCTTCTCCCACAGATCTTTGGTTATGTTCCCAGTCACTGATGAGCATTTAAATTGCAGAAGATACTGCATTTTGTGAGGACACGCATGCCTTCCAGGCCCCCAGGTTTGCTTACGCCTCAGATGGTGCAGAGGCAGAAGGGTCGCAGAAGCTGTAATGTAGTAGAACAAAATTTGCCATATTGGCCTAAACCTCAGCAGTCAGTTTGAAAATGCAAAGCACCTCCTGAGATGTCACACAGAGTAGGTTTGAATCATACACATAAGGCATCAGGTCAATGCATTACTTTAATTTCATCGCTTCTTGTGATGTAAAGTGGAGCAGAGTGGGTCAAGCTGGCACATGTATAAAAAACTCCATGTTCCTCCTGCTCACTCAGCTGGAGAAAGATATGTACATCACAGTAATAAATTGTTCAGCTGAAAGCATGGGAGAACTTGTGCCTTGCACAATAGCATCTTCTGTCACTTCACAATGCAAGTGTGTGTCAGCTCTGGTGACAGAGACGGTCCGTGTCAGCCACGCTGAACGAGAAGCCCTGGTCATTAGGCAACACGTGCTGAAGCACAGGAAGCTGGAAGCAGGTCACCAGAGAGTTCCAAGCAGCCCTGAAACAAATACAAACATGTTACATGAGAGAAACAGTCAGACAGATACCCCCTCATCTGCCAGCACAGTGCATGATGAGCAGATAAAAGCCTGTGTAAAAAAAATAAAAGCTTATGCAAGAGGAAGACAGCCTCTCAACTCTGAACAGTCAGGACCCTTGGAAATGCCAACTCACACACCTCAAACTGATGTTGAGCCAGATCATTATAGAGGTTGTTGGACAGGTGTAGTCTCTTTGCTTCACACATGGACAAGCACAAGAATGCAAGCACAAGGATGCAAGCACAGGATACATCTGTAAACACCCACAGAAACGGTGCTCTGAAAGTACATTGCTTTCATGGATAATTGGTGAACATCTGTGTGGAGAAAAAGAGTGACAACCAGGCATCCCCACCTCCTCCCTCTCCTGCAGAGAAGATGCTCTACCACTTAGCTGAGATCCCCAGCTCCACATTTATGGAGATGTGGGACCTACAATGGGAGCAGTGTGGAGCTCAGCTGTGTTTGCAGGATTTCAGAGATTATATCATAACCTCAGAGGCAGAGCTGAGTGGAGCTCCAGGCTGGCTGTGAGATGTGAGCTCAGCCATTCACTGGGGCCAGTTGATCTGGCATCAACAGCAAGCCCATTGTAGGCCAGTGCAATGCACTAGTTTGTCTTTTTTTTTTTTTTTTTTCCAAATAATTGTTTGAGGAGTAACAAAAATTCCTCTGAAGCACAAAGAACTGAAAGAGATCAGAAAATTAGATCAGAGAAAAACTGTGTTATAAGCATGAAATTTCAGAAGCAGTAGATAGCCAATACAACACTGACTTTGTAACTGGGTTTACTACAACTAAGGGCTGATCTCAAGAAAGCATTTTAGATCTCACTTGGTTTTTAGCAGTGTTTATATCTCATTGAGAACAAAAGGTTTTGGTTACACTGTCAAATTAAGGAGGTCTTAAATAAGTCTATGAGGTCTTCTCTGAATTAGGGCATCATATTGTTTCTTTGTTTTATTTTGTTGTTGTTGTTGTTGCCCTCCTGTATATATCTATCTCCTTGGTAACCTGCCTTTCCAAAGGTCTCACATTTCACAGCTCCGTCTCTTAAAGTGCCCAGTATGAGGTGCAGTCTTTTTCCCCTCATTCACATCATGTTTTCCTCCTGCCAGAGTCTTATACAGACTCATAGATTTGTAGAATAGTAGGGATCAGAAGGGACATTTAGAGGTCATCTAGTCCAACCTCCTGCCAAAGCAGGTCCACCTAGGTCAGGCCTCACAGGAACGCATCCAGGTGGGTTTTGAAAGCCTCCAGAGAAGGCTTTCAAAACACACCCTCCCTGGGTAGCCTGTACCAGTGCTCTGTCCCCCTCATGGTAAAATAGTTTTTTCTTATGTTTAAATGGAAATATATGACATCCACATACAGCATTCTTCTGTCTGGATCTCTCTCTTGTCCATTCTTCTTTCTCACTTCTACCCTACCTTCCATGATCCCAATGGTGGATCTCACATCTTCAACGAACTCCTTGCAGCATAATGATTTCCTGCCATATTCCGTGACCTTTTTAAAAATAGAAGAGCCTCTTGACAACTGGTCTTGAGCAGAGCACACTAAAGACAATATAGAAGTCACTTGCTTATTTCTTCTTCTTTCTTCTTGTAGTTATTGGATCATACTTCAGTCCATTCTCGGTACATCACTTTTCACACGAAGCAATGCCAGAATATCAACAGACTAATAACTTTTGCATTTACTTATGGGGGACTCGATTTCTCAAGACGACTGAAGGTAATACATGCTGCAGTTCAGCCTTTTGCAAACCTAGTGCTCTGACAACAACAAGGCTGGGATTTCTCCTCTGAGGTCAAAGTATCCCACTATTTTCAAGACATTCAGGGTTGCATCTGGAAAATGTTGAAGACCAAAGGCTACCCACCTGTTCCCTGAAGCATGGATGAAGCTCTCAGTCATATTTATGAAGCAGTTTCTGACACTATTTTTTGTACAAAGTTTTCCTGTGAGAAATCCATTTTATACAGCACAGAATGTGTCTATAAACAATACACTCCAGCTCACCTGCCTCTCTACATTTCTATAGGTGATGCAAGTTCTACTTATAGCAAAATAGAAAATAATTAAAGCCACCACATTATCAGCACACATCCCTACTCAGGCACAATTTGCTGAATGGTCCTGTTTGCCCAATAATTCATTGTTTCTATAGCAATCCCACCGAGAACAGCTTCCCATTGTGCTTGAGAAGGACACTCCCAGGATTGCAATAGCTTTATTAGCTCCAAATACCTTACAAATAGAGCCTCGCTTCTGAAAATCACCATAATTTCAAGCTTGATCAGTAATGTGCTCAGGACAGGATGCTTGGTTGCTTGCCAGGGACCACCTCATTTGGTTATAAGCAGCTTAACATAGGCTCATACTGAGCTTCCTTGTGGGAATGACGGCACCAGTCAAATCCTTCCAGGTTGTTGTTCCTGTGTTAAATAGTTCTATTAATTCTTAATTTTCCACACAGTTGTAGGAGTCACGAAGCTGCCAATGCAAGTAGAAGCACTCAATAACTTTGCCAATTGCACCAGAGAAAATGTAAAACTCTACTTGTTGTAAATTTGGTGGCTGGAATCATTTGTCCTTGTCCAAGTGGCTAAAGCAGAGGCGATGGGGCTTTGCTGACTGATGCCGAGGTGGCACCTGGGGCAGCGGGTGCTGCTTGGCAGGCGGCTCACGCTCGAATGCTTTACATGCAGGGCACCCCCACCCGCCTCTGCCCTGGGGCCGGAGCCCACCGGGAACCACAGCACAAAGCCAAGCAGGATTTCAGGGTGCTGCTGCCAAGGCAAGGGCAAAACTTCCGCTAGCAGGCCAGGAGCAGGCAGCAGGCCAGTGGGTCGCCTTGTCTACAGGCAGTCATGCAAATCTCCGCCCAAATTTTCCCTTTTTTGCTCCCCCCCCCCCCCCCCCCCCGGCCCTTTTCCTGGAATCCAGCCACTTCAGAGGTGAATGCTCTCTTCTTGCACTGCCTTTTCTTTCTTTTCTGTTTACGAGAGTGTGTGAGAAAAATAAAATTCCAGCAAGTACTAGCTACTATATTTTTTTTTTAAATCATTTTCATATTTATGTTTAACGTCCTTTGCTGTTTGTCTGCATATTTGGTCATCAGGGAAAAAAGAGGAAAAAAAAAGGGTGCTACTTCAAGTTATGACAAAGGTCCCACCACCTTCACAACATCAAGCAGGAGAACGGATTTGATGTGAATGGCCATGTGGATGAATTCTGCTGCTTTTTTGGCCCTTATTCTGTGTGCAAAGGATCTGGCACACTCCTCATAGACATCACTTGTTGCCCCCTTATCACTGAAAAAGGGCAAAGGAAGGCATAGGAGAAAACACAGCCCCTTCATATTTCTCCACAACTTCCCAGATCATAGAAACACTTTCAGAAAGAAATGTAAGGTCCTGTTTGGGTTATTTTTTTTCCTCCCTGTAGTTTCCCCACCCCTTCACCTCCATCTCTAGTTTATAAATGTATCTCAAGTTCAATAATAACAGTTTATTTTGTCTCAATAGATAAACTGAAAATGGTCCAAAATCAGAAATTTTCACTTCTTTTTTTTTTTTTTTCTTTTTTTTTTTCAGGTAAAACTAACAATGTCATTTTTTTTTAAAGTCACCCAAGGAAAAAAAAGACAAACCTCAAAACACCCCACTCTGATTTAGAATATCCCTGGGGGGAAGGGAAACTCCCTGTCTTTCAACCCACCAGGCTTTCCAGCCTTTCCATACCACCGCCTTAATTTCCTAATCAGCCTGCTTTGATCACACAAGAGGTGACTCGAATCCCACAGATTGCATCCATCCCTATGAGCAGAGAATGGTTGCATGCTTCCCTCCTAAGGTTTAAATTAAGACTTAATGAAGACTTAGAATTTAAGATTAAATGTTCAGCCCCTGGCTAATTATGTTCGTAAGGTTCAATTTGCTTGGCAAGCATCTGAGTTAAAAAAAACAAAACCAAAACAAGCCCCAAACAATATTTACATGTTCAAGAACACAGCGATTCCACCCTTGAAATGGCACAACAAATCCCTGAAGAGCTCTGGCATGCTTTCAGGCAGCCTCCTTTTATTTTAAAGTTGTCCAATTTCTGGAAAAAAGGGAAGTTTTTAGGAAAAATAAAGGAAGTTCACTGTTGCTGTGATTTAAAAAATGGTGAAATATCTGAAATATTAGTGCTAGGCAGTTCTAACAGCTCTAACATGTGTTATAGCTATGTTGCTATCTACATGGGAGAAGATATGAAGTGCAGATCTCCTTTGCAGCTATTATGCATCACTTTTCAAGAATTATGTTTTAAAAAAATCACGTTAAGTTGGCGTTCACCTTCCACTTCAGTCTTACATTATAATTCCAGCCATTGGCTGCATCGAGTTTTCATTTTTATAATATTTTTCCTCCCTGTAGCAATGTCTTGTAAACAGCCTGCTTATTTATGACTGTGAATGAGATGGAAAAGCCAGTGAATATCTCATGGTATTAAAAAAAAAAAAATTGCTGTAGTTACTGCCTTATACAATGCACTTGATAAAGCTGAATAATCTGAATTTTTATTGCAGCAGTCTTTAAAATAAAGAGCTACAATTTCTTTTTTTTTTTTCTAAATAATGCACAAAAAATTGTAATAAACAATTTAGTCTGGACCACGAGGAGAAATGAAAGGCTGTTCAGATGTAGCAACTCACTGGAATATGAAAACAACGATGTGGCTGCAACTACTTTGACTTGCCAATATATCTTTTCCCTCTGTTTTTAGTAAGGGGATCACTGCAAAGTTCTTACAAAAAAAGGAATTTCCTTCTTTTCCAATGGACAGAAATATTTGTGTGGGTTGGAGAAATACAGTTGAACCGATGAGACCTTTAACACAAATAAAATCTACCAGACACAGATTTTTACTTATAAGAGTTGTAGAAATCTATCTGCCCATCTTAATTCTCATGACTTATTCACTACTGTGCTTTTGCCCTCCTGTGACTCAGCTGTTCAGTTTTTCCTCCTTTGTTGTGAATAAGATTCCCTCAGAAATGAGCAGGAGAATCACAATAGCTGAAGAACCTTTGCTGCCACTGTGTATGGAAGAAATGTGAGTTGAAAGGCTGTTCTGCTGTGGGACTTTAAGTAGATTATGCCTCCCACTATGCCAAAAAGCACTGCTGTCGACATTAGACCAACTTGTTAATAGCCTGCTAGGTTTTTTTCTTTCCTTTTTAATGTTTTTTTTTTTTTTTTTAAGTATAACTATAGTTAACTTCAAGAAAAAAAACAACCCAGTGCCAAGAAGTGTTTCTCTGTTAACTGGCAGCACCTCTCTGGTAGATGCTCTGAACATCTCCATCTCTCCTTAGGTATGCAAAAGCATAGCTGTCAACCCATCTCCAATACTGTTCCTGACACCACATGATATTTAAATAAATGGATGATTAGCTGTGGGATTCAGAAGGAGATGGTGTGTTTTATTGACGCGTGACATGCTGACAAGTGGGTGAAAAATGTGGCCCTGTAAACAGAGTTGTCTTTGTTGATAGAGAAGTATGTAATGGAAAGGTATTAGTCACTGTAAACCTAGAGATACCTAACAAAGATGAATTTCAATAAAAATAGAGTCATTAAACTGACCCATCCTCTCTTTGCAGGCTCAGATGTGAAGATAAATGTTAGATACTCATATCTGTTGTTGATCTCCATGCTTAACAAAGCCACAGGCACACAGAGCAAGTAGCATTTCTGATACCGCTGTGTAACTTTTTAACTGCCCTACAAGCCTGCCCAAGGTTGAGCCTCTTGCATTGCCAGTTTAGCATCACTGATATAGTGGTACAGACAGATATTCCGTCCATCATCTTTTGAGGTGGATATTTTTTTGGACTATGCAGAACAGGTGGACCACTTTCTTCTTAAATATTTCCTACACATACTAAAGATCAAGGCAACCAAGCTTTCCTTCTCTCTCTTCATCAAAGACCAGGTAAAATAAACTGCACCTGCCAGCTGGTTGTCCCATTGTAAAACTCACTGCTGAACAGGCTTCTTTCAGAGCAACTTCCTGATCTTCACAAGGCCTCCTTTTCATTTTCCTGATGACCTCTCAGCACTGAGCTCCCTTGCAAGAGCAAGGCTCAGGGAGCCATTGAGGGCTGGACATGCCTCCATTTTTCAGAGCATGAGAGCCTCCTCTCTGAAAGGTGGAATTACAAATGTCACTGTCTTTTTAGATTAATTATCTTGAACAACAAAGGGCTGGTTGTTTTTCTGGTTTGTACCTTTTTCCTCTTGTTGGAGGGAGCTGAGTTTGTGAAAAGAGCAGAGTCTGCAGTGCAACAGTCAACTCAAAAGATTCAGTCCATGCAATCCTTATCCTCTCAAAACTTCAAGCCCAAGGAGAGGGTGGGAAAGTCATCTTGCAGAAAGAGTAGTCTACAGCAGAGTATGCTTTAGATATGAAATGACTCCTGTTCTGGTCCTTGCTGGAGCTGTTCGGACATTCAGGTTTTTGACATACTAAAGAAAGTCTCTGCAAAGCAGACAACTGCAGTGAGAGGCTGGCTTCAACATTAAGGGCTCACTTAGTCTATAGGAGCAGAGAGAGAGATGGTCACACTATCTGCTTTGCTAAGACCTTCCAACCCACTTGGCAGACATTTCATCATCAGCTGCAAGGTGCAGAGGTGGTCCCTCAAAACGTCATCTTTCTCTCCTGGTCTTAATATTCTTGTCAGTGTAGGAACCTGAAATGAGCCATGGTTTTGCTACAGTAGTACAAGAAAATAATCACTTCCTCATTGTTTGACTTTGTGAAACTGAACTCCTCTTTTCCCTTCTTGAGATGCCATTTATACTGATAAGTAAATTTTCCACAAAAGAAAGGTAATTATCTGCAAGTGCTCTGTTGCAATGTGGATTCATCTGTCCTGCAGCATCAGATAAAGGTGAAGGCAGCTCACTACCACAAGTGTTCAAGTGCAATTAGTTTGCAGCTATAGAAAGTTTTTTGAAAGGAAAGCAAATAAGAAAATACAAATTGCAATCACTTAGCATTCTAAGAAGGAGATAAACCAAAGCATTGTAGAGAAACAGGCAGCTTTGCACTGTGCAGACAAAATAACATGATATGTTTTCACATTGTTTCAATTCCTGCCTCCAATGAGGCTTTTTATTCTTTTTAAGCCAGGCAAAACCTGTGGCATAACCATTTCTCCAGGGCTTGATGGCCAGAAGGTCACCTCAGCAGGCAGGCAGCAGAGGTGGCCATGAAGCTGAGGTTTGGTCATCCCAGGGGTGCATGGGATGTGGCAGGGCATTTGGGGGCATGTCGGCTGGGGCACCTGCCCACCCATGAGCCACTGATTCCAGGGATGTACCTCTAAGAAACTGTCACCTCTGACCCTCAGCAGCTCTGTATGCACTGAGGGAGCAAACGAAAAAAGGGGCTTTCGTCTTTCAATTCCTTTGAACACAAAATTTCATTTTGTATCAGGCAATCCGTTGCACCTCCCCCCCGTTGCAAAGTACCACGGCTTGATACCACGAAAACAATCAAAGTGCCCCTGGAGACCGCCGGGGATGCCGCAAGCGCTGCCTCTCTGCTCGCGCTGGCATCCTCCTGCTCCTGCAATCCAATACTGCCCTCTCACGGCTCCTCTGCTGCCGAAACACAACTTTTGTGGGGGTACACGGGCAAACAAGGCCCCAAATCGTGGGGCTATTCACCTTACAGCTCTAGCCCCATTGTATATGGGGTCCAAGCGCTGCAGAGATGTAGCCATCTGCATCCTTCCTCCACTCCCTAGGCTGAAGGTAGGATGCGTGGGTTGGATCCCTGCTCCACAGTCAATCATCATTGATACAGGGGAGTGAGGGGCAAATGAAAACAAAGGGAGAGTCAAGCCATCAGTGCCCGGGGTGTCACAACCCTGCCTCCATGCTCAACTCTGAGGCCTCCCCAGCTTTACACTAAAAACACTAACATAGATGAGCACATCACTGCATCGACTTCTGCCAACACACGTTCTCTTTGCTTTGACTTTGTCATGCAAACTGAAATGAGGCAATTTTCATTCTTAATGTGGAAAAACTTCCCTTGGTAACATCAAGTCAGTGGTAAGCCCAGGTAAAGGAGACCTTTGCCCACAGCAGGGTGACAAGGCAGCAGGATTTGGCACTGCAAATGCCTAGGAAAGCCAAGCTGAGGCCCCTGAAGGATGAGACACAGCTAAGATGGAAGGAAAAAAAAAAAAAAAAAGCAATAAGGTCTCTGTGCCTTTTTCCCCTGGCACTAGGAAGGGCTAAGAGGCCCTCATAGCATCCTTCTCCCTTCATACCGCCTCTCACCTGCACTGACCATGGAGACTAAATTCTACTTTAGCTGTGCCATGGAGGACTGGGAGGTTGCCCTTCTGCTCAGTCTTGCTCCTGTCATGCACATTACTTTGGCCCAAACACATCAATTGTAGCCATACCAAATCATGAGGTTTCAGTATACGTATTTTGGAAATCACACGCTTTCATCCCCAGCAGGTAGCCAGACTCCCTGAGCTCCAGTCTTGCATCTCTCCTCTGTATAAGCTTTTCCTGGATTCACTTTTTAAGCAAATAGCTCCCTGGGCACCTCAGATACTTTTGCTCAAAAAAATAATAAAAATAATAGAAAAAAAAAAGCAAAAAAAGCAAAAGGTGCAAGATGCTATTTAAAATTGATCATTCAGCCAACTTAGACTCCTGAGTTGGAAATATACCAGGCAGGTACAAGTGTAAGCTGCACTTGGATGATCCCAGCCTGACAGTGAGCCATCCACAATGGTGTTTTGATCGCTCCATTGTTTTCCTGAATTGCAAGACTCACTGCAAAACTTTGAGCCTTAACTTTTACCTTCTGTTGGCAGACTTGTGGCGTCCAGCTCCAGGCTCCTCTGCTCATCAGTTGCCATCATGCCTTTCTCCACAGTGGGCTTGACTGCACGATGCTTAAACCATGTCAATGGAGCATCAACTATGACCTGAAGACCAAGGCCTGCCAGAACAGAAAAAATAGCTGGTCGGGTTTTGCCAAGAAAATGAGCTGTCCCAAACTTACTCCTCATAAGAAAATAAACAATGAGTGTCATGGTTTGACATGACAGCATTTTCTGGTAAGGGGGATGGGGCTGTAAAGATGGCACCTGTAAGAAGTTGTTTGCAACTCTCCCCAGCTCTGAGCCAGACTCACTGCTGGGGCTGAGCCAATTAGACGCCTCCACCATCACTTTTTAAGGAGAAGCCGGAAGAGGAGGCTTCTTTCTCCATCTTCTTCCTGCTTCTTTCTCCTTCTTCTGGCTGGTGGTGGTGCAAGGAGTAG
>WBNH01005596.1:0-169477 GCA_013401255.1 Urocolius indicus | reverse complement strand
AGGGGAAGAATGTCAGGAGTCACCTTCATCTGACAAGACAGAAGCAGCAGAGCCCATCTGTGAGAGACTGACCACATCCCCCATTCCTTGCTCCCCTGAGCCATTGTTGGGGGAGGAGGTAGAGATATTGGGAGCAGTGAGCTGGGCCTGGGAAGAAATGAGGGATGGGGAAGGGAGATCTTAAAGTGCTGGTTATAATTTTCTCATCATAGTACTCCCTTTTTGCTTTTATTTTGTTTGGTTTCTTGTAGAATAAACTTTCCTACTTTCCTCTCTAAGTCGAGTACTGGAGTTTGTTTTGCCCGGAATCATAATTGGCAGCGAGCCCTCCCTGCCCTTGTCTTAATTGACAACAACATTGCTTATCTTTTTACTCCCATTTCGCTGGGGCCTCTGCCATCCTAACGAGGGTGAGGGTGAATGGGGGCACTGAGCGAGAGACTGTTGTGGTGCTGCTGTGCTAGCTGGGCCAAACCACGACAGTGAGCAAAGAAGTCGACCAGTGTTTCTGCACAGGTCAGAGTGTTTTTCATATGAGCTGCAACACACTACTGAGCAATGCACTGGCAATGGAAAGTAAGTAGGTTATAGACTAAAATATGTACAATAAGTAGTCCTTTACTGAATACACAGTTCACCAATTTGTCACCAACATAAGGTAATGATATAGCCTCAAGCCATGAGGCTTCAGACATTTTTACAGAGGCAAACAGTTTTGATCTTTGACAGCTACAGAGTCCTCCCACTCTTGTTTCTTCCAATAAAACCTATTTTGCAGGTGCAATCACTCAGTGGCTGGGGTTAATCCAATGTTCTGAAGGATGAAGGTAAGATAATTGACTGTATTCATTTCAGTATTTCTTTTTCAGTGCTCTGGTATTATAAATACAACATAAAATAGTATTACAAGAGGTCAATATTTATCAGCCAAATGGAGAGGACTCCTGAATGAATGGAGATACTGTGTTCAGAGTGGGGCTGTTGGGAAGGTCCAGGTAAGATGCCAGCATCATGCACATCAAGGTTAATAGGTGATTTAATCATCTGTTTCATCATCATATGTACCACATCTCTGGCTATCAATGTCATTCACTGCACCTCAGGGTTTTCCCTTCTCCTGGGGGCTGCAAAGAAGCCATCCCTTCTCTTCCTTTTCATTTTATCCTTTCCCCATGCAGGGTCTGATCTGGAACCCCTGGGTCCTGCTAATCAGAGGGCACACAAGTCCAGTGGGAATATGGGCATTACCTGCAAGCTGGGATGCAGCTGGGCTGGGACAAGCCTGTGCATCCTTACTACAGGACTTCAGAGAATTTGTTTTCGGGCACCAAATTGGCACCGAAAAATTTCAGGCACCAAAATGGTCAGCAGATCAAGACAGGTTCTTCTCCCTCTCTACTCTGCCCTGGTGAAGCCTCATATGGAGTCCTGTGTCCAGTTCTGGGCTCCTCAGCTCAAGAGGGACAGAGAACTTCTGGAGAGAGTCCAGTGCAGGGCCGCCAGGATGATCAGAGGGCTGGAGCATCTTTCATATGAGGAAAGGCTGTGGGAACTGGGGCTGTTTAATCTAGAGAAGAGGAGACTGAGGGAAGATCTTATGAACATTTACAAATATCTAAATGGTGGATGTCGGGAGGTTGGGGGATTCATTTTTTTNATTCTATGATTCTAAATTCTCTTTTGCCATTAGGAAGAGAAGGTTGAAGAGCAGCATACCAAGGAATGTTTTGTTTCCTGGCCCTCAGTGACATGCAGGCATTGTAGCCCCTTCAAACACGCACCCTCATTAGTCACACTGCCCCAAATCATCCTTCAGGTTGATTGAGCTGCCTCCCCTGCTGCTTACCTTCAATGTATGATTACTGCCTTTCACCTCCTGCGCAAACACTGTCAGGAGAGTTTTCTGACATGTTGCAGCTCTCAGACTAATTACATGGTGATGAGAGCCTCATCCTCACTGACTAGTTTGGGACACAGCATTGGTGCTTAGCTCCAGCAGGACTGGTAGAACAAATGTCAGCAGAGAGCCATAAGGCTGGTGTGGAAGTCAAGAGCTTTCACAGGGTCAGGAAGAAGTCTGCATGTGCAATACCTACATGTATTGTATGCATCACATGTCCTTCTATGTAGTGTTAAATTGGACCAAAAGAAAAAAAAATGCTGGTTTTGGGGAAAAATGTGCATCTCAGCTTCAGTTCAGAAACATAAGGCTTTTTGGCAAAGGTCTTGACCCAGCACTGTCCAAGGTGCTCTGACTTGGCACTGGGAGCCTGGGCTCCTGTCCTGATGGCAGCAGAGGAGTGGTCTGGGGTAGATGGCAATGCTGGACTTTTCTACTGTCAGGAGAAATCCACTTCACACCTTGGAGGTTTCCTACAGAGAAAAGAAGGACAAAAAGGGATTACAGCATCAAATCCTTGCATTTAATGTAAGTAGCTCTTCAAATTTGTACTCATTGCCTACTCTTTGTAAAATTCTTGGCATTCCCAGTGTCTTCTTTTTCCTACAGCTCCATTCAAAACCCATAAAAAGCTCAGAAGCATTTCTAAACTGAGAGATACCAGACCATACTGTCTAATTGAAACCAATAAAGTGCTGTGCTCCAAGGTTTCCTCAACAACTTCTCTCCTGGCAGACAAATCTCAGTCTTCAGCTAAATCAGAAAAAGGTCAGCCAAGCCATCAAACATTTCAAAGCACAATTAAGACCCTAAATGAGAGAAGTTAAAGTTTAATGCTGAAACTTCACTGCTAGTTGATGCCCACCAATTACAACGGTCACTTGAAATACGATCATCAGAACCACTGCATGTGTCAGAAACCTGTCTCTGCTGATGGGATTAGGAATTTTTTTGATGAGGCAAACAACCTTGCTATAATAATATGACTGCTGCTATTAAAAAAGTAAAAAAATGGCAATTCGGTCTTTAGCTGACAGTTAGAGACAGAAGCTACTTTGAATCTGCAGAACTGCTTTTTGATGCCCTTAAAACAATTCAGCTCCCATACAGTTGTCATTGTCCAGTAGGCAGAAATTAATACTCCTGGGATGGAGAGTAGCATTTATCAAAAGACTGAAGAGGGGGAAAGAAAACTCAACAAAAAAAGTCTAATTCTAAAATATCAAGTAAATTCTTTCTAATAAAGCTGAAATTTTATGCAAACAACCCTATTTCTCTACCTTGTGAAATCCTCAGTGCAACATCTTATACTGAAGATTAAATCAAAAAGAAACACAAAGTCAAAACTAAACTAAAAGAAGGTCAAGTGAAGCATTTCAGCATCAAAATAATAAGGTAACAAATACAGATTTCACATTTGACATTCCTCTGTCTACCACTGATTACATATGACACATTTCTGTGTGTTTTGTTTGAAGAAATCCCAGCTTTTCCAGTAGCAAATTGTTTCATGGGAAGCTCTTTCACTACCCATGCCTAGCTAGACTTTTATTTCAGAGGAATGATACTGGTAGTGCCATTTTGAATGTCATACCAGTGAAGCTGTTGCTGGGGAAAAAAAGGGGGAAAAAATGTATTTAATATCTCCAGTACCCTTCTTATCAAGTTGGCACAGCAAGGGCTGTCTTCCACTAAAGAAACAAAGATTTGCCAGTATAAGACTTTCCCTGGATCAAACAAGATACTTCAGGATTAAACAAGATGTCTGGGCTTGCTCCAACTTCAGTTCTGTTTTCTTCAGGTCTCTGAAGTTGTGGAAGTCAAATAAGGAGTCGCACTTCTCACACTTCCAAAAAATTAATTATCGTTCTGATTCTGACCATCAGGTGGAGAGCAGGACTATTCACAGCTCACTGAAAATAAGCCAAGAGACCACACTATTGTTGTTTATGGCTGCCCACTTGTTTACCACTATTATAACTCCCGCACTTTCATGCAAGAAGAGTCTCTGGATCAAAACTAGATCTGGTTTTGAAGGTGGATGACTCAGGTGCCAAGAGAAACCCATAAGCACTATTTAATCCCAATATTGTTTCTCATAGTAATACTTCCCATGGGATGTGATCTCAGGGGGAGGAGTCCTGGAAGAACTTCCTGATAGTTTTTAATAAACCTCATATTCAGGGAAGCTCAGACATCTGCTTATGGCCCCACAGCGTTCACAAAAACCTCCACACACTGGTGAAAGAGAGAACTGTTACTTTGTATATTCAGGATCAGCTGGAAAATCTGAGTCTTCCAGAGGTTTGATGGATCTTATAGGAAGTCCCATCGTGCCTAGTTAGCAGAGTTGAGGATAAAGGAAGGCTATTAGCTGGTCGTGCCAAGACCAGGTTGAAATAAAGAGGTATTGATGTTATCCAAGTTTGCATGTAGATGTGTGAAGGTCTTACACACTCAGGTCAGTTCTCTAGATACCATAAAACATGTAGTACAGTGGGGATGTTTGATGCAAATGCAAATGTGCAACATTAGATGCTGAGGAGTCCCTGAAGAGGGAGACATTGTAGCACATGGTGCTGTTCTCCTCTGCATCCTCTCCAGTCTGGGAGATTTTTGGTGAGGAATAAAAAAAGGGTGAAGGAAAGGTTGAAGGGAGACTTC
The DNA here is from genome assembly GCA_013401255.1 of Urocolius indicus. Classification (NCBI taxonomy): domain Eukaryota; kingdom Metazoa; phylum Chordata; class Aves; order Coliiformes; family Coliidae; genus Urocolius; species Urocolius indicus. Next base: position 164,913 of record WBNH01005596.1, on the reverse strand, counting down.
AGATTAGGGATAATCAGACTGACATCTGAAGGACAAACCAAACTTCAGACATTTCTTCTTCTGAAGTAAAAACAAAATAAAATCACCAACAATCATGCTAAAAAACACCCACTAAAGAACCAACGGTGAAGCCAAGCGCAATCTGAGAGTTGTTGATACCGTTTCCATTGATGAAAAGCTGGCAAAACACTGTAGAAGACAACTGAATCTGGCTCCTTTTTTTTTTGGCAAGATGAAAATCTGTCTGATTTATTTTGTATTCTTACAAAAATGTTAAAAAATAAATATAGTCTCAAATGGAATTTTGACACCTTAGCTTTCTACTTTCATCATATTCACCTTCATTTTTTGTGTAGGTTATGAGTGTATAATCTAAGTAATAATATAAAAGTTTCTCTGTGGTAGTAAGAGGTGACATTATAAGACATTATATTGCAGTTTATAATGCCAGTGGAATAATTTTGCATCAAGGGTTACAACAAAATTCTTGATAGAGAAAGATGTTATGGGAAGTAACTACTCTCTTCCTGCCACCCTCCATTAGCTATTAAACTTTAGTAACTCAGATATGATTTCAGGTTTCCTACAAGACATGCTGACATAGAAAATTTCTGTAATTCCTGTATTTTAGTGGCCAGAATGAAACTAAAGTATCTAGAACATATTCCACACTTCAAGAGCTGCAAAATATATTAAAAATGAGTTATTCACAGCAGACTGAAAGAAATCCTTGCTCCTGAGCTTACATCCTAGATACCAAATCTCATCTGAGGGGCAGTCTGTCTGTTGGCTTATCCCATAAATATAGTTATTTAACTAGAAACCGCAAATGACATATAACAGCAGAAATAGGAACATAAATCTACAATACACTTAATGGATTGCATAAAAATGACCGAGAAATGATCTATAATTATTACAGACCATTGAGCTTCTTTCCTAGCTGATTTAGCTGGACTTAGCTACCTCCTTTGAAGAAACAGTAAAGCCAACTACTGGTATGTTTTTAGTAGCCCGCTCTATGTTGCTCCCAGGACATGCTATAGGCTTGCCTTTTTGCATGTCAGCTCATCACCATGGTATAGCCTCAGCAAAGTCAGGGACTCCTGTAATGTTACATCTGGGAAGTCTGTCTCTTTTTTTTTTTTTTTTTTTTAATGAAAGCATCTACACAAAAATAATTTGTCTTCATTCATTATCATACCTGGAAACACCAGAGTCACCTGTAGAAATAATACATGAGTTAATAGTCACTTTGCTGGTTTCTGCATGTGGAAATACCTAACAAAAAATATTTAAAGCAGGTATTGCACAGGCTTTTTCATTTGTAGTAGGAAAAAATGATAAAATCTAGGGCCATAGCTGTAGTTTAAGGGTAGTGGGTGGTTTGGCATTTTTTGGGAGTATTTTTGTTTGGATTGGGTTTTTTAGGGGTTCTGTTGTTCTTGGTTTGGGTTTTTTTTTGAGAGGCAGCTGAAGGATTGAAGCTGGGGAGAGGAGTCCTGCTGCCAGGATTGTTAATTCCTGAAAGTTTTGGCCTCTGACACTGTGGGTCTTTGAGCTTCTTTGGAAGTGTTTTTGCGAAGTCATAATTAGTACAGACCACCATAAAGAGAGGGAAAGAAATATTTCTAAACACCTGTATAATAATAAAAGCATAAAATGTTAATATATTCTGCGGTTCTGCTGTTAGCAGGAGTCCACCAACTGGTGACAACTGAGAAAGGGAAACCTCTGATGGCTCGTCAGAGATCTTGGATTGCTTCTGGATTGACAGAATGAGACTACCATAGGAAAGACAAAAGTAATTCCAAAAGAGGTTAGGAGACCCTTTTTCAGAGGATCTGGAAAGGTACTTAAAGTCACCGTGAAACAGATCAAGTGATTGCTTGTATCAGCTGGTATTTAGCCCAGCTTCTCCTTTTGTCTCCTGTAGAAAAGGAAGATTATCAATGGCACAAGAACAAGTCAGTCTAGATGGCCACAGCTATGTTATGTTTGAACTTAGAAACAGATTAGAGAACCATTAGCAACATCTGTTTACGGAGCAGCCCTTGAAGAGGAATAATACAGGCCAGAAAAGATGGTCACTTATTATATAGGGCTTGACACAGCTATGCAAGGAGTTACCTGATGAAGAGTGACTGAAAGGTTCTCAGGTAACAGGAGTCATGTCTCCCTGAGCTGGTCAGTGTCATGCATTGTTTACTTATTTTGAAGCTAGCAAGACACTTAGGGATCTGATAATCTTTACACTTGGGGATGATAAACATCCATTAACATTCTCCAAATTTAGGATAAGGAGTGTTTTGTGACTAGGCTCTGCACATCCTCATCTGCCACTCAGATACAAGACCCATTAAAGATATCCTTTGATTTTACAGATCTTCTAAACCTTTTCCCACATACTCTCACACACTAAAGTTTTCAGGGGAGTAAGATCAACAGCAAACTGTCCCAGGATTGAGTCCTGTGTATTTGCTCCCCAAAACACTGACATTATTATATTGCCATCTCCCTTAAGACTGGCTGCCGTCAAACCAGGACTAGCATCGCAACACTCCTGCAGTTGGAATGATAAAAGTGAAGCAATAGTTGCTCCGGATGATGCAGCCAAGCCACATTTTTAATTGGTTGTGCACGCTTGTGGGAGAGGCACCTGCTAGCCTTATTGTGTTCTCAGTTTCCAAAAAAGACTATTATTTTCCTATCTGCTTGAGCCAAGTTAGTAACACACCTGAGGCACAACAAAGCCAGTTTGTTCTTCTTTTTTGCATTCACATGGGAAAAGAATTAAGCCTTTCTTCTTGGAGTATTCAGCCACGTACAAGAAGGCTGGGAGAGCTGGTTGGTGAGACCAGACTAGTTTAAAGTCCTGTGTTGACCAACTGGAATTTAGGAATGAGGCTGGAAACAAAAGTTTCTCTTTTGTTGGGCATCAGCTATTTCTAGTTAGGTTTAACTACAATTAGTTCTAATTTTTAAGCCAAGACAATCAGTCTAGATTTGTTTAATGAGGGCCGAGACTGCATGTCCTTGCAGACATGCTGCCTTACCATGCTGCATGTGAAGTTTACATTCCTCCCATGTGCTGACCTGCACAGGGATTTCATTTCAAAGTTTTCAATATTTCAGGAAAAGACTCTGACATGTAAGGCCACCAACACTCAGACCACTGCGCTGTGAGACATCATCAGTTGCTGGGCTGAAACAGAAGTGAGACATCTGGGTGGCTTAAAACAACAACAACAAAAAAGAAATTAATGAGTGAGAATTGGAACATTATCAGTTACTGTTGCTAAAAATTTTCAACTTTCCCCAGCATTTTGTTTACCCTTGCAATGAGCAATCTCATGTACCAGATCAGTAATGGTAACGGCTTCCCCAAGGTGTTCAGTGAAAGTTATTGCTGAGTTCACAGTGTCACTCCCCAAGCAAGGAGAGGACTTCCGAGTTCTCATGCCGGCCCACAATGGTCATTTTCTAGACTATAGACATTTTCTGGTTAATAGCTTTGCCTCAGCAGATCTCCTGAACAACCTGACCCTGCAACTCCATTCCATCTGAGTCAATAAGGATGGTACTCAGACTATGTTGGTTTTTTTTTATTTCTTTCCCCTTTATATTCTGTACTTAAATGTTCCATATTACTACAGATTACATGAGGAATTTCAAATGTAATATATCTTCAAAGCAGTAAGGTTTTCCTGGTATTTGATCATCACCACCCCGGCATCCCTATACAACCAGCTACCAATAGACAGAGATCTCCATCTCCCACCCTGTCTCACCAGCCACCCTTCAGCTTCATTTTTTATATCAAATGCACAAACAAATAGCTTCTTTTTACAGAGCTAAACCATAGTATCTATAGAACATCATCCAGTCAGTGATCTAATGGACAGTGTCTAGCACAGAAGACACAAGGCTGGAATATATGTGCATCTTTGGATTTCTTTCTTTTAGGCACTAGATGTCAGTGTTTTACTTATACTTGCAGAAATTTCCAGTAACGGTGATCAAAGGGTTACTAATAGATAAATAAAAGTACAAAGCATCTTTAGTACCAAGGCCTCAGAAACAGCAGCAAACCTCTCTTCTCAGGGGGTAAAAAGGTTTCTGAAGGAAAGCTGGATTTTCCCTTCTCTCCAGATTGTTTTGGCATAGAAACAGTAGTTTAAAGAAGAGGAGCCGAGTCAAACAGATGCACGACACAAAAGGTACCTGCCAATGTTATCTAGAGTAAAAAATATGTCTGTGTTTGCTAAAAGCTGCTTAACAAACCTAGCCAAGAATTTTTTAATATAAGGAAGGAAACGTACCTATTTCTTTGAAATCTTTTTTTTTTTCTCCATCATGTAACATTCACCAAGGTTTTGACCTGGAAAAAGAAATTGGGTAGTTCTTTAGCTATACAAAAAAAAAGTTTCATAATTCTGTCAGAGGCAATTTTACTAAGATCTTAAGATGTTTTAAAGTTCAGGTAGCAAAATTAGTTCAGATACACTGACAACACTAACTGAAGCTGGTATCTTCAACATTTGGTTCATGCAACTAGGATGGACAACTTCCATTTAGATTTTAATTATAAAACAAAAGATTTCTCAAATTAAATGATTAAGAACAATTTCACCCAGATATATTGTATCACATCATCATCGCAATATCAGATTAGCAATAAATTACTTGGCTTAAAATACAGTCCTATCCCTTATACTGGTGCACATACAATCTGTGCAACACACTCTTGAAAGAAATTGGATTAAAATAAAAATAGCTCATAAATACTTGCTGCTATCCCAACAGAAAGGAAGATACTCCAACGTTACCAAACTTGCACTGTTAACTCAAAAACTAATGACTCCTTATAGTTTTTAGTTTATACATCAGTATACCTGATATCCTGTTTCCTATGTACTTGGTGGTTTGGCTCAAGTGTTGGCTGAGATTTATAACTGTTACAGACAGGAGAGGGACTGCATTAACCCTGCTGCCTGCCTGCCTAGAGCTATGGCCTGACTCTGCCTAGAAACCTGATGAAAGAAAACATTTGTTTTGTGAAAGTTTAGGTAGAGTTTTGAAGCTGCTGTGAGCTACTGTTCACAGATAAAACAGTAGGCTGCACAGCCATGAGCCAGGCAGAGATGAGATGTGTCTACTGTGACCTTTTGCCCTATGGCAAGGACCGCAGGGAGATTCTCGGCCACACATTTTCTATCAAGGGTGTTGCAATCAGCCATTATCAGAGAGGGTATCTAGGGTCCCAAAAGTGGGATGACTAAATATATTTGGATTATGTTTTTTAAGCCCAAAGTTGAAAAACCTTATTAAAAGGGAGCTGTTGGCTACCGATGCACACTTGTTGTAAGGTTACTACTTAATTACAGCATCCTTGCAGATCATCCCACACATGGCTGCCTTACACCAGCTAAAATGATATCTTCCTGAAATCCAGTTTTAAAGTCCCTGAAGAGGAGAATTTCTGAAATAAAGGTTGTAGCAGATTGCCACATGGACTATTGGCTTGACTGGGGCTGGACTTCAGCAGTTAAATTAACCCATGCCACCTCCTGAGATACCAAGAACTGAACGAATTAGCAGATCTCTTTGCCTTCCAGTTGGTCCAGACTCTGATGTACCACCTTTCTGTTTCCCTCCCCAAAACCTTTCAGTTCCCATTCTTTCCTCTCAGGAAAGCCCATAGGGCTGAAGGAGAGCGACCACTCCACTCCCTCTTTGACTGTCAAAGGTACTCCATGTTGAACAACCACAAGAGATTTCAATTTTCTGTTCAGAGCACTTGTATGTTATAAAAAAATAGAGCAGCTATAATGACTAGCAAAACAAAAACCATGGAAAGCTGAACATCATCTGCAAATATTAAAGGTAGGCTGAGTGTTATCTTTTGTCCATCAGTATATCTGTGCTCTATCTTGTTGATTGAACGAGAAATTGTGCACCAGTAGATATCACAAAATAAGTAAATCCCCTGTTTTTTTTTCCCAGCCTACCTATGTATTAAGTTCACTATAGAATTGCAAGTATGTGTTGCTAGTTGTACACTACAGCAATCTATGGGCCTTGGGGGAAAGGTAGCAGAGTACCTTTGCTGCAGAAAGATCAATATTAATCTTGTTATGTCACTGCTCATAAATGAAGTGTTGCAAAGGTCATATAGATTCCAAGCAAGTACAGAAAATTGTGAAACTTTACTGAATGGACAGGGATATACTCATATTTGAAATTATGTCTAAGGCTAAGATGCCCTCTAGAAGAATGTATCAGGGACCTTTGCACTTCAGATACAGCCAAATACAATGCTACATTTCTGGCTTATTTTTTATAGGAAGCCTGTGCAAAAGAAAAAAAATATTAAAAATCCAATTTTCTGGTCTTCTTCCAAAAGAGTAACAAAAAACCCAAAATGAAAATGAAACTATCAGTGACCATCTAATTATCCATCCCATCTCAAACACTGACAAGTCATTAGTGTTTCTCTAGCCTGACAAATCCAGGCATTGAATCACTTCTGTATGAACAAGTCAAAGAGAATCTAATCATGCTGGGCTACATTATATCCCAACACATGCTGAGAAAGACTGGCATCTGTTATACTTACAGCAAAGGGGTTTTTCAAGGAGATAAACATGTGCTAGGCAAACCCAGGACCTACAGGATAGGACTTAAGGAAACAATCATTGCTTCCCTTTTTAACATCGAGCATAGTTTTTGATTTTAAAAGCTTTTGACACAGTAAAGTGTTTTTTTCCGAAGAATTAGATGAACACCCTGGGAAACATGCTGCATCACGGCTTTTGAAGCCCAGTGTCACAGAATCATAGAATTATTATGGTTGGAAAAGACCTTTAAGATCGAGGCCAATCAGTAACCTCACACTGCCAAGCCCATCACTTAACTAAACCATATGCCACAGCAGGGATGGTGACTCCACCACCTCCCTGGACATCCCCTTCCAATACTTAACAACCCTCTTGGTGAAAAAGTTCTTCCTAGTATCTAATCTAAATCTTCCCTGGTGCAACTTAGGCCCATTTCCTCTTATTCTATCATTTATTACTGACTCTCTCCTCACCATGTAAGGTAGTTGTAAAGAGTGATCATGTCTCCTCTCATCCTCCTCTAGGCTAAACATCCCCAGCTCCCTCAGCCATTCCTCATCAGATTTGTTCTCCAGGGATGTCCCTGCTTTCACAGCAGGTGATCAGAGATCTCCCCTGGCCATCTTTCATTCTGCTACTTTAACAATGGCTCAAAGAGTTCCTATTAATATAGGTTTGAAAGGAAGATAACACAAATTGATATTTCAACTGTCGTATTGGCTGGAAGTGGTAAATCATACAATGAACCATAAATCAACTTTCAATTATGGGACAAAATATCAATTTGTTTTGGTGAAATCCATTCCCTATTGAAAAATCAAGTCAGCTTTCAGGGAGAGTCAGCAAACAGATGTTAAAAGAGTTTAACTATCCAACTTGATCTTACTTTTAAATCACAACAGGAATCACTTGTCTGCACCTAGTGTGTGGTTTGCTATGGCCACAACTTCCACTGACAAAAAATCAGAACAGTGTTGCTGAAGAAAAACTGAGACTGGGTGAGATTTTCACTTTTTAAAGCAAAGCAACAAAACCTCTGAAGTCTTATGAATAAAGACATCAGGCATGTACTTTTGGTTTTGCAGCCACCGCTACCAGGCAGCACAGAACTAATCTACATACCGTAGGCTGCTCACATAGTCAGACTAGTCTGAACAGCATAAAATTGGCCAAGACACCTCACAGCCACCCCACTACTGCCAAAAGATGCTGTTCATAAAAAGGCCTCCTAGTTTAGAGACCACTAAGGCACAGAAGAAATACAAACTGGTAAACCATGTCAGAGGCAGGTAGAAATCAATGTCGCTCTGTGCAACTCAAGATATGTTTGTGTAAAAAAATATGTAGATGAGATCCAGAGTTTTATTCCCTCCTTTTAAAATACGGCTCAGAATTCAGTTAGTCTCTGACAAATATAAAGTATTTGTGTTCTTGCTGGGCTCCTGGAAAATCCAAAACAGTTTTGTCATCGATTTCAACGTCAGAACAATTGCTGTATGACTTGACAGGCTGGTTAAGACCATTAACAGCTGTAATTTCAGACAATTGCCAAGTATTTACAATTTTTTTTATGTTTATATTTTAAATTTAAATTTTCTCTCTCTTTCTATGGCATTCAACAGCATCTTTCTTTATGGCAATACTTCAGAAAAGGGCCACTTGTCACATAGCCACATCTAATTAACGCTAGACAGTCAGTGAATTTTCTGCCAGCACAATAGCTAAAGAAATTTATTCTCATGTTGTTACACACATCTGCTGAAGATCCCCTCACTGACACCATAAAGACAGCAGAGGTAAAGGATGCCAAGTTGGGAATGGCTGGTTTGGTCTTAAAATGGAGTGGGTGTGGGACAACTTTCAAGGCTGAGCTAAAAGCCAGTATTTGGAAACTTTTATTCACTACATATTCAGTCACAATTTGACTGCAAAGGTCTAAGATTTTGCTGTTGATTGGATTGAGTGAGCTGGGGGAATTTCTGTTCAATCGCTTACTACAAATCCACTACTCAACCTTTAAATACGCACATAATCACCTACATTTTAAGACTTCTTGGACATAGACAATTTCACTCTGAAACAGTTCTGAGTTTGGACACATTTTTAACTGTTTGAATGGGACAAAATGAGGATGCAGTCACAAAAGTCTATTCTGTATTTGCAGTGATACTGTTGTCTTGTTCTTACATTTGTATGCTCAAAGCAGCCTGGGAAGGCAGCCACCTAGCTTTTCTTCCTGGGAAGAATTAAAGCCAGCTCCTTAGAACATTGTATTGTCATCCATCAATTTACGACCAACTATCATCCATCAGCTCTAAGAAAGCTGTGCAGTTTCTCATTTCCCATATCGTAGGCATTAGTGATTTCAGAGACCAAATTCAGCATTTTCTGGATTCTCCAGCTGAATCTGTAACACTTCTGTTGAGCAGGGAGCATTTTCTCTTACTTGCCACACAGCCACTGTTGTGCATGTGCAGCAAACCCATTCTGGAGTGATTACTCCTTGCAGAAAACTTACTTGCTTTCATAAAAATACGTTATTCTGGGCAGTCCTCCATACTGCCCTTGGTGGCAGGGCGTTTAAGAGAAAAAAGATGTTATAAAAGAATAACCAGGTGAGCTTTGCCAGGGAAGACTCTTTGATTGCTTTGGATGTTTGAAGCAGATAATCCACTAATTGTCCTCAGAGCTACACATCAGAGTCCTATGGAAAAGGCAAATGTTTTTGGGTTTCTTGCTTGGGCAACCCTGATGGGGCTTTGTCAGCCATGGCAGACTACATTGTGAACTATGATTAACTTTGAAGAAAACAGAATGGATAATTTCATGCCCCGTTAAACTAATAATTTCTTTCTGCATTGCTTGACTTGGGCAACATTGTTCTCATCCCTGCTCAGCTTTCCACAGCCTCGTACACATCAGTGTAGAGCAGTATTAATTAAATACAAATGTTCTCCTTGTCAAAGGGCTGACTAAGGAATGTAAAACCATGTCTCCTTGGATGCCATAAGGGGCCCATTAAGTTATCGAAACACTTCCAGAAAGCATCACAATGCACTGCAAATCACAATGCAGCATAATGAACATGCAGTCAAGGTGCTCTTATCTACAGTCACCCAGCCATGTTGGAAGCCTCACCATGGTGTCTCTGTAAGATCTGATATAGTCTTGCTTCCACCTATGACATCAAACCTCAACACATTAGTTCTACCCACCTTTAAAGTAGAGAAATCTGTATCCCCATAGTATAAGAAAGGCCTTGTACCTAGTGAGGAGATATTTTCTCTTCTATAGCTGCACCCTTTGAGCAGGCGTCCAGGAAAAGCCAGGTCTATATATGTACATTCTCCTCTGCTAGAGGTGTACTCATGAGAGTTGTGCTGCCTGCCAGGAGCCAAGTTCAGTGATGTGGCTGAGAGAGTGCCACAGCTCATCAGGGATGCAGGTTACTACTCAGTACTCCTGTTCCGTTTGGGGATGAATGATGCAATGAGACACAATATCTCCAGAATAAAAAACGATTTGAAAGCCTTGGAGGAGCAAGTAAAAGGTAGGAGGGCTCAGGTTATTTCCTCTTCCATCCTGTTCATCAGACATAAAGAGGAGTCTACAATTTAAAAATCAGTCAAGTGAACTCCTGACTGAGAGGCTGGTGCTGGCAGAAAGTTTTTGGATTCTACAACAACAGAACCTTCCTTGGGGACTATAACTTGATAGGACAGGATGGGGTTTATCTCTCCCATAAGGGCAGTGGAATATTTGAGAATAGGCTAGCCAACTTGATCAAGAGGACTTTAAACTAAAGGACTTAGGGGTTGGGGAAAGAAGCAACATAGAACAAGCTGTCCTCTCTAGCATGGAAACAGGGCAGGACAGGGAATGCAATGACAAGTGCCCTTCATCCATACACTGTGCTGAGATGCAGAAGGCTGACCACCCTGAAGGAGGATCCTTCTGCATCCATCCAGGGAAACCTGCATGTTTGAGTAAGCCCCTGAGTTGCTTCTACACTAATGCACAGAACGTGAGTAATAGGTGGTGAGGGTGGTGATCAATGGCACAGAATCAAGTTGGAGGCCTGTGGCCAGTGGAGTTCCACAGAGATCGGTTCTGGGGCCAGTCTTGTTCAACATTTTCATCAACAACCTGGATGAAGGGACAGAGTGTACCCTCAGCAAGTTGGCTGATGACACCAAACTGGGAGGGCTGGCTGATTCCCCAGCAGACTGTGCTGCCATGCAGCAGGATCTCAACTGGCTTGAGAGCTGGACAGAGAGGAATCTCATGAGGTTCAACAAGGACGAGTGCAGAGTCCTGCAACTGGGGAAGAACAACCCCATGCACCAGTACAGGCTGGGGTTGACCTGCTGGAGAGCAGCTCTGCAGAGAGAGACCCGAGAGTGCTGATTGATGATAAACTAACCATGAGCCAGCAATGTGCCCTCGTGGCCAAGAAGGCCAATGGCATCCTGGGATGCATCAAGAAGAATGTGGCCAACAGGTTGAGGGAAGTTCTTCCCCTCTCCTCCACCCTGGTGAGGCCTCATCTGGAGTCCTTTGTCCAGTTCTGGGCTCCTCAGCTCAAGAGGAACAGGGAACTTCTGGAGAGAGTCCAGTGCAGGGATTGGAACATTCTTCATATGAGGAAAGGCTGCTGGAACTGGGACTGTTTAGTCTAGAGAAGAGGAGACTAAGAGGGGATCGTCTTAATATTTACAAATATCTAAATGGTGGGTGTCAGGAGGTTGGGACATCACTTTTTTTCTATTGTGTTTAGCAACAGGACAAGGGGTAATGGGATGAAGCTGGAACACAAAAAGTTTCATTTAAATATAAGAAATAACTATTTTATTGTGAGGGTGAGGGAGCCCTGGCACAGGCTGCCCAGGGAGATTGTGGAGGCTCCTTCCTTGGAGGTCTTTAAGACCTGCCTGGACATGTTCCTATGTGACCTGATCTGGGTGGATCTGCTTCTGCAGAGGAGTTGGACTTGATGGTCTCTAAAGTTTATTTCCAACCCTACCGTTCTATGATTCTATGATTCTTACATCACCCTGGGAGAGAATGGCAATCCAGGAGATTCAATGGGGCAGAGAACATATCTCTGGGAGAGTAAGTAAAATGCTGTTCAAAAGAGAAGGCAACAAGAAGGTACTCTTGAGAATGTCATTCACTGAAACAGAAGAAATGATTGATTAGCTGCAAGCCCAGATTCTTCAGCATAAAAGTTTCAGAAGGAAGGCTGTCAGCTCTGCTTTGGGCTTGAAGAAACCCCCCCATCATTTCTGCAAGGGGCCTCAGAAGTACTCGCAGCAGGATAGCATGTATTTTTTCCTGAACACCTGAAAGAGAAGGCAGCTGCAACTTGTTTAAACATAAACAGCTTTCAGCATCCTTGGCAAGGAGCCAGGAGGGCCCCTCCAGCAGGTGACTGCACCTGAGAAATTTCTCCAGACTCTCAGGGAAGCGCCACAGAAAATTTAGGGTCTTGGTCCCAGGAAAACTAATCCATCTATTTTGTTTGCAGAACTATGCACAGTGAAAGGGATTTTCTCATAAATTTTGTGCATTGCTACTGGGCCAGCTGATGTCAGCAAATATTACCAGCCTTTGCTCCCAAGCACATGTTGGGATCCAAACTCAGCCACAGATGTCTTCCAGTCCTCCTTTGCACTCAGCTCCCTTGGAAAATGGAAGTAAGGTTTCTAAAATGGGTTTACAGTTTCTCTCACAGTTGCTCCTTTCACTTTACAGAAACCAGCTAAGCCACGTTTCTAACCATGTTTTTAAGAACAGACATCACATGTCCTGAGAATAAAGACGGATAGTAAACCCTAAGGTTTACTATTAAATAATGATGTCAATGGTTCCTATATCCAAGAGCACATGCTGGTATTTTGCTACTTCATGCCAAACTTCATGTACCTGAGCAAGTTATTAAGTGTGTATTTACAGACTTAGGAATTTCATATTGGTGTTTTGTTCTGTAACTTGTAATTGAGCTAGTTTTTATTTTAAAATATTAATTAAGAAAAAAAAAGCTTCCTTACTGTATAGTTTCACACCTGAATAACAGGTAATTTCCTGCCTGAAAGTTGTTTCTTGTCTCTTTTTAATTTTCAAAGGTGGATTCCTAGTTCTTTGGCATTATAAAAAAAAAATTAGGAATATCTCAGTTCTTAAAAGATTTTTTATGAAAAAAATGTTCCTGGTGTGATAGATGGGACAAATAAGCAGTCATGCTGGCAGAGCAGCAAGGAGGAACTAACTCTTAGCTATCCTGGGCTCTCTCGAGCCACTACATCCTGTTGGCATCTCTTTCCCCTTCTCCTACTCCTCCAGTACTGAAGCATGTTGGGGATGAGCCACTTTCATCTCTCCTCCACACCCTACCATCAAACCTGGGCAGCTCTACTACTTTTTGTTGTTGTTGTTTCTGGGGTTTTTTTTTGCCTTCCAGGTTGTATTTCCCTCCCTCTCAGAAGACACATGTGTAATCTTGCCTGTCTCATCTCTTTGTGTTCAAGAAAAATTTCACATTCAAACCCTAACAGTCAAATTGCAAATTTCATGTCCTCTTCCCACTCTCATAGTCAACATGCCCCTGTGAAAGTTCACAGGACCCAACCTGGCTTGTAGTGCTGTTGTGAAATGCTATGGGAAGAGCTTCCAGAGGCAGAGAGAGTAACTTGGAACATAATCCTCCTTTGAGATCCTCTCCCTCTACCCAAAGTGGATAACCTATCTTGTCAGAGTATGAGGATAAAGGACAAATGTTTTTCCCTCCAAGAATCTGGATGTTCATCGACAGTATCAAATATATGGACCTGCCAGCAGGCAACTGTATAAATGGCTAATATAGCTGCATCCCATACATCCCTTCTAATAGAGGCTGTCAAATAGGCTTTGGTTTTCACATCATTTCACACCATCTGACATAGGAGTCATTCCTGGTGCTATTTTTAGTATATTAATCTGTGTTTGGAGGCACTCTGTCCCTCTGAATATTTGTGTGTTTGATAACTGACACAGCCCCCACAAGCTAATAATTTGTCATCCTTCATTAGAGGAGGTCACTTACGACCATTTTACCACCTCCCAGTACTTAACTGTCATGAAGTGATGCTTCTTACTAAGGTTCAGCAAATAAGTTGGCATTAAAATTTCCAAGACCAGTTATTCTAGACTATCAGTTTCATATTAGGTCACAGGAAAGCAACAGTTCCTGGTTGGACTTCAGAGAATGCTGAGATGCCAAGGTACAGGATAAGATTGGGAAACAAGGATCTCCTGGATCCATGGCAGATCCATCTAGTTCATTTGCCAGAGTCTTTGTCACACTCCTAGGATTTATGCCTCAAAAGATTTTCTTATTTCTGTAGCTACTACAGCTAATGAAAACAGACTAACGCAGGAATTCAGAATTACTTGGTTTTCAGCAAGGATAGAGGGCATGGCTGGACTGGATCTATGTTTGTCCTCTCACCCAGTGTGGGCCATACTCAGAGAAGAGTTTCTCCCTTGACATCACTTGGTTGTCAAAAGGTACCAGTAAGATTACCAAAATGGTTGCCGTGGCCTCTACAAACATCTCTCCCTCAAGAGCAGAGTTCCTCCATTGGGTCATTATGTGGCACCAACTCCCAGAAATTCAAGGGTTTCTCCAAGCACCAAGTCTTGTGGTGACCACGAGGAACTTCTCTCAGGGGAGATTCGTCACTCCATGAGTTCAAGAGGTTTGCAATTATATGAGTTAGTGTATGAGAAGCAAAGTGCAAAGCACCTCTGGAGCAGTATGTTAATAAGTTACCAGGAATCAAGGTGTCCTCAGGAGGACTCTGGTATAGAGCTTATACTTCTCTTCCACAGAAGCCATTCTGTGGTATTGCCACCCTGACATTGGAGGTGCTTTTAAAAGCAAACACAATCAGACAACATTGCTGGGGAAAGCATACTGATGAATTTATAAAGCAATTTATTTACTTGAGATGAACTGATTCCTACCTCGCTACCACAAGTTTTACGGTTTCTTTGAGACCTATCTAGTCCTGGAGAGAGAATATAGATGAAGGATTTCAGAGTATCTGGAACAAAAATGTGTGAGAGAAAAGATACAGCTACCAAGGTGGGTACCAACATGTGTGGATCTGCTTCACACCAGAACAGACAGGGAGTAGAGTAGGTGGCACATTCCAGACTGCTGCATCAGCACAGCTCTGCAGTCAGAGCACTGGCATCTGATTTTAAAAAACCAACCAGTTAAACCTCTTCAAAGCTCATACCATTGTACTTAAGGCAGTCATGGTAACTGGAAAATGCTCCTAAATTGTGGCTCAGCTGCCTCACAATGATGGCGTAGCCCACCTTGATTTAAAGCCCTGGAGTGAGAAAAGAGCTTACCTGAAAGGTTTTATATTCTTACAGTCCTTCAAACACTTACCATTAAATTCTCCATCTTATTATTAGTTTCCATCTTCCATATCCTCTGAGTTTGTCTAGCAATTGAAAGACTTAGACTATTTGTGAGCATTATTTCATGTGGTACAAGAGATTGGTCCTGTAACTGTAAGATTACTTCTTACCAAAGACTCTGTGTGAAACCACTTGCTATGATCCCTAAGAGATGCCCATTTCACTTCTTATCCAGTATGCAAAAACATGGATCATTTCAAATGTCCATGTTTAACTTGTACACATATTTTTTTTCTGAATTTTAAAAGGATTTCTTATAATCTGTAAAGCACCATGAAATGTAATATTTTCCCCAGAATGGGCTGTGAAATCTGTCTACCTTATCAGCCGTTGTTGTAGAACTTGCTTTTTGGATTAAGTGTTTGACTAACTGAGTGTCCCTTTTCCATATTCAGTCTATAGAATTGACATGCTAGAAAATACGTAGTTCATCCTCTTTTTCTCTTTTTTAATTGTATTTGTAGCCTCAGAAGTGATACTTGGCGTTTTATTGTGCACACATATGTTTACATTTAATTGCTGGAGTTTAAGGAAGAGCATTATGTGTAAATCTCTGCTGGAGTGGCTTTATTGCACTTTATGCACAAGCACACAGCTACAATACCAAGGCATCTAGAAGCCTTGCATATTGCTCAATATCCTGAAGCTGTACAAACCAGGGGAAGAAACAGTCCCTGCTTGAGGATTTAGTGAACAAAGCAAGAAACAGGCCACTAACTGGTGTGGACTAGTAGTCTGAAGCAGGACAACATTGATATCTGTGACCAGGAACAATGTCAGAGCATTGAGATTTCCCCCACCCAGAAGATTTCAAAGATGCAAAATGCAGTGCTATTTGTAAATTTGGGGCTTATTCTTCTTCTGAAAGAGTAACCTCCAGGTAAAAAAAAGAAAGGGGGAAAAAAAAAGTGTGCACTGATGATTGCCCCAGACTATAATTTAGTCTTGTATCTGCAAGTTTCAGATTTTGTTCAAGTACATAATGGTGCAGTGGAATGCTTCCCAGCAGTCCCCCAATACACACTCCTTAATAACAGAGGGATCATTTATTGTAGAGAATGAGCATATTCTTGCATAAGCCTTTTTTTATATGAGAAGTTCTAAGGATATGAAAGCAGTAATTATACTCACCTTGGCTAATACAATTAAGAAATTCTAAAGTACTGAGAAAACTCTGGAGCAATTAGACTTTGAAAATCACCTAACTATGAACTGTCATTTGTCAGCAAGCTATAGTTAGACCAAATTAAGTCAGAGATGTGGGGAACGATCCTAAAGCAGTCAGAGGCAGTGGGACAGGATTTCCATTGCAGTTTGTTACAGAGCTGGGTCCAAATCCTCTGTCAGCTATGACCATGAGTTATAGGAACTTGGTAGTCTTTTACTGCCTAAGTTTTCTAACTTAGTCAGGAACATTACATTATTTTAATGATAACTGCCGAACTAATTCTACTCCCAGACCAAAGCAAAAATGTCTTGACTAACAGGAAAAGTGCTGCTTAACTTAAATCTGTCATGCTGACTCCAGCTTTTGTGAAAGAGGTCCTTACAACATGATCGAAATCTGAGCATTTTGTCTTTGATATCAGGTATAAAAAGTATTTGCAGGACTATTGCAACTTAAACATCATCAGTAGGAAATAAAGCAGTCTTTGGATAAGCACTGCATTGACTTGAAGGCAAACTCATTGACTGCAGAAGAGCATGGGTAAGAGCAGACATCCAGAAAACATGATCCAGGAAAAGAAGGTGAAAGATCAGGTCTGAAGAAGAACAGACAATTTTTTAAAAAATCCTTATGTGAATGCTATTGACAGGAAAGAGATTATTTCTTTAAGGTGCTGCCTTAAAGAAGTGAAAATCTAGAGAGGTTAAAGCTTACAGTAAGGTGATTTCTGATGATGAGAAGTGAGAAACATTGGGTGGTTGGGAGTAGTGAGGAGCCCTCATAAGATCCTTCTCTGGTAGATGTTCAATCTGACTGATTTTGCCTTAGCAGAGAGGGAGTGGGAGTCTCCTGAGAAGGCTGTAATTTCAGCATCTTATTTCTATGAGCATGATACTCTTAGAGGGCATTTCAGTTGTGTGTGTTATAGGACCATCCACGTCACCAAAGGGGAGAAATGTTAACATTGGCACTAAGCTATAACTCTGACAAAGATTTAGTTCAGCCTTATTCCTCCAAACTAGAACTCAAGTTCTAACTTAGTGCTTGTCGTTGGTATTTAATCACTTTTCTTCCAAAAATGAAAGGTAATAGAAAGGTATAGGAGACTAGTATCACATTTCAAGCTGCTGCTTTTGTAAATTCACTGTTTTCAGATATTATATTAGTGCTTGTGAAAACAGGATTAAGCAATAGGTTCAGATTTTCCAAGCTGCATGCCTATTGATGTTATGTCTCAGGAGCAGGACATGCTTTCAAGGCTAAAAAGCATACAGCAGGTTTAGACTCCGTTCCTAAATCTGACAGTCCTTTTTTATCCCTTCTCCATTGTGCTCTCTCATAAAGTGAGGCAGTATTTTTTTCTCTCTATTCTTGAAACTTTTGAAAAAATATACATAAACTTGTGTATCAACAGAAATGAGGATTTCTGCCTGGCTTGGTTCTTGGAGTGCAGAATGTCTTTGCTCAACATGTGGGAAAGGCCAGTAATCTAGTTTAGTTGTACTACTAGCAGGACTCAACAGGACGCATGATGGTGGTTTACGCTACCATGAAACACATCTCATTCACAGCAACAGCAAACAAAACCTCTTTGTTGAATCAAGTGGAAGGTAAGAAACCCACTGAAATCCAGAGTTGAACTTCTACAAGCTCCTCTGCATTAGGCAACTAAAGATCTCCTACGACTGTGCCCTGAGACATCTTCAGAAGAGACAAGCTCTAATAGAATATCAAGACTTTACTCACCTTTGCAAATCCTTCAGAAGTCATTGCCAAACACTGGATCAGTGTCTACATGAACTTCCCTTCCCACAGGGAGAATAAGCTGCCTTAAATACTCCCAAACCATCTGCACCATACAAACTTGTTTGTTGTCTTTATAACCTAAGAGCCACTAAAGGGATTTTGGAAACATTGTCGACCAGATATCTTCCTGGAGACTCCCTTACACCTCAACCAAGCCAGGAGACAAGTGGTTGATAAATCAGATTTAAAGGAAAAGGTCAATTTTGACCAACACTCCCCAAGAACCTGAACATATAGAAGTGAATTGCTAAGGAGAATCAATGCTGCCAGAATTAGAGGTCCAAGCACATGTGGCAGCTATAGGCTCTGCTTTAGGAGCAGTAGTGCTGCAGATAACACCAGGATGGGGAAGAAGAGAGAAACTTCTCCCTAAAACCAGTTCCCATGAGCCGTGAGTAGTACTAGGCTGTGCAGGTTTGAGAAGCATAAGCTGGAGCTTGGTGGGTGTCAGACAACCTCTTCTCAGAGAAATCTGGTTATGCTGGAAGCAGACATAGGTCATGGAAATACTGTAACTAGGCTTTTTTCCTCTGTTGTGAGAACCTACTCACCTGCAGGTCTCCTACCAGGGCACAGAAGCCCAGAGCCAGCATGTTACATGGACAATGAGAAACAGCTTTCTGCAATTCTGCAGACATACATAAGTGTTGTGCTGGAAATATTTATTTGTTGCATTGCTAACAACAGCTTCTGAATTTGAGCTGGGGAGGAGGAAGGTTTCAAAAGTGGGTGATGACACTATGAAGTTCCTATGCACATCTGTCTCAATAAATATTTAATTACTAGCATGAGGCCCCCAGATCACATAGCTTTAAGAAAATATATAACATCAGCTCTAAATCTAGTTTCTAGAGGTTAAAGCTCCCTTTCATTGTGTGGCACTACCCTCAGCAGTGTTTCTGCACCACTGGGACAGCCAATGCAAACCATGGGAGGTCAGGAGAGCTCTGGCTGCAGGAATAAAACATGAACCTGCGACTTCCATGACTGCCTGCTGCTCACAGTCATTTTCTGTTATCTTTGTTAAGAACTTGTTAATATTTGACCAAGTCAGAAACATCACTGACAACTGCAGCTGGCACTAGGCAACCTTGCACTCAGTAGCCTGAGGGGCTCCACTGTTGCTCTTCTTGCTAATAAGCTTCCCATTGCAAACTCTTCCTGTCACACGGTTAAGCCTTCTAAGGGCTTTCTTTCCAAACCACGAGGATAAAACTCTCATAGCACTCATAGTCCTTGGAAAAACAATTTACATCCACTGAGTAAAACAAACAATATTTCCAACCCATATTGAAAGACAATTCAGTGAAAAATGGGATGAGTCTTATCTTTCTATTGGCTTAATTATATTTGATTGCATTTGCTATGGTATGCATGTAGTTTGAGATTTTACCTGAGAGGTTAATGAATGCAAAACTCACCATGCAGAGTCACTTAGTGCAGCTTGTCAAATGACATCCTGCCCTAGGCTCCAGCTCTGCTACTGGCAGAACCAAACCCTGACAGCTTCTCTCCACTTTCTCCAAGACTGCATGGACCTTGAATGTACAGCTTGACCCAACGCTACTCCTAAATTTCTTTTTAATGGAAACGTCCTTTTCATAGAATGGAATTGTAAGAGCTGGAAAGGACCTCTAAAGAACATCAGGTCTAACCCCACTGCTAATGCAGGTCCACCAAGGTCAGGTCACACAGAAGCACATCCAGGCAGGTTTTGAAAACCTCCAGAGAAGAAAACTCTACAACTTCCTTGGGCAGCCTGTGGCAGTGCTCCCTCACCCTCACAGTAAAATAGTTTTTTTCTCATCTTTAAGTGGAACTTCTTGTGTTTCAGCTTCATCCCATTACCCCTTGTCCTGTTACTAGTTATAATAGAAAAAAGGAATGCCCCAACCTCCTGACATCCACCATTTATATACTTATAAATATTAATAAGATCCCCTCTCAATCTTCTCTTCTCTAGACTAAACAGCTCCAGTTTCTGCAGCCTTTCCTCATAAGGAAGGTGTTCCAGTGCCTGATCATCTTGGTGGCCCTGCGCTGGAGTCTCTTCCCAGATGCAGGACTCTGCACTTCTCCTTGTTGAACCTCATGAGGTTTCTCTCTGCCCAACTCTCAAGCCGGTTGAGATCCCACCAAATGGCAGCACAGCCTCTGGGGAATCAGCCAGTCCTCCCAGTTTGGCTTCATCAGGGAACTTGCTGAGGTACACTCTGTCCTCTCATCCAGCTCATTGATGAAGATGTTGAACAAGACTGGCCCCAGAACTGATTCCTCTGGAACTCCACTGGCCACAGGCCTCCAACTCGATTCTGTGCCATTGATCATCACCCTCTGGTCTCTGTCATTCAGTCAGTTCTCAATACACCTCAGTATCAACTCATCCAAGCCACAATGCCTGAGCTTTCTGATGAGAATGTTATGGGAGACAGTGTCAAAAGTCCTGCTGAAGTCAAGGTAGTTGACATCTGCTGCTCTTCATTCATCTAGCCAGCTGGTTATGCACTCATAGAAGGCTATCAGGTTGGTCAAATAGAAACAAATGTCTGACCTTAATCTTCCCTCATTGATGCATCAGAATGTCCACCAACACTGAGGATCCAGGCTTTCCTCCTATCCTAACTGCTCTGATACTCTCCCATCTTCACACTAGGACTCCCACCAGAATTGTAAACATTTTACCATTACTCTGAAATGAGAGAAGCCAGATGAGAAACAAGTCCTTGTCCTTAACGTTCTTATTGGTGCATCAGAATCTCCACTAATGCCTGGGCTCTGGGCTGTCCTCCGTCCTTAAGCACACCAACACTTTCCCATCTCCGCACTCAGACTCTTGCCAGAAGCCAGTTCCAAAATTTTAAACATCTCACTATTCTTCCAAACAAGAAGATCCAGCAAAGAAACAAGTACCTGTCCTAAATCTTCTCTTATAGGTGGATCAGAAACTCAATCAACATTTGGAATCTGGGCCTTCCTCTCTACCTACCTGACCCAAGAATCTCCTATCTCCACACTTGGGGTATCACCAATCCTCATCTCCAAAATCAAAAACATCTTGTGATTTCTCTGAAACTGGAAGATCCAAGAGAGACACAAGTGCTTACCCTTAATCTTCCCTTACTGGTGCATCAGAATTTCCACGAATGCCAGGATTTCTTCTTTCCCTAACTGCCCAGATACTCTCCCATCTCCACACTGGGATTTGTGCCTGAGCCGAGCTCCAAAATTTTAAATGTCTCGCAATTGCTCCCCAACAAGAGAAGCCAGCAAAGAAACATGTGTCTGACCTTAATCTTCCCTCATTGGTGCATCAGAATGTCTACCAACACTTGGGCTCCAGGCTTTCCTCCTTACCTAACTGATCTGACACTTTCCCATCTCCAACACTTGGAATCACATCTTTTTTTGGAGCTTTTCCCTCCCTGGGGACTCTCTGTGGGAAGCACTGCTTCACTCAGCCTCTTCTTATAAGGCCTGAAGAAACCATGAGATGTGACAGGAGTCAGCCAAAGAGTTCCAGTCTTCCCAGAAATGACCAAATGTTTTCATAAGTACATAAGATTTATCTTTGTTTGGAAAAATTGTAGCAGCAGAAGTTGCACAAATGCTGTAGCCTAATGGGCAATCTCTCTTTTATATCAGTTGACACATCTTATGTTAATACAAAACCATTTTGTTCATTGATTAACAGAAAAACTAGCATCTAAGGATCTATTTTTAGAGATAAAAAATCCACAGGGGTTTCACACCTAAGTGATCTTTGTAAACTGAACAATGCCACAGCCTTAAATTAGTTCACGAGCACTTCGCTCTGCAAGTTTTTTCCACTGCACCAAGATAGACATCTCCTCCAGGGTCAGTTGAGCGTCATTTTGTTCCACAACACCCTGTGCACTGAGGCTAGCTCACAGCTTTACTTCTGCCTTTGTTCCTTTATATTTGCTGCCCCCATAGTCCCAAGAGCAACCCTGAGCATTCGTGAACCTCTGAGTGCTGTTCAGGAGGAGCTAGTGGCCCTTAAGCTGGTGTGAACAACACCACCACTGACACTCTGATCTGTAGGCACAAGATAAAAAAATGAAAATAACAAAAACAATTAAAAAAAATCACACCCACCACCCGCCTCTACCCTCATCCACACAGATACTGGACATGACTAAGAACAATCCAACTCTTCTTCCCAGTTTCAATGAAAAGGTTTTAGTCTGCAGTGTGAGCATCGTGAAGACACAGAATCTGCTGCTTCTTGGTGCTGGAGCCATTTCCACTATGAATCATTGTTTCCTGATTCATCCTGTCCCTGTCTGCAGCCATGGCCTTTTGCACAGCACCATTTACTCCGAGCTCACCTCAAGATGTTAGGAATCAAACTATACAGACCTTTTCCAGTCCAGCAGAGGAAGGCTTAGAGCAGCAAACCACCTAAAGATATTTTTAAATTTATATTTTAATGCATTATGCATGAGAGGATAACACTATCCTTCGTTTCCAACCTTCCTATAGAGCTAGGTAGGCAGCTAAGGCTTTTCTGAGTTTTTTTTTGTGTGAAATTTCATCTGCATTGAGATATGATGTCACAATGTTTCAAACGGCCTGTGAAAGCTGAACTTTCCCACCAGGCTCAGAGGACAGGCACAATTGTGCCTCCTTTCTGTCCAGCACCAAAGCCCAACACCACAGTGAAAACTGAGTCTGATGGCCTCACAGGCCAAGTGCTGCACAAGCATCCTGATAAAAACATTAACTATTTCCTACAGTGTTGAGCTGTGACACTGGTTTCTGGACAAAAACAGTGATTTTTCTGCAAAAGATTGCTATTATCCCCCACCTTCTACCCTCAGTTCTCTACTGTTTCTTGCAGATCATGTTTTACTCATCTCACCTATAGAATAAGTTAAAACTGCCTGAAATCATCCTCCTTGGCCAGGCTCACTAAAAGCAACAAGCTATTTCTGATCATAGTAGGTTGGAAAACTCAATGATGAAGCAAACAAAGCCTTGCAAGCTGGTTCACCACCTGCAGCCAATATCAGAATTTTCTCCAAAATGAATAACAGATCATTTAGGAATCTGTCAGGTTTTTCTCTCATTTTTGGAGGGTACTTCCTCCTGATTATCTGTGAAGAACATGTAATGACTGATATTCTCTAAAAAAACCCCAACAATACAAAGTCTATGAGAAAACCCTCACAGGCATGTAATGGCACGATGGCTCTGTGTGTAGGTGTCCTAGTTATAATCCTTGCTGGCATTAATTTCAGCCTGAGTGCAATAGGGACCCCTGTTTCCACATGAGAGACATGTTAGCATCATAGATCACGCAAAACCTCAGCCACACTCATTTTCATCACAAAGGCGCCCTGCAAGTAGCACCTCTCATCTGGAGGTGGTTTAGTGGACTACTGGCTTCGTTTTGCCCCCAGCAACTTGTGTTGGATTACTTTGAGTTCTTGTGGTAGAAGAGCACAGTCCCAGCTGCAGTACGCAGACCTGTCCCTTCAGGCTGGGAAATGGGACACTGGGACAAGAGCAACATTTGTGGCTCTCTCATGCAGTTGAAGGCAAGAATTGCTACTCCTGAGCCCTGCCAACCTTTCAATCCAGGCTTTCTAGGAGGAGGCCCCAGCAGCAGGACCTAAAGGAGGACAGGAACGTAATTCTGAGCTCTATCAATTACTACACATAGGAATTAACTATAACTTACAAAAGTCCTTAAAGTAACACACAAGAGGACAAGTCTTTGACTGTTCTGAACACAGTCTCATTGACTTTCAGTAGCATTTTTGCTTCTATGTGCCATAGATGTCTCTGAAAATCCTACCCAGTGATATAACTCAATACAGGCAAGACAGGAGAGTGTAGCTGAGCCTTCTGGTTTTTGCTCTCGATTCCCTTTAGTGCAGCAGTTGGATGTTACAGGGCTTTATTTCTTTCCTTTATTTCTGACTTCTGTCTTGCAAGCTCTGCAGGGAAGTACTAGTGTGAACAAAGACAGTCACAAAAAGAAACGCTGCCCCCATGGTTCCAAAATTTGCTGATTATGCACGAGTTTAGTATAACTCAATCCCGGTTACAACTAAAGGGCCTCAAGGAGAACTGTCCACTTGGTGGATTGGGCTGGCACTTTAAAGAGGCTGCTCTTCAGCAGCAAGACAATGGTGAGGCACCAACTCAACCTTCTCTCATGCTGCCCTTAAACTGTAAACCTTGAATTTTTAGTTTTGAGGTGCAAGTCTGGAGTAACTTTGCTACTTTGGCTCAATCAAAGTGGGGAGGGAAAGGTACTACTGCCCTTGTTTGGGATGAAATGCCCGTCCGCATCTTGAGAAGTGGGTCTTCAGCCACTGTGATCCTCAGATATGGTAAAGTATTCTCAGTTGTATACTTGGAAAAAGAAAATGAAACATTACTGGTGTACCCGTTTTAGCAGATATCTGCAGATGAGTGGAAAGCAGGTTTCCACAGAGCACTCAAGAGAGATTTTAGTGCCTTGCAGCAATGCCATACTAAAAGGAAAACCAGAATGCAATAATCAAGACTTTCTGCCATCACCTTCTCATTCCCATCTCTGGTCTGCTGTTGCCAAAATGCTGCTTTGGTTCTGGATTATCACAACATGCTGGGGACAACATCCTTCCCCATCTATCAGCACTTCTCTCCCTGCCCCACAGTCCCTGCCCTCCCAGAGAGGACAGAGCTGAGTGCTCCAATTGGGCAGGAGGACGAGTGGCTTTCCAGTTGGCAGTGCTTGGTTTTCCCAACAAGCACATGCAGCCATTGCTCTGCATCACAAGATGTCATTGCAGTGCCACTTTTGTCCCTCCTGTTCCCTGCTTCCTTCACAAACACAGTACTTTTCCCATCAAAAACCAAACTTTCGTGCTCTAGGCTGTTTTCTTGGGAGCACCACCTGCATCTAGTAAACATTTATGGACAGACTTCCTGCAGCATCTAGGAAAACAACTTGCTTGAAAAAGCTAGAGACCTGACTCCATGCTTGTTTCCTGCCAAAATATCAGCCTTTTAAGGAGGTACCTACATTTTGCACTAGTGACTCCTCCCAGACCATGAGCAAGCATCCACAGGTCTACTACCATGCCACAGCCACAGCATGGCCATGCAGGTTATTCTCCTGTAAAATCATCAGAAAGCTCAGGCAGTGTGGCTTGGATGAGTGGATACTGAGGTGGATCAAGAGTTGACTGAATGACAGAGCCCAGAGGGTGGTGATCAATGGCACAGAATCGAGTTGGAGGCCTGTGGACAGTGGAGTTCCACAGAGATCGATTCTGGGGCCAGTCTTATTCAACATCTTCATCAACGAGCTGGATGAGAAGACAGAGTGTACCTCAGCAAGTTCCCTGATGACACCAAACTGGGAGGACTGGCTGATTCCCCAGAAGCCTGTGCTGCCATGCAGCAGGATCTTGACCAACTTGAGAGCTGGTCAGAGAGGAAGCTTGTGAGGTTCAACAAGGACAAGTGCAGAGTCTTGCATCTGGGGAGGAACAATTCCGTGCACCAGTACAGGCTGGAGAGCAGCTCTGCAGAGAGAGACCTGGGAGTCCTGGTTGATAATAAACTGAACATGAACCAGCAATGTGCCTTTGTGGCCAAGAAGGCCAATGACATCTTGGGATGCATCAAGAAGAGTGTGGCCAGCAGGTCAAGGGAGGTTCTGCTCCCCCTCTCCTCTGCCCTGGTGAGTCCTCATCTGGAGTCCTGTGTCCAGTTCTGGGCTCCTCAGCTCAAGAGGGACAGGGAACTTCTGGAGAGAGTCCAGTGCAGGGCCACCAAGATGATCAGGGGACAGGAACATCTTCCTTATGAGGAAAGGCTGAGGGAACTGGGGCTGTTTAGTCTAGAGAAGATAAGACTGAGGGGAGACCTCCTTAATATTTACAAGTATTTCAAAGGTTCATGTCAGGAAGATGGGACAGCACTTTTTCTGTAGTGTCCTGTGATACAACAAAGGATTACCTGATTTAGGTGAACCTGCTTTAGCAGTGGGTTTGGACTAGGTGATCTTTAGAGGTCCCCTCCAACCCCTGTCATTCTGTGGTTCTGGGACTTGCAGCAGCACCTTGACACAAGGGTGTGAGGACTTCATCCTGCTTGGACCATGAATACAGGGCTGCCTTGGACAGGCATAACAAATGCAGAAGGACACCTGGGATTGCCAGGCCTCTGTCTGATATGGAAATAAGAGTTTAGGAATAAAAACACACCTCTCATCGCTGTAGTCTAGAAGTCCATGCTTGCATAACCCTTGTGGAGAGGGGCACATGACCTCTTTTCCCAATGCCATACTAGAAATGGAGATTATTAGAGCTATGGTTAATTCTGGCTCTTTGTCAGCCCCTGGACCTCATTAAGTCAGGCTAGCAAAAGACTGGAAGGAGAAGAGGTGCCTGCAAAGTTTAACAGCTGGCCTGAACTAATACAAGAGAAGATGGGATTATTACATGAGCTTCAGCAGAACTTAAAATCTCTAGTAGCTGCCGTAAGACTTTTCACATCCTACTTCTGGATAAAATCCCCAGTCTTTTTGCACACTGTAAATTTAATACATGAAAGTCGAATATGACAATTTAGTGTAAGCTCTTTTGGAGATGCAGTGCCATCATGTAAATCAAGACATGTTAATACACCCCCAGAGGAAAGACAGAGGTCCTCTGCATGTTTGACAGTGACCATCCTTTCAAATATACATCTAATTCTTGGAGCATTTCACATACTCCAGATAAAAACTGTGCGGCTGAAACCACTGCAGGTCTGACAATATTTGGGATATATATTACTCAGATTGATGTTTTTCCCTCTGTAGTATTCCTACCTTTCAATGCTCAATTTCTTTGCAAGAAACACCAGACAGATGGTATTATTTACTTTTAGAAGGAATAGTACAGCAGCTACATTAAAGCCTAGCAAGAGTTTTTTTTCACAAAGTGGACTTAAATTACAGAAAACTCCATTTACTCCTAGGATGTTGTCATGTGTTTGTGTGGAGCCATTTCTGGTAATGGGGAAGGGGCTGTAAAGATGACTTCTGTAAGAAGTTACTCGAAACTCTCCCCAGCTCTGAGTCAGACCCACCACTGGGGCTGAGCCAATCAGGCGCCTCTACAATTACTTTTTAAGAAGAAGAAGCTGGAGGTTTGTTCTTTTTGGGAGGTGGTGGAGAATGAAGCAGCAGAGAACATCTGTGAGGGACTGATCACAAGCCCTATTCCCTGTTCCTCCTGCAATGCTGAGCAGGAGGAGACAGAGATATTGGGAGGAATGAGCTGAGCCTGGGAAGAAGGGAGGGGTGGGGGAAGGAGATCTTAAAGTGCTGGTTGTATTTATTCTCATAATTCTCCGTTTCTGCTTTCTATCTGTTCTGTTTCTAATTGATAGTAGATTAGACTGTTCTTATTTTCTTCCCTAAGTTGAGTAGTGGAGTCTGTTTTGCCCAGAATTATAATTGCCAGTGAACCCTCCCAGCCCTTGTCTTAATCCACAAGGCCATTGGGTATCTTTGGTCTTCCCATCCCGCTGTGGCCTCCACCATGCTAAGGATGGTAGGGGTCTGTGGGGTAAATGAGTAAGAAGCTGTGTGGTGCTTTGTTGCCAGCTGGGCCTGAATCACAACAGATGTTACTAGCTTTAACTTGAGTCAGGGAAATTTCCCTGCATGGATCTAATTCACAGCCTTTCAACTCCAGCCCAAGGCCTCACTATATGATTGCATTGGACGTCTACTAAATTCACATCAAGAAGTTTTAATAAGTTTTTCAAATACTAAATGCTACTTCTAGGGTACAGCACATAGAGCCTTTCCTAAGGGACTTCATGGTGGACAACCCCTAAGGGTCAGCACAGGGCTAAGTTGGTCTTCACATGCTACCTTAAAAAATAAGTTCAGATATATTTGAGTCAGGATATTCCTCTGGCTATCGGAAGCATACTTTATTAAATTCTCTGCCAGACTTTTAGTTGTGCCACAGCTCATTTATTTGTAAATCTTGTTTATACCTGGAGAATTAAAGAGTGTGAAAACTTCAACACGTTCACTTGTGGTTTCTGGGTTTCTTTATGCAGCAGGAGGAAGATTTTTATCCTTATCATTCCTCTAAATCCCCACTCAAAGGAAATAAGTAACAATGCAACATCTTTTTTTACAATCTGTCAAAATCCTAGAGACCCTTTACACCTTTAGTCCCACTCCTTGGGCAAACGGCACAAAATAAAACAGCCATGACCCAGCATGACAAGAAAGCCAGAGTCTCTTGCAGGTTCAGTGTTGCACTGTTGACAGCAGCAGCCATCTCTGAAAAACTTTTGTGGAAAAAATTGATATTCCCTCACTTATTTTGCCAGAAGCAAGAGGTTTGAGATATCGAATGGCAGAAGCACCTCTGCAAATCCACCCAAACCTGCTCAGTGAAGTGCATGGGACACTGTGGCAGTCATGGAGGTTCTTTTTCTTCTCTTCTCTTCCTCTTCTCTTCCTCTTCTCTTCCTCTTCTCTTCCTCTTCTCTTCCTCTTCTCTTCCTTAAATCTCATGTAGAAATACAAAGTCACCCCAGTATATGTGTTACTATCTCCACGTTAGAACATGCCAGCACTTATTAAGGAGTTTCGCTTTATTGAATCTGGCAAACACAAATAAACATTTGAGAGCTGAGCTAGCTCACAGAGCTTTAGTCTTTGGATAACTTAGCCCAGCCATTTAATTTCATTAAATAGCCAAGACAGTTCCAGTTAAAGGCCTGGGTCAAGAGACATAGTACTGTTTTTTTTTCCAGAGACCTCATTGGGAAAAATCACATTCCTCAGTTTAAATAGATACAATTTTATAAATATCTGCATTGTACAATAACCTAAACAGACTGATTTTCCCCAGCGTATCACTGGAAAATCCATCAGGAGTCAGAAGCATGGATCATGCCTTTGGTTTTGGGATTTTATGCTTCTGAGACCAGATAGTCCTCCCAGGCTATGCCAACACAGCAGTACTCTCCCATCTCCAGTTAACTACTCACATTTTCCTCTTCCCTTCCCAGATGCAGGGACTTCAGCCCACAGAAGTAGAGACTATTGTAATAGTGGTCTGCACCCCAATTCAAGGAGAGCTGCTTAACCCTATGGCTGACCTCAGTCCCCTCTCACTGCTTTGAGTAAGATCTTTTGGGCTCTTTGGTCTGTTAGTTCAGTCCTTGTTGAGGGCTGGAGAAAAAGGAAAGTCAGGCAGGCTCTGGGAAAATACTGCCCACTTACAGCAGCAGGACAGACAGGGCACAGTTCCTGAATTTCACAACATCCAGTGGTTTATAAGCTCACTTGCAGTCCACCAACAGCAAAGGAGATCCCCAGTTCCATCCCACATCTTATTTTCCCAGCTAGACACAACTTGTGAGCCGAAGCCCACTCTTGGAATACCCAGTTCACATATTCCTGAGCTGCCAAAGCCTTCCTTGCTGACCTCATGGGTTTTAGACAGAGCCCATAAAAATCTGCACCATCAGCAACCAACGGGGTCACTAAGGGAGTGGAATTTAATTTACAGAATGGATGACTGTCAGTGCTGCATCCTCATGACTGCATCTGAGCGGGATTCAGAATGCTTCAGCTCCAGGAGAGAGGCTGCCCTGGCGCTGGCTAGTCCCACCTGGGCACACAGCCCCAAATCCACTTACTCTTAATAATGCTGAATTCTCTCTTCTCATTTCCAATTTTAGGACGTCCTTAAGACAGATTCACTTCTTCCTGACCTGCTTTGTTGACCACAACACTGCATCGCCTGTCAGAGAAGCAAGGAGATAAAAATTCAGCACACCCTGCAGCGATCCTTGCACCACATTGCTTACAAGATGCAAGCTCATCTTGCTTGGATGTTGTTTCACCACATCAGCTCGTGTGGCAGCTGGCATGACTCCTAGAGCTCAGAGCCAGCATGAACTGCCCTGAGAAAAGGAGCACGATCAGATTGGTGTTGCATCTCTCAGCAATGCCAGGACAGTACAATACAGACACCATGGCATATCACTGCACTTAGAGTGTAGAGGCAGAGCACAGAGGCATTTATCCAAATCCAGTAAGAGAATTGCTGAAATAAATAATTTAACAAAAGAAAAACTACAGGTGTGATTCCCCAACATCTGATTTCCATTCTGGGACCTGTAGATCTCATATAAGCCCCATAAAAAAAGTCATATTAATAGCCAGCAAAGCCAACATCAGCCAGACCTAGCCACCGAATCCACTGCCTCCAGATATGCCTCTTTCAGTTAATGCTTTTGATCCAGAAGACTGAATTAGATAAGCAAGCTCTCATGTTTGAGTGAAAAAGATAACCTTTAAAACTGGTCTTTTTTTTCCCCGATACAACAAAAAATGAGTGCTTCAAGCCTTATATTTCATTGTATCTCAATATTTTGTACCTCAGAAGAGATGGTGACCCTTCCTGAAAGGCACCAGAAAGTCAATGGATTGTAGTGTGTGAAGTTCAGCCCTGGATGCCCTGAAGAACACAGGTTATGTTCACAGCAATATGTAGAATGTGCATACCCACCGCTTTGTGAAAATGCAACAATTAGAGATGTCATAAGGAACTTTGTGGGGCAATTTTCAAAAGAACACAGAAGAGGAGGTCACTTTGTGCTGCTGTGCCAAGGCAAAAGGCAGCATCCCAGGCACTTCCAGGGCATTTATTTCCTGGCTGCCTTGGAGGCTTCTTGCAGTGAGAAGGACTTTTTTGATTAGATAGCCTTTCATCTTGTATCATTTCATCTCATATGTCCAGTGGAGAAAGGAGAAAGGAAGTAGCCCTTCACCTTGACTTGCAGTAGCAACTTTTGCTTCATTGAGAATTAAAAACTTGAACATCTAAATTCCCAGACATTTCTATCAGTTGGGATAGGGTCTGGATTCAGGTTCAGATCCAGGACAGTATCAATCTCAGAGAGCTCTTTGCAGATGTTAATCTTTCTCAGAGCAGTTAGTCCTGTGTAGAGGAATACAGAGAAATTGTGGAAATACAGAGAAAATAAAGTATTGTCAAGAATAAATTACAATGAGATTGAGTGTGTCTTTCTCCAAGATATGCCCTTGTTCAGGCATGAACCATGTTCAGGTTGTGTGGCTCTGTGCAAGAATCAGTGGGTAAAAATTTATATCTTATATATGGAGTGAAATGAGTTGGGCATGGTGTTTCCCTCTGTCCTAACTAGACGCAGCTTCCATACAAGCTTGTCTTGGCACAGGGCTGCTGCCAGCAGCAGGAGAACCCCTGTACATCTGCTGTCAAGTATCTCTTACTACTACAAATTTAATGATAAAGATTGAAATGTAAAATAAAATTAAAAGTCACAGCTGTTGCAGATTCCTCTTGAAAGTGAAAAATTGGTAGCTGGCTTTGAAAAAAATGAGTAAAAGGGAAATGTAGAAGCTGCTGTTGTTGTGTCCAGCTTCCAGCCCAAGCCCCAGTGTTGGGATGCTCACACCTGTGGGGTGTTGCTAATAATTTAAGCAAAATTTCTTGGAAAGTATGGCTTTGTACAAAGAGGACCAGCACAGAAAATAGCTTGAACTCATCATTCATTCAATATATATTGTAAGTGCATGTTTGTGATGAAAGTATTTTTCAATTCCATTGAGGTGTGTGTCTGCATTATGAATATTTGAAATATTCATAAGTGCAAGTATTTGATGTCTGAAGACAACCATTTTGTATGCACACTGTGTTTGCATGAAAAACATTGCTGAAGCTCTGGTGTGAGTCGTGGTAATCCTCTGTCTACTAAGTTTTAGTCAAACTTGGAAGGAAAACAGCAGGAAAATGAGGAGCTTGTAGACTGACAACAATAATCATTTGAACATGGAGAGAATTCCATGCTGAGACATAGAGAAGATCTCTTTTAGGGCAGTTAGAGAAGAGATTAATAGCCTGAGAGGGATATAATAAATTATCAATGCACTGGAACTTGGCTACTTGAACAAACAAACAAAAAAAATACTATATTTTTTTTCCCCCACCCTCTTTCTCTCTTTTTCCTTCAGAGAAGGCAACATTTTTAGGAAGAGCATCCTGCACTCTCTGCAGCATCCCAGGGTGCCTGTACTCTAAGAACAAAGGGAACTGTCTGGTTTTGCCACCTCAGTTTAAGATCTAGCAGGAGTAAAGAGATCTTCCCTTGACACATGTCTATATAGCAAGCAACTACTGTCTGGGAGCCAGGAAGAGTCCCTAGTCCATTGTTCACCAATCTGGGATTGGATTTACTTCATTAAAAATAGATAAAGGAATGTTAATGGCACTTAATTGTATTCATTGCACTGGGTTTTCAGCAAGCTTTCTCCCTCACCTCTATTCACAAAGATGGGATTAAGTGCTATGTACTGGAGGCTTCTGAAAGGTATTACCTGCAGCCATGATATTAAATACATGTAGAGGTGCTAATTACGTTCAGTTGACACAACTGTAGATGGGAAGACCATTTTTCACACCTTATCAGCACTGGGGAGGCATTAACTGCATTCAGAATACACCATTGCTATTACAAAGGTAATTTCTTGCACTTCATCAGAGCTTAACACATGCTTAGCAATGCGGCTAGCCAAAAATAATGGTACCATCAGAGCTAATGAGGAGATTGCACATTTTTAGCAAATGGGAATTGTAACAAAAAAAACCCAAAAAACAAAAATACCCCAAAACCAAACAAGCAACTGTTTGGGGTTTTTTTTGTCTTTTAGAAAAAGTAACAAATTCCTGCATGTGTCATGTTGTTGGCGTTGGTGGTTGCCTACTTCAATGCAATTGCTGCACATGCTGCTAAGGCCTTCTAGTGGATGGATGCCTTACATATCATGCGTATTTGTGCATCCATGACCTGCAGAATATCCTGCAGCAAAGCAGATAATACACCTCCTGTCTGGTTTCAGAGTCTGCAAGAGATCTCAGAAAATACTTCCAGGCTTTTTTGAACCTCAGCAGAAGTTCAGTCAAGGATACTTTACTTACCTTGTTTAGTTCTCCATTGCTCTCACGCTCCGGGTAAGCCCTGAAGTCTGGGCCATCCAGGCAGCACATTTTGGCTAATATTCTTCTCTTGTGGCTCACCCTTGCCATCACCTCTGCTGGGGTGCTGGGCACTAAGCCTATTGCTGGACCAAGAAGAGCTCTGCTGCCTTCCAGTTAGCAGAAGGGCAAAAAGACACCCTTTTGGCCTCACCAAAACATGCCAAGATTTGCATGCTATTCAGTATGGCCATAGCTCATTTCTTGTTCTTCTATCATCTCCAGCCTATTCCCATTAAATATCGCTGGTGAAAAAGCTGAAGCTTTTTTTTTTTCAGGTAACCAAAGATAGCTTTGAGATCAGAACTCAATTTTCTGCCATTTCACTGTATTTTACTGGGTTAAGAATGGTTCTCTTTTCCCCCTCCTATGCTTTGAACACTCATTAATTCCTCTCTGAATCTGCCTGCAGTCTTTGATTGAAAATCCCTTGTTTACCAGGTGCAATATGCTGAGGTGATTAGGCTGTCCTAGGTAATTTTGATATGCAGCACATGTGGGGCACAGCTGGCCTTAGGCAAAAAATTCCTATCTGCTTTATATAAAGCAGCCTATGATAAACCATTTTGGTGGGGATAAAACTGGCTGATGGGAGAGAATCACAAGGCTGTTCTGGCACAGACAGGAGACTAAATAACATGACTTGGCACCTTTTGCTTCCCCTCCTCCAGCTTTTACAACTCAGCAGTTTTTTTCAGCTGTGTTACTCAAGCTGCTAAAGCAGCACTCCCACCTATCAAAAACAGGAGCCAATGGTCAACCTGAGTTGTAGTCACAGTACTAAGCACAGCAGAGGCTTACCCACGATTGAGTCTGTAACTTCAAGACAAAGTATTTAAAAGCAAAGGGAAAAAAAGCCTCTCTAATCCCCCAAATACCCACTTTAGGTGCTTGCCTTGAATGACATGCTGGTGCGATGTTAACAAGAAGCAGAAATTTTGACTAATAGAAGCATGAATATTCTCCCACACTACCTTCAAAATCCTTGAACAAATAAAGCTAATCTGAAGGCACAAAGGTAGATTCACAAAGCAAATTTACCCTGATAAAACATACATGCCAGTCGCAGGGAGATGTGAGCAACCACCCCAAGTACTGACACCAGGGCACTGCAGCTCAGCATTGTTGAATTGGGATAACAACCACAGCCTTCAACACAGGTCTTTATATTTTGTCTCATAAGGTTTTCTCAAGTTCTCCTTGCAGGGTCATTCAGTATGTGTCTTGATTTCTCATTGTTGTTGGGGGTGTGGTGGGGGGGGTAATTATTTTTTTCTTTGCAGAAAGAACTACAGCTTTCCCTAAACACAGTGACGTGAAGGTCACAGGATACACATTAAAAGTTGGCTACCAAACATGATTTTGTAGCTGCCCTACTGCAAACTGTAGAATTGAGCCCCAATTCACACAGCAACAGTATGTAAACAGCACTTGGAATAACTTTCTTGCTCAGAGTGGCAACTTCATGCCAGTTCCTTTACCTCCTAAAGCACCAATTTGTCCTAGGTCCTCCCAAAAGACTGCTGTGCAGAGCATGAACCCAGTTCTCCAGCAGGTGGGTACAACATTTCCCCCCAAAACAGCAAAATAAGAAAAAAAAAAATCAACAAAATATCCCAAATTCCGAAGTGGCACTTGACATCTCCTTCCTTTCTATCAGCTTCACCTAATGAAAGATTATCTTGAAAATTGTCTGGGACTTAACAAATCCAAGCACATTAATCCCAAGGCTTCAGGTGTAATGCGTTCCAGGCCATGCAATTACCTCTGAGTGCATCAGCCTATCCACCCCACTGGTTTAGTGGCCAGTGGACTCTCACCTTTTTGGCTGCTGTGCAGAGAGCTCAGATATCAGACAATACTGGCGGCTGGGTGGGCTGGTGCTTTCCAAGCCCAGGGCTGCAATCATAGCCCCCAGCTTCCTGATAGTCGCAGCAGATTTATTTACAACCTGGAAAGCAGAAGGTGAGATCCACAATTTTGCTAAAGCTGAGCATAATGGCTTCAAGAGAAACAAATCTCAGCTTTCCTAAGCTCTGGAAGAAAGATTAACTTCAGGGTGTAAAAAAAAAAAAAAAAAAAAAAAGGCATTCAGTGGCTTCATTTTATCCTTTTTTGTGATGAATTTCGAGCTGGAGCTGTTAGCCAACCCCAGCAATTTTTTATGTTTATGAGTAGCTCATCCCTGTGCATCTTCTGCTATCCCAAGATTCCTCATACTTCCTGAACTGTTGCAGCTAGCAGTGATCTGAGCATCCCTCCTCCACATCCCTTGTTGCTTCTCAAGTCTCCAGCATTGTTATTTGAATTGTATATAATGTAAAATAAATGGTCCCACAGACATAGAGGTTTGAGTGTGGCCATGGGTGGGTCAACATTTTTTTTTTGTTTATGTAGTGCATTCAGCAGATAGAATTAAGATAGATAGCATAAATTAACACAATTTTAAGGCAGCCTTCATTTGCATTCAGCAACACACCTTCTTAGGGATTTTTTTTTTTTTTTTTATATTAAACATGTTTTGGGTGACAAAGCTTGACTAGCACTGCATTCGTGACTCTGGAATTCAGATGCAGATGGAAAGATGCTGTCATCCCAGAATGAGCTGGGAAGCTCATTGCTGAGCTTACCCACAAGACACATTTCAAGGCTGCTTGTTTCTTGAGCACTGTAGGAGAGATCATGCTTATGTGGAATCCATACTGGAGGGATTTCCCCCTCTTCTGAAATGGAAGGTCATTCTTTTGTTGGATGATTTTCACTCCTGTCAGCACAGAATGTGGGAGGATCCCTTGTCTCTTCCCTTTGCTATGCTCTCATAGGACATATCGCATTGGTCTCAAAGGTGCAAAGAGCTTTCCCTCCCCATCAGTGATCTCTCTGCAGGTCAGTGCCTCCCTGATATTAACTTTGGGAAGAAAGATATTGTCTATGATGGAATTTGGGAATTAGATGTTCAATCCACACCTCTAAAAGCAGCTGGGCTTTGGTTTTGGGGCAGTTACACGATTTGACTATGGTTCTTTCCCCAGCTATTCCTCTATTACCTTTGCCACATCCATCTCTTTGTATCTAATGTCTATCTATTTACAGTTTAGAACAGAAAGCAGGATTTTTTTCTAAAGCACCTGCAGGCTACCTGGGCAGTCCGACATCTTTGGGTTAATTAATGAGGCCATCATAGAGACATCCATGTCGGCTTTGCTTGGCATCTGCCAGCATTTTGTTTGCATCAGTAGTAACTAATAACACTGGGGGAACCAAGGACTCTTCCTCCAGGGGAAGAAACACAAACCAGTTGACTGCAAGATGAAATTTACTGCAATATGAAGGGATCACCATGGAAACCTCTTTATTTTATTTCAGCCAATCTTTCTCTGCTGTCACAAGTAATATCACCTTCTCACTAGCCATAAAGAAAGGATTCCCAAAGAGGTTTGTAATCCTGGCTGGGTGGACGAGTGAGCCATCTGCTGAGAAGATGTGTTTTCTCCAGGAAAACCGTTTTCTCTCCAGTTCTTCTCACAAAATGTAACTGTACCAGCATAGGATGAGGCAACACTTTGATCCAGCATTGCTTCTCCTATAAGGATGCTAGATTTTAACTTTGAGAAAAGAACAAGGACAAGCAGGAAAACCTGCTGTGTTACTGCCACCCTTTTGCTATACCTCCTGGCAAAGAAAACTGCTGGCTGACCAACTTGAGAGTCAGGAAGAGAGCAACTTCATGAAGTTCAACAAGGGCAAGTGCAACTGGCTGGCTAAATGAGGAGAGAGCAGTGGATGTCATCTACCTTGACTTCAGCAGGACTTTTGACACTGTCTCCCATAACATCCTCATCAGAAAGCTCAGGCAGTGTGGCTTGAATGAGTGGATACTGAGGTGGATCAAGAGCTGACTGAATGACCGGGCCCAGAGGGTGGTGATCAATGGCACAGAATCGAGTTGGAGGCCTGTGGACAGTGGAGTTCCACAGGGATTGTTTCTGGGGCCAGTCTTGTTCAACATCTTCATCAATGAGCTGGATGAGAGGACAGAGTGTACCCTTAGCAAGTTCCCTGATGACACCAAACTGGGAGGACTGGCTGATTCCCCAGAGGCTGTGCTGCCATTCAGTGGGATCTCGATCAACTTGAGAGCTGGACAGAGAGAAAGCTTGTGAGGTTCAACAAGGACAAGTGCAGAGTCCTGCACCTGGGAAGGAACAACCCCATGCACCAGTACAGGCTGGGAGTTGACCTGCTGGAGAGCAGCTCTGCAGAGAGAACTGGGAGTCCAGGTTGATAATAAACTAACCATGAGCCAGCAATGTGCCCTAGTGGCCAAGAACGCCAATGGCATCCTGGGGTATATTAAGAAGAGTGTGGACAGTAGGCCAAGGGAGGTTTTGCTCCCCCTCTGCCCTGGTGAGGCCTCATCTGGTGTTCTGTGTCCAGTTCTGGGTTCTCCAGATCAAGAGGGACAGAGAATTTGTCCAGCACAGGACCATCAGGATGATGTGACTGGAGTATCTTTCTTATAAGGAACGACTGCAGGACTTAGGTCTGTTCAGGCTGGAGAAGAGGAGACTGAGAGGAGACCTCATTAATACTTACAAGTATTTAAAAGGTGTGTGTCAAGAGGATGGGACAGCACTTTTCTGTAGTGTCCAGTGACAGTACAAGGATGTCCTGGGTTTGGCCAGGATAGAATTAACTCTCCCCAGCTGCCACTGGGGGCCATGGCCAGGCTGTTCAATCGCATGTGACNCCACAAAGGAGTAATGGACAAAAGCTGGAACACAAAAAGTTCCACTTAAACATAAGGAAAAATTATTGTACTGTGAGGGAGCCCTGGCACAGGCTGCCCAGGAAGGGTGTGGAGTCTTCTTATCTGGAGATTTTTAAAACCCGCCTGGATGTGTTCCTGTGTGACCTGAGCTAGGTGGACCTGCTTTAACAGGGGGATTGGACTAGATGGTCTCTAGAGGTCCCTTCCAATTCCTACCATTTTACAATTCAGTGAAATAACCCATTTTGGCTTCCAGCTGCGGTGACAAAGGTGAGGAAGGGAACTATCTCTTTGGACAAACTACACCTCCCTCACAAATGAAAGTAAGCTCTTTGCATGGCACAGACCCATGCTGGTCCTGTGACTGCGGACAAACAAGCAGCAGTTTCAAACTCTGAATAACAAAGTGGGAAGACTTATGGTTTTTCAAGATCAGCATGACCTGAATTGTGGAGGGAGTTAAATAGACAGTGCATTACACCTGGACTTCCTTTATATCCCGTACAATTAAACTCTCCATTTACATTTGCAGTCATCAGTAAAAACACTTCAGGCCACCATCCTTCTCATTCAGAGGTATTCCTAAGACAATCAGTGGTTTGGGAACCATTGATGTTGTCCGTGGGATGTGCAACAGCCTCACATGGCTCTGCTTTCCCTCTAGGGGTGCTCAGGATGTTGTGAAAGATCACCTCCCTTCAAGTGGAGCACAAACTCTGCTGGCAAAACCTCCCATTATGGAGAAGATATCAGCCATTCTTTCTTCAGGCTTGGCTAAGCACAAGTACCTATTCGCAAATGAACTTCCTGCCAGATCAGCTTTTCTCCCCTAACTCTGCTGGTTGGACAGCTAATGACAGCCTCCACCTTCCAGGGTGCTCACATTTACCCATAGCAAGTGCCATCCTGAAGAGATATCTCTTGTAGCTCCAGCTTATTGCATTAGCTGCTGGGAAGCGTGCAGATCTTGCTGACCTGATTTGCCCCAGAAAACACAATTGCCTTCAGCAAAGAGCAGTTCATCAGCAAGTGTAGCACTTGATCAGGGGGAAGGCCATGATTAGCGAGCACCTTTGTGCCTTCTGCTGTAAAATTGCCTTGCCTTTAATTACTCCATGCCAAGAAATAGCCTCCAATACATCAGAAGCAGCAGAAAGAGAGCTCACTTGCCAACAGAGCCCTCAGATAAGTTCAAAGAACTAAAAGAAGCATCACCTTGCCTTTTAGGAATGGAAATAGTATTTGCAAACAATAAATATTCTGCAGTATATACCTGGCATAGAGTTTACAGCTGTGATATGATCTAGTGCAGAAGAAACTGAAGTCCAGAGCACTCACACGGATCCTACATGCATCCTGAAAAGGGAACTAACAAAGTAATTAGAAACTCTGATGCTTTGTAAAAACTGCACATTTTCGGTTTGGGGTTTTGGTGTTTTTTCCCCAGAATAAATAAATTATAACAGACACATTTAAATAAAATGAAACTGTAAGCCAGCTTCCTTTCTGAGCTTCAGAGTAGATGACCTCCTGAAGGACCCACCTCAGTAGCCATGCTTATGAAGATGTAATTAAAGCAACTGCATAGACAGGTGGGCCAACTTGACCCCCACACCTTCCAAAGATTTCAGATGTATAAGAGGTATTTCAGTTTTTAATTTCTAAATAGCAATTTAATGGTCCAGCTTTTTCTGATGGATCAGTCGTCATGGTTTGCAAGACAGGAATGTCCACCCACTGAATGAATAAATTTAGTCATCCCTATTCCCTACCAGCTCATCTTCAGATGAGTTACAAGGTAAACCTTGGACATTTCTAGATCTCCTTCACTATTAAGCTCATTTCTAAGTACAAACACTGAAGCAAAGCAGGAATTTTCTACCTCTTGTCACCACAAGTATGTCCCAGATCCATCCCAGCTGCAAGAGAGGAAGGACGGGGGGAGAGAGAGATAAATAAACAGAAAACGGTGGCATACTTTGGAAAAATAGCTTAAGTTTGCTGCTTGTATTCCATCACTTCCATGTGGCAGTTTTAGGATACTCCATTTGTCATTTTCTTGTCTGTCTTTTTTACCTTGAGTTTTAGTTCTTCAGAGCAAAGACCATTTCCCACCAGAATTTGGTACTCTGTTTGATGATAGAACAGTTTTTTCTCAGGCTAGGCCATTCAGCACTTCAGTGATATAAATAACCAAATCTCTAGTCTATTTTTGACATGATGTTATTGTGAGGGAAACTGAAGAATAATTTCCCCCTATGAACAGCAGTTAAATACTTTAGAGAAAACAGTATAATATCACACACAGCAAATATCTATTGAAAGAGTTCCTACAGATGAGCCTTAAAAATTTGTCAAGCTTAGGCTTATCATAAAAGCGGCTGTGGTGATCTCCCTCGAAACTTTTTCTTCCAATAGAATAAACCTTCTGGACAGACAAATATCAGCAAATAATTTTTGATAAAGAAACCCAAACAAGCCGTTGAAAACCTGACATTTAGCAGAAACTGCAACTTTCTCTTTTGTTTTGTTTCAGAAATATTCTTTGTGGGATTTTTGCATTTTGTTGAGCACAAAATGTTAGATTTTGCTGCATTGTCACGCAGGAATTTTGGCAATGAAAAATTAATATTGCAAAACCTGGGCAACATAATCTTTCAAGAGATTCTGATGTAAATTTGCATCAACCTATCTTGGAAAACTTTAAAATAATGTTTTGACTCACCAGTTTAATATGTACTAAATGCTTTTTGTATACATCAATTGCTGTGTTACATAGACTTCAGAAAGACAAATCAGTAGAAAGAGAGACATACTATGCCTCTACTTACTATCATACTTATACCATGGATTTATAGTGCTGATACTTTAGAGGAGATAAGACCATTCTCTACAACTACCTGAAAGGGGGTTATAGTGAGGTGGAGGTTGATCTCTTCTCTCCTTCTCTCTTAATGAATGATAGGACATAAGGAAATGGGCTCAAGTTGTGCCAGGGGAGGTTTAGATTGCACATTAGTTAGAACTTTTTCACCAAGAGGGTGAAAAATGGGCTGCTCAGGGAGGTGGTGGAGTCACTATCCCTGGAGATATTCAAAACACACATAGATGAGGTGCTGAGGGACATGGGTTAGTGATGGGCTTGCCAGGGTGAAATTCGTGGTTGGACTTGAAAATCTTAAAGGTCTTTTCCAATCATAATTATTCTATGATTCTATAAGCTTATTTTGGCATACATTTCTTTCTGCCTCAAAGTCATTGGGAAACAATTTGAGGATAAAATCTACATTATTGCAATCCATAATAAAAATAAAATCCACAAAAACATGGTTTAAAATCAGAAAAGATTGCACATATTCATGAACCCTTCACACTTTTAAGATAGAAAAATGGTAAAAATGTTACATGTTAAATGTTTTATTTTAAAAATATTTGTTAAATTATGCCATCATGGTTAATCTATCATCACCAATCTGGATGCTATAAATATTAATAATTATTCTTCAATAATTGAATTAGTAATTCAATAATTAATGGTAATCTTAATAAGTATTAATAGTTTCATCATTTTGGCCCATTTTTCCATCTGTCTAGCTATCTTGCACAAAGCTACTGAAACGCAGCTGAATAAAATCCCAAAATGATGTATTCTGCAAGGGCAGGTGCAGAGGACACCATCTCAATTCTACTCCAAGGTACTAAACCATTCAGCTGTGCTCTTGGCTTGAAGAGCAAGAACGGCAGAGCTAGCTTTGTGCTTTAGGAAATGCTCTTTCTTCTTTTGTTAATGAGAAAAATTTGCCTGAATTATCGCTTTTGGGTACGAGGCTCACAACCTTTTAGTATAACTTGTTCAGAAGTGTGGAGGGGAGCACAGAAACACTGTGCATTCTCACTTTTAGTCTTGCCTTTGCTGTCTTCATGTGTCTATTTGAGGGCCACTACTGAGATAATGCAGCTGCTCTTGGGTGGAGTGCTTGCTAAGGGGAGCTGTCATGGAGGACTGCATTCAAATATTTGCCTGTTTCTCCTTTTTCTGTCTCCTTGCACATTCCACACATCATAGCAAAGATGAAAGTCTGCAAATTGGTTGCTTTCTCCCAAAAGGCAACCCAACCGGTTTGGTTTCCCAACTAAATTTACCTCAAGTACTTACTAGGGGATACAAAGACTATGAGGTGGAAATTTGGCAGCCTTCTTGTACTCTCTTAAAAAAAGAGGGAGGGCAGCTCACCGAGTGCATTAGACCAGGAAGAGTGCAAGAGAAGTTAACTCTGCCTCCCCATTTTTCCAGTGCTGCTCCTTTCCAGACACCAAACAGCCTTCCCATTGATGCTAAACTTCATCAGACGCAAGCACAGCAGTCCAACACCCACCAAGCAGATCTAGACATTGTTTGGGAAATACATGTACATTTATTAACTATATTGCTAGTAAAAGTGTGACCTAAGGCTTTTCTGTTTTCTCCTGCTAGCTATGATGGTTCAATATATTACTTGGTGCCTGCAGACATTGTTTCACCCATATCTTTAAACCAGCATAGTCCCAGCACTATTATAAGGACTTCTGCCTTTAAGTTATATAGAGAGGTCTCACTCTTAAAACATCATCCCTCAGACATCTTCATGTAGTCAGGGATATCCTGAACATCAGGTTGACCAAGACACATCTGAGACCCATCTCCAGAGAGCTTTGGAGGCATCATGTACTGTGGTTCAGCTGGTCTACAGCTCCCATCTATCCTTATGGTAAGTCATGTCCTCTTCTCTCCAGGAAAAGCTAGGAATATATTTCTAGCCAAAGTCGGTCTTTTCTCCACAGAAACATGTGAGCTAGATAAAGGCAGCCAGGCACAGAGCACTGGGGAAAGACAAAGACAGACAGGGAAAAAAAACCCAAAAACATCACAGTGTGCAACTAGTCAGGAGGCACTTGTTCAGAGGACAAAAAAACATTAGCAAGGACAGATGTAATTTCATCATATTTAGCTACCAAAAAGCTGTCTGTCTAGTGACAGCTCATCAGTCGGAGATTGTTATAGAGTGCTGCCTTACAGTCAACAACAAGCAATAAGCCTCCCTAGGAGAAGAGTCAGCGCATCCTATGACAAGGGTGGGGTAAATCATCCTTAATAGATGCCTCTCCCTCTTTCTGCAGTGCCCCCAGGAGTCTAAGGATTGAGTTTAAGTTTTATACAGCTGCTCTTCCTTGTGAAAGGTGAAGCCCATCTGTTAGGGGTTCAGGTTAGACAAGAGCTCTCCAACTTGAATGCAAAGTCAATACAGAGTTATTTGTAACTCTATTATCTTCCTCCCTGAGGTTGATGTGCTCAGATTGACAACCCAAGAGTTTGCTCCTTCTGGAAAGAGCTTACTGGCCCCTGCCACAGGACAGCTGTAGTCACCAGAAGGTGAAATAGACAACCAAAATTACTACCAAGTTCTTGCCTCGTACCAACAGTGACTTGGTTTTATGTAGCATAAACTGCCCTACTTGCACCACAAGGTGTTAACACAGCACTTGCACCTGTCTTACCAGATGAAGTACTTCTCTTTAAAGCTTATCCTGTGTTTAATGCCTTGCCTTACTAGAGACACAGAGGTTAAACATTATTATGACAGATTTTTGCCCCAAGTACTGAGGGAAAAGCAGCCACACTAGATACGGTGAACACACAGGAGAAGAAAGAGAACAACCTGTGGTGATCTGAACTTGGGTTCTTGCAAATCAGTAGGAGATGGCCATTATGTTCACTGAAGAGTAAATTTTTTTCCTATCTGTCATGGTTTAGCAAGGAGTTGCTTTTGCTTGGTAACAGGGGGAGCGGGTTGCAGTGAAGACCCAGTAAAAGTTTTTGGACTCTCCCCCGACTCCTGGGTTCAGACCCACCCCCCGGCCTGGCTGGGCCAATCTAGTGCCTCTGCAATCACTATTTAGGGACAGGAATTTGAAGTGCTTGGCAGGAGGTGTAAGGGTGGTACAAGATGGAGGCGACCATGCGGACCCCACAGTCG
The DNA here is from genome assembly GCA_013401255.1 of Urocolius indicus. NCBI lineage: Eukaryota > Metazoa > Chordata > Aves > Coliiformes > Coliidae > Urocolius > Urocolius indicus. The sequence goes on along the minus strand of WBNH01005596.1, from coordinate 120,997 downwards.
GAAAAGGAGGAAGGAAGGAGCATCAGACCAGAGACCCCTCTGCAAGCCATGGTGAGAGTGCAGGCAGTACCCCTGCAACCCATGGATGGCAACGGCAGGACTGAGAGCCAGCAGCAGCTCCATGTGAGTGCACCCAGACGGGCTAGAGACTGTGTGTGGGGGGGCGGCCATGGCACAGGACATGCTGGAGAGCCTGTGCGCTGCAGAGCAGCCNTTCTGTGTTGTTTTGTTTTGGTTCTGTTTTGGGGTTTTATGTTTTAGTTGGTATTAAATTATTTTCTGTTTTCTTCCCCAAGCTGAGCAGCCTGGTCTGTTTTGTCCTGCACCTTAAGCGGCAATTAAGCTCTCCCTGCCCTTTAGCAATCCTCAAGTCTTTGGTACTTGAGGCTAATTGTGGTCTTTTGTTCCCTGATGGGCCTAAACCACGACACTATCTTTTAACTCTGTTGCCAAAGACCATGTGATGCCTGCACAGCTGAAGTTAGATGACCAGAAATTCAAGAGCTAGGAGTCACCTGAACAAATTTATTAAAGTGTACCCACCTCTGTCACAATTTAATGAGCAGATTATGCATTGGTTGGACGTATAAATGGTAGCCATGGAGAAACCATCCCATCTCTCTCCAGAATAAACAGCATTTCACAGTTTTAATTGTGTCCTGATGTTGTAACAATCAAAACTAAACTGGGTAATCATTCATTAAACATGAGCTAATTCCATGTCCTGATATAATTATTGTTGTTTACTGAAACTATAACATGCAATACAAGCACAATAAGTTCAAATTGAAATATTGCTTTTGGAAGGTTATTTATTACTACATTCAGCTGTAAACATTTATAACTGAAATTTATTGGTCCATGGTCTCTTCATATAAATATTTTATGTTCAGCCTCAGGGATATGCATCTTCTTATTTAGATGGCTGAGTCTTGGTGTTTGCACCACGAAAATAATCTCAGGAGAGAAAGTTAGCTGTCCTGTATTATTTGACCATTCTGCTGTTAATCTAAGGCAACATTATGTGTGCTATATATTACCCATCCATAGGTGCATGCAGATGTGAGGTAGCAGCAGGCTTCTGGCATTACTGTGGCTTATAAATTTGTTGGCCTAGCACATGCAGCATTCCTACATGCAATAGGGCAGTACAGACTCATGACTACTTTTATTGCAATGTTTCTGCTGAGATTCTTCTATGGAGTTGAGGAAAATATCTGAGGCAAATGGAAAAAAAAATCTCTAAACATTAGTGAAGAGGAAGGATGTATGAGGAAGACATTGATGAGTTTCCAGTCTATGTTTTTATTTCTACTGCCATGACAATAAGACAGTAGGTAGTGCCCCAAAGCAAAGAAGCAAGGGATGCTTAATGGGAAACAAGATCAAGATCTGGTTTTATATGTCAGCTTTATGGGAAAGGCTGGGAGCCAGCTAAGCATGGGACACTGCATGCACCTCCGTGTGATGTTAAAATGACTAATGCAGAGCAATAGCTTTCAGCAGCCCTGATGTGTGCCCAAATATATTAATATGTTCATAACGCAGCACACAGAAGGAGAGACATCTCTTGCCTTTACTCCTTCCAAACAATAGATGGTTTTTAATGATAAATTACAATTTCTTCAGTGGAGGGACTGGAAGAATGCCACATCCATATCAATCCTTTTGAAAGGAACTAATGGTTCTCCCAGGATTCTACCAGGAAAAAGATCTGTAGGGAAAGCTCTAGAGCCTCTTGATGAATATAATATGTGAAGGGTGAGCCAGCATGAGTTTTGCCAGGGAAAAAAAATCTCACCACTCTGTCCTAAATAGTAGGAATTTACTGAAACAAAATAATAGTTGAGGGATAGGCAGGAGATATCATGTGGACTCTCAAAGGAGGTTTATCTTAAGTGCCTCAGAAGACTATTAACCCTTGGAGCATGAAACAAGAGTGCATGCTTTCAGTGCTCACTTTAAATTATCTGCACCAAGGGACTGTTGAGTATGTTTACCTCTGGATTCCACATTTTCACAGATGGATAAATACACATGTGGGTGCCTCTCTCTCTGGCGCCTCTAGACTTTCTGTCTGATACTGTTTTATACTGCTACCCATATAAATCAGGAATAAAACCTGAGGAAAACATGCCTGAAAGATTATAATCATCTCCCAGCTCTACAGACTCCCCCATGAAATGAAATGGGACAAAGTCCCTGCAGCCACTGTATGGGGGCTTTTCCTCCTCTTGTTTAATTTCTGAGCAGTCTTTTATCGTAGAATTTTTAACAGCCCTGGAGTACTCAGTGCTACATCACTTATAATATGTAAGGGGTATTGATCTCTTCAAGCTTACCCTTTTTAAGTGGTTCTCATTGAGTGCCGGGAAGTCAACTAGTTTGAGCTGTATAACCCATCTACAAAAATCAGGATGAGACAATTGAGCTTGCTCAGAAAATGGGGCTTTGTTTGGTTTTGGTTTTTTGGGTTTTGTGTTTTTGTTTGTTTGTTTGTTTGTTTGTTTTTGTTGTTGTTGTTATTTGTTTTTTTTCCAGAGGAAACTTCAGCGTGTAATTTTATTAACACACTGTGGTTACATACCATTAAAAATTATTTTATAGCTGTACTGGGTGACTCCAAACATTAAATATGTTTTATAAGTAGTTGGCCAACTATCTGGGTGTGCTATATATGCCATAGTAAATAAAACAATAATACTCTAAATATCAGCCATATTTCATAGTCAGGGTCCTTTTTCATCCATGCAGTAATTACCAATGTTAAAAACCTTGATATTCACTTTCTATGCTACACTGTGACTAAAATTCACACCTAACCTTTTAAAGTTATGTTAAATATCTCTCACCTGTTAAACTGATTATCATCCCAGAAAGAGTGAATGTGATTTATACTGAGTGGGTAGGAATATTTTCTGAAGCTGGGAATTTGTTTCTCTGGCTTCTACATGCATCAATAGCATTAAATTTGATGCTGCTCAGTTTAGGTCCAGGTGACACTAGAAATTCATTTGATGTTGTCACTTACTGTAAGACTGTAAATGCTAGAGCAGTTTTTTTATCATCAGACTTTTCCTGGGCAAGGGTGATTTTCCCAGTAAACTCATCTCACTCAGGTGGAGAAAGCTGTGCTTTGCAGTCAGTATAAAGGGCATCTGCAAGAAGAAGGAAAACTGATGAAGTGCTACGGGCAACTGTTCAGATTAACTCTTCCTATAATGTTCTGGTTGATGGAAAACAAAGCTATGTCCTTCATGCCAAGCCCATGCCCCTGAAATCTTTTGGCTTGAAACAAGTGTTCACAGGGAACTGGAAGAAGAAAGAGAATAAAGGAATAAATATCACCTATGAAATAGTTTGGGTTTTTTTATTATTATTCTGTAAGTATTTCAGGATTTTTCTTTTTGTTACTACAGGATGAGATGAGACATTGGCAGGAAAAGAAAAGGCATATTATTCAGTGAGTGAAGGCCGTACTTCTTCAGGGAGCAGAAATACCTGGTAGTGACAAGCCCCAGCCCTGGTGTGAAGAAATCTCAACCCAACTGACTAAAACAACTGAAAAAAATGAACACACCCTTTGCAGTTCTTTTACAGAGAAGTTTCTCTTAAAGTAAAAGCTATCAATGATTTCTGCTTCTTCTACTATAAAATTCTTGCTCTCCCAAGAAAGCAGAATTTTGTTTGTTTTACACTACTGTAGGGACAAAAATATTGCTCAGATTAACATTTACTGGAAGTCAGGAGGGTGAGCTGAGGCAGGACAGCAGCAGATGACTCCTGGTCACCAAAGCACACACCAAACGTGACACATTCATTGCTGATGCTGTTAAAATATCCTGTCTCTGCTGTACAGAGACTGCAATGAGCTTCGTGGTCCCAGGATGGGTGCTCGCATCGTGCTGCTGAGCAGCCCTGTCAGGTAGCTCCGCTGTCACTAAACCGAATGCAGAAATCAAAATGGAAGGATATAAACCAGGACGGAGACATGGCTGTAGAGCACTCAAGATCTGAGATCAATACTCATTTTACAAACCTCTCCAGAAGAGTCTTTAATTAATTGTTAGAATTAAAGTAAAAATTGACCCCTCAATTTGTTCCTGTGCCCTAGAAATCAATTTTCTTTTATTTACAAATCATCATTTTAGGACTGGTGAATGAAACACCACCTTTTTTATTTAATAAATATAAAAACCACCAAGTACTCACATTCTGAATATATCCTAAACAGGACTTGTGGGGCATGAAGCCAGCATTTCCCGCTTTACTCTAAAACAGAGGAAATAGTTTCCCAATTACAAGTCAATTACAAGAGTTCATCCAATTCATTTTACATCCTTGTGTGCACACATCCCTCCTTCCTTCCTTCCTTCCTCCCTGCCAGGCGAAAGCTGATCCCCAGGGCCCTACTTCTGGGCACACTCGTTAAACCGTGTCACTGGCACGGCAGGAAGCTTCGATTGCCACGAGAAGAAAAGTCCATGTACTCCCACAGTCCTGGCTTCCTAACTAGCCTTTATTTTCCCTTTCTTTACAAATCTTAAATGATAGCAGGAGCACATTGCAGGTTACTGAGTGCGAAGACTACCCTATTTTATGTAACTATGTATCTGCCATAACTTCACAGCCTTTTACTGAATTTATCCTCACACTGCGATCCGCATGGTAAGAGAGAAAATAGGATTCAAGAAATGATGGATTTACTTAATATCCCTGAAGTTCCAGTTTATGCAGACAGCAATCTCCCAAACTCTTGGTGCAGGCATCATAATCTGTGTGCTACCTTCTTCTGTATCTTTTCCTGAATTTCCTTACATCCATTGTTTTGTCAACACTTTCAAAGATTTGCTAAAAATCCCAAATTAAAGAAAGATATTACATACTGATGGCAATATGAGACTTTACGTAGGTGTATCACAGACTGTCTCCTCATCCATACAAGTGGCCAACACATCCAGAAGCCCTCTAAAACCTAGGGTGAAAGGCATGTGAGCTCAACATAAAGCATTTTGATTCTGTGGAAATGTAAGCTAGCAGAAGGATCATTGTTAATCAATATTTCATGGATTTTAGAAATACTATTCAGGATACTCTTATTTAGTTGCCTTTCCTCACTATAATTAAGAGAATTAGTAAGTGAATAGACACATAATCTGCTCAGCCAAATTTTCCAAGGCTGAAGTGGGGATGGCAGGTGGGCTCTGAAGGCACCTAGAGATGCTGGCAGGTGCAACCAAGTCACCTCTTATCTGCCCAGACATTGCAAAGATGGGCAGTGAAAACAGGCAGATATTATATCTGCGTTTTAATGGCACACTCCTGTGCAATTTTTTAAATTGATAGCTCTGTACAGCATTCACAGATGAATACCATCTGGTGCTGTGATTTATTGCCCCTGAATTTCTCAAGTTACTTTTTTTTTTTCCCCCAAAACTTCTCTCATCTTACCTTTTCCTTATATTTTCTCTCTACAAAAACATTTTCTATAGAAATGCAGTTGAGACAGGCATTTCCCTAATATGCTACTTTATCATAAGATAAACAACAGCCTGTCACTACACAGACCAACTAAGAATTGGTATATGGGATCTACTTAATACCTCTGCAGCTCCGGAGGCCTTCTGGTCATATATGCTGTTCTTTTCCAATATTATAAGAGATGCTCTTAACAGGTCATATGATGATGGCACTAAAGAATGTGTTTAATGCACAAGGAGAAAAAGAAATGTTTTACAAACATCCCTGACCCTTGTCTCTCCTAACTTTTAAATGACTGATGTCTGGAAGAACACAGTAAACTTATCTTGTAACTTTGTTTACTGAGATTTTCACTTTCATTTTAGTGTCACCTTCTTAACTTTGATTTATGCTTTACTTCCAGCTTACATCTTACCTCTTTCAGTGCACATTATGCTCATCATCATAGCTTCCAAGTTATTTATAATCTTGAATATATCTAACCTTTTAGCACTGACCTGTAATGGCACTTATCATGGACCAGCGGCTGAGCAGGTGGAACATAGGACACAAAGGCCAAGATGTACAATGCTGCCGAGGCAAACTCATGTTTTGAAAAGGAAAAGGGTCCTCTAGGTGAGATAGTGCAGCTTACTGCCCTCAAAATGAGGTACATCACAAAGGCATTTGTGGCCATCAAATTATTTTTTACATTTTAAATTCTGAATTAATATACTTGTTCTTTTTCAACTATGGAGAGCAGGTTTGTCATAACTTTGGAAAGCAACTGATGTTATATTGAGGAACTTTGCAGATATTTGGGATTAAGTGAGAAACCAAAATCTTTACCAGGTTCACCAAAAGACATTTTCCTCACACTATGAAAATAAATTTACCTTAAACTGGAATCTCCAGAATGAGCTCTGAAGTCCCCCTGTAGCCTCATATCTCTTCTGTGCATGGCATGGAGCTGGGCCTCTCAGGGACCTCATTCCCAGGAAGAGAAATCACCTCCACAGCCGCAATTCAAACTCAGACCTCCATCAGCAAACACGGGCGTAGCAAAGGCCAGTCATGTCTGTGGCCAGGAGAAGGCTTTCCCAGAGTCTCCAAAGGGGAGGGGAGTAAAGCACAGATCCACTTTTTGTTCACGCAACCTCTGAAGCATTTGTGATTTATTTTTGAATATATCTACCAGATTAGGAGGAAAAGTTTCCCTTATCATTTAAATATGTTAGACTGAATGGAAACCAGACTATAGATTGTCTGTCCTTTTACTTGTATGAAAGTATAATTAAAAGTCACGTTAAGGTTGGGAGATCAAGAGAGTTTGTGATAGATAACAAGCTAGGAGTTGTCAAAACTGTCAGGCCATTAAGAAACAAAATAATTCACACCCCAGTAATTGCTTTTATGTGCATTTTCCTATAAAATCCGGGAGACATGAGTCATGGGTCCTTACAAAAGAGCCTTGTTTTTCAGCCTCGAATATGCTATATTGCACTTTTACTTTCAGGGAGTGTATCTCACTGGTATCGGCCTCTGAAGATTTAAAGAAAGCGAATGCAGTGCTCACTGTCACTGCAGTGTCCCTGGCTCCTGCTCATCTCCTTTGCATTCCTGGAGCTGCAGAGGGCTGCAGGCACTGCTGTGCCACGTTCTGCCAGAGCATCTTGCTGCCTGCAGTGGCAGATTTGGTTCTGAACACCTGTAGCAAGCTATGACATTCTGTCTTTGCAAAATGGCACATGATTTTTCTTCCTCTCACCTATTTCTGTGATTTCTTTGGTCTTGTTAAGCCGAGACATATCTGAGCTAAATAAATCTTATGACCAAAAACTTTGTAGTAGCAGGCTTCCTCTGAACTGATGTTTGCACTCAGGCTTCCTTGTAGTAGCTCCTCAGTTTACTTGGGGAAACTACAGTGATGCATGAAGGGATGCCACTGCCACTAAGCATCATTTCCACACATTCAACAGAAGGAGGATTGAAGCCACCTGCAAAGTTTTACTTCTTATCCAAAACGGATATTTAGGGAAGAAGGAGCAGGGAGAATGGCAAGATATCTTTGAAATCAGATTATTGGCAACATTTCTGACCTGTGGGTCCAATACCTGTGATTGTATTTGTGTAATGAGGGACGCTGACCTGTTTAGGCTGAGAGGGCTGACAGAAGCTGATACTAGAGGAGGACATGACAGGCAATGCAGCTCCCCGATCACTGGTACAGCGTTTAGCCACTAGATGCCCCTGCAAGCCAGGCATTCTGCTGGGCCCCGCTGGGTTTCGGCAGGTAGAGAAAGCTGAGGCTCAACCCAAGTAGAAGACGCATTTTTTTCCTTTGACAGGGTTTTTGACGGTGAGCATTACCCCTGTAACCAGCACCCCCCTGTTATAACATGGGATGTGTGTGCAAAGGAACTTCACAACCAACACAAAACCTTAATGGCCCTTAACCTTCCCATTTTGCTGTTGTACAAGTGAAGACACATCTCATTTTCCATTGGCCAGTTTGTACAGCACTAAAGAACAATTTGAGGAGATGTAAAAAGCCAACAAATGCTGCAAAAGGCTCCAGATAGCATTTACTTAATGTCCTGCAGTATGTAGTGTCAACTCATTTCCACAAATGATGCTGCCTGTCCAGGGAGGAGGATGTTACCATGCAGGCTGATTATTGCTTCCAGCTCTATGGTTCTCAGGCATCCATTTATTTTACATACCATTAGGAGGGTAACAAAGCTTCTTCAGCTTTCATATTCCCTTTTCCTTCAGCAGGCATAATCGACTATATGCTGCAGAGGGGAAAGAAAGGAAAAGTGAGCTTACACCTTTATGCACAGGTATTTTTAGACCTAGACACTGTCAATCTTTAGGAGTGAGGTGCTCAGATTTGGTGCATCTGTGACCACATGCAAGCTCAGACCAAAAGCTGGGGAAGGACCTGCTACTTTCCCAAAGCCTGTGCTTTGGGGACCCTTCTTTTGGTGGTGGTGGTGTTTCCTTTTCAACTCCTTTGAAGATCTCCACGTTCTTTGCAGAGACTGCCCAGTCCTCGTGTGTCCCTGTGGGTGGGGCGAGCAGTGGTTTCACTATGAATTTCAGCTACAAACCTGGCCACGCAGCCCTGAGCACTCAGCGGACCCAGGGCTGGAGCTGCAGCGTTTTCTGCAGCAACACGCACCTCCCGTGGATGGAGGGGCTGGGCAGGAAGTGCTTCGTGACTCATTTTGACTCTCCTCAGTCTGTCCGTGGCACAGCTGCCAGGATCATCTCATCGGTTGCTTGCGTTTTTCCTCATAATCTCACACTTTGAATTGTGGTGTCAAAAGTCAGTGGCACCGTGCGTGCATCGTCTCCTCATCCCTGGTGCCCAGGCCTCCTCCTCTGCTTCTGTGATAACCCTCTTTTTCTCTCTCTGATACCAACTTGTGTCCTTCTTCCACCAGGGTATTTAATCCCCCTCTAGTCAGGGGGCTTTAGCTTGCAACCTCCACAGTGGCACAGTCAAAACAGGTCCTGCCACACTGCCAAAGAACAATACATTTACTTGTGGAAATAAATGTTCCTGTGAGAATGAGGGTAACCCATGAATGGGCTTGAATTGATACCCTACAAATTGGAAGGACCAACATTGCTTCTGCTGCTTGCTGTGTCCAAAGGATACATTTTTCTGGACAATCCTTCATCCATTGCCTGTGAGGCAGGATAAATAATGGATTTTGTTTTCAGTTGGTTCTTTAAAAAATCTGAAAGCTGAGAACCGAGCCATCTGATCATTTAACTGCAAAGCCATTTTCTGTCAGTCACAGACTGGCTCCTCAGAACTTGGACTTGTACCTGGCATGGAGCAGGGCTATCCACTCCCCTTAAACCTCATTCTCCACAAGAAAAACTGTTTGTCCTTTTCTGAGCAAAAAATATATCTCCCCATCTCCAACCATACTCTCCATGACCAAGGAAACATCTTCCCCTGGGAGAGTTAGCTTGATAGTTGTTTTAAAAGTTTCCTGCTGGCAGAAGTTGGGATGCTGCATTCTAGAGGGACACAGCCAGGTCCCCCTAACATGGAGTGATGGGTGATGGGGGGCTGTGGTGGCCTCACATTCTGCAGGGATCCTTGCAGCCCTGTCATGCTCCCCTTCCCATCCCTGCCAGCACCTCCTCCATAGTGTGGTCCCTGCCACCCACCTTGGCTCACGGCCTCCCCTGCAAAGCAACCTCTCTTAAGTATTTGCCGAAGGGAGATTCTCACTGATAAGAGAGCCTGAAGGCTTCTCAGGGTGACCGCAGCAGGAGGATTAGGGCTGTCTGGGCAGGGATCGGTGCTATGGGAGGCTGTTTCTAAGGGGAGCAGGAATCTTGCTCTGCTGGTGGCTGTCCTGCCACACCGAGCCCACAGGATCCTGCCAAAACAAAGACATGTGTTCATCTCCATGATTCACCTCACCCAGGGCTTGGCAAGACCTCTGAGCAGTGCAGGAGCACAAGATGCCACTTCCAAAGCAGACTCCTTTATGCTAACTCAGTGCTTCCAGGGCAAGAACTTCTGCCCATGTGTTCATACAGCACCTTGCACAATGCATCTCCCAGAAGGATGATTTCCAGGGATTCCCAGTTGCCTCGCACCAAGGATGGCCACAAAAAACATATTTGGAAAAAGAAAACATAACTCTCTTCTCTGCACTCTTTTTTCTTTGTGGTTTGTTTTTTGTGGTTTTTTTTTTTTTTACATCTCACTCCCTGGCAGAAACTACCCTCTCCCATTTTCTTGACTCACCTTGTCCCTGGGCTGGCATTGACAGCTACAGGGAACAATGTGGCTTTTAGGCTCTTGGTGTATGCAGGGGAGGGGATGGGGTGCCAAGTTCCGTGAGGGTTGTAATTCCCCTTTAATTGCTGTATAGACACAAGTAGTGATTTCCATGGATTGTCAGAGATGAATGGCTTGTTTTCTGACTCCAAGAGGAACTTCTTAACTGATAAAAGCTAATTTTTTTCTCAAGTGGGACTAGCATACACCCAGTTCTCAGTTTTTCAGCAGTGGTGCTATAATACACAAAACATAGTTAATAACAGAAAACCACTATGGTGGACATAGGCAAAACAAAACAAAACAAAACAAAACAAACCTAAAAAGCAGAATAACAAAAATTTTAAAGCCCATGCCTTCATGGAAACAAGCACATTTATATGAACAGTTGCAGCCACATTATACAACTTTTCCCATATTAATAAATGAAAGCAGCCCAAGCTGAACGTATTGAGCAGCCCCTGGTTTTGATGGCGGTATGCATGGCAAACCGCAAGCTCAAATCACTGAGTGACTCTTGCCAGCACCGTAAATCACTGTAGCACTAAAGTCACTGGAGTTAGATTGATTTCAGCCAGCTACACACCTGACTCTGTAATTCTGCAAATAAACTTTTCAGGTATCAAAACACTTTCCTGAATTTCAGGATGCTGGACAAACATTATGAAACTCAAGAGAATTTTTCCATGGAATATCTTGAAAGCTTTTGATACATTGGGTTGGGCTGTTAAAATCCCACAGAAGCCAACTACAGTCAAAATTTTTTTCTTGTTATTGGAGTAGACTACACTGGAAACTGGAGAAAAGGCATTTTCCTCTAGGAAGTGCTGATATGCAATTTTGGTTTTATCAGAATTTTCCACTAGAGAGAAATATTCTTCAGTAAAATATCATGACTCAAAAATGTGTCACCATGCTTCAGGTTTTCTCCATTAAGGCTATTTTCCCCCACATTTTGTCTTGTAGCCTAAGCTTTTTCATTGAAATTTATAAGACCTTGAAAGCTAAAGACTTTCCTAGCTTAGCACACATGCTCTCTCTACACATATCCTGGGAGCTGCAGGTTGTAAAAAAAAAAACCCTTTGCCTGGAAAGGAGAATGGAAACAGAAGGTACTGAAAACCACAATTCCCATGAGACATGCTAACTCCATTTTGCACAAAAAGTATATTGGTTTTCAGCCAGAACAGCTTGGTTGTCAATAGTATGATGTATAAATACCAAGATTTGGGGTGGAAAGCAGATGTGCACATGAAAAGGGTCATTTTTAGTGAAAAAAAAAACCAAAAACCCAACTTCACACCAAAGAGGAAGCTGCAATATAAATCTGATGAGCTGTATTTCTGGGAGAGTCCTGAGAAATCTCAGCTTCATAGGAACTTTACTGTTCACCGTGTGGGGATCAGAACTCCTCCTTGAAGATGTTAAACATTGTGTGGGGTTGACCCAACTGACCTTCACACATGCATGCAGGCGATCCAGATCAAGCTCTGTGTGCGGAGCAACAAACCATCTCATGACAATAGCTACAACTAGGACCAGCACATTTGCTCGGGCTAAGGTCACTGTTCCAAAAGAGTGGCCTTGTGAGGGTGTCTCGCTTAGGCACAAGCCTGCAAATGGCTGCAGGTATGATATGAACAAATACATTGAACAAGTGCTGAGAGAATCACTTGCCAAACCCACCCCTCAGCTCTCAGTTTCAAACTTGCTGTGATGCAGTTATATACAAGGTGGGGTGGCCATGTCAGTGGAGCTCTGCCTACAAAAGCCTATGCAGGTGCAGTACAGCCTTTCACTTTGCTGACATGTAATATCTGCCCACTCACCTTGGGGAACAACTTTCCTTCCCTTGAGGGAAATGTCTTGATTCCAGCATTCAGTTAAAGCTCTCATATTAACCTTATGAAAACCTAAACATTTGTATGAACACAGAGGCAAAACACAAGACAGACCAACATGAATTTTGCATGTACATGCATTCCCAGCCAGCTCAGGTACTGTGGTGACCTGTTCAAGGCACCCTGCTCTGTTGGAGAGCTTTGTATCTTTAGTCACCCACTCCTACAAAACCTCGCTCTCAAAGTCGCTACGATTTTGGTTACTGCAAGGGTTGGTAGCAGTCCAGGTTGTGTATCCACTGTAGCAGCTCAAGGATTTTCTCACAGAGAACTCCGTATTGGTTACAAAGTTAAGGAATGGAAATTAAAAGCTGATGACCAGATTTTCACAGGTTTGAAGGCCAGGGATGTACATCCCTTGACTCATTTTAAATCACAAAATCACCAAACACTTTTTCCTGTAAAACATAACCTAGTTTGAACAACTCCCCATGCAACCTTGTGCCCGGGAGCTCTCTGAGGCAGGAATAAAACTCTGAGCCTTTGCCAGTGCTGTGGCAAGACCAGTATGAGCACACAAAGCAAGGTATAAGGTGTTCCCTTTCCATTTGAATTATTCCATTTAAATGCTCCCAAATAAGTTAAGGGCACACCTATTTTAATGAGTCATTAAGAGGAAAAGCCATTGCATGAACAGCCTATATGATATCAAGCTGAGCTGATCCAAGATTTGGCCCTTGGACTTCACAGCAACATTAGGCTTCTAAGTAGTTCAAGAAGATGGATACAACATACCAGGGATAGGATATTAATTACTGAGCAGGTGTAGATAGAGGCTTTCCAACAGTTAAGAATGCAGCTGGTATGTTATGAAAGGACAGATTTTGGATACCTTGCAGAATGTTTGAAAAAAGTTCTCATGCTTGTCCTGTTGTTGCACCAAAGTTTCACTGAAATACTTATTCTAAAAGGTTTAAGGAGATTGCTGGGAAAAATCATTGCTGAATTCCCATTTGAATACATACATTTCACACAAAGTCTGTCAAAATCTCCCTGTAATTTTTGATAAGCAAGTCATTACCTACTGAGGAGTCACACCTCTGCCTTGCAGACAGCTCTGAGGACACTCTTTGTCAGATAGACTACAAGAACGTAGATATTACACCATAAAGCATACTATGCTCAAAACTGAGAGCAAAATGTATTTGCTGTCATCTCTGCATTTCAAAGAAAATTGTTGAAAGTGAGAAGTATTAAATCATTATGTATCATTAAACCATAACCATTAAGCTATCAAATAATAAATTTGGAGGGGTAAAGGCCTCCATCTGAATTTCTTGAAGCACTGCACGTGTAAGCATAGACTCCAAGTACTGTGGCAGTGCAAAGAACAGCATCAATCTCCACTGTCCAGCAAAGACTGTGACAGAAATGAAGTTAGTGCTCCAAGGAGCTAAGAGTAGGCAGAGAGGATGTACATAATGAATAGCAGCGTATCTTCTGCTTTCTTTCAGGAGACAGGCTGTTTTGAAACATAAGGCCCACACTGCTTCCAAGGAAGCAGACATGATGCTATCTAGACTGTCTGCATCTTCCACAGCTGTAGAGGGCTTCTCTGTTGATGTTGCTCCTTTCCCTTGAGGTTGCTTTCTTTTTTTTCTGGAGTTGAAGCTTTCGGGGACAAGCTGAAGACTATGCTGCTACAGAGTTCCCCTGCACATTTCCATTCATAAGCTACTGAACCCTTAATTTTATAAACCATAATTAGACGTTTTCTGACACCTAATCTGCTCATGTGTCTGTTTTAATTTTCTTCATCGAACGTGCAGAAGTAGACGACAGCAAAACAATACCCTCCTCACTGGCAGCTCGTGGGCCTCGGCGGGGAGAACTGCTCTCAGAGCCCCGGCAACTGACATGCCAGCAGCATTGCTGTGAAAAAGAGACAAGAGCGATGGGTGTTACAAGTCCAAGGCTTTGGCAGGGTGCTTCTCCTCTGCTTCCTGGTGGGGGCACACAGTCAGCTATGTCCAGCTCAATGTAAGGAGCAATGTAAGCTAGAAACTGGGAAGTAGAGCATTGCTGTACAGTACAAACTGCTGGACATAGGCTGGGGGAAAAACAAATAAAGTGAACATTTCTGGACTATGCTGTCCTCACGGCACAGAAATGCAGGCAATGCCTAACATTGCAGGAACTTGGGAAACCCCTTCCTTTCCAGCAGGTTCTTTCTTCTTTTACTTTATTCATTCATTCATTCATTTATTTATTTATTAATAAACCCAAGCTCACAAAATGTGCTTTGCTAAATTAAGTCATATTTTGTGGCATTTCTGTGTTGGAGACTTTTCTCTTTAGCCAACAGATGCACCTCTGCATGCTGTGCCCCTCATCTGTCCCGGCAACTGGGGCCCACAGTTAACTACAGAGGCATTGCCCCAGATGTTGACAGCACATGTTTCAGCCTTGGGATGGTTTAGGACTGTGCAAGATAAATACAGCTGACAATGTAATTGATGTGGTTTTTTCTCCAAGCCAGTCAAGAGAGTTTTGTTTGTCTGGGTTTGTATGTCGGATTGCTGCAGCTCATTTCATCGGCGCATTATCAAATTCCTTTCTTTCAGGTAAGAGGGTGCAACCAAATCATGGCTAAGAGGATTAATGAAGATGTGTGGCACTTGAGTCTGAAATATATTCAGGCAAGAACAAACAAAAGTTCATCATCTAATGACCAGATATCCACAAAGGGTTCACTATTTCCAGAAGAGCAGTCAGAATGTAGTGCCAGACACCATTGTTGATCCATGTGAATCATCCCTGAGGTGAAGCTGTAGAACAAGGCATTGGTTTGCCATGTTCTTGCTTGATAAATTACAACCTTTACAAAACCAGGTAAAGCTAGGAAAATTTAAAGCATTCTTATCACAGGGTTTGTGAGCTGTGGTCTGCCCTATGGAACATATATTTCATGAAGCATGAGATGGAAAGGATGGGTCTGATTAGACAGGAATGGGGTCCCTGCATCCAGTCTCACCTGCAATCTATCATGTAACCTGAACAATGTTGTTTTTTTTTTTTTTCCTATGAAAATGCAGGCAAATTCTCCAACATCTCAATGGTTAACATCTAATACTGACCACAGGGAGTCTTGATACCACGGTGATATGACTACATAAAATACAGGACAGAAGAAAGATGCTAAATAAACAGACAAAAGATTCAGCCCAAAGAGAAACAGTTACAGAAAACCTTGAGGGACATCAGTGAAGAAGCAGCAAAACTGTCAACCAACCTAAGCCAGATGGTGACTGCCTCACTGGCTGCTAGGCAAACTTGACCCATGATTAGATAGCTATATGTGGAACTAGGAAAAGGGAAAATGGTTGGGATTTTAAGAGGGTTAAGACCCTTGTCCTGATGAAGCAGAACCTTCACAAATAAGGAAGCCCAGAAGCTCATGGGATTGGCACTTGCATTTAGTGTGATCAGAAAGGCAGAGAGCTGTGGATGAGGAAGGAGATGTTAATTTACTCTGAGGCTAGTGGGGACCCACCCACAAAGTATCGGGTTGGTTTTCTGAAGGGATTAAGGAGTCCTCACCCTTTTGGGAATTCTCTGTGCTGTTTTTGTTGCTGTCATGCAACAAAGGTGCGGCACTAGAGAGGTCACAGGAGAGGTGAGCAACATGTTGAGCACCCTGCTTCCCCCAGGATGGAGCAACATGCAGCAACCAGATCAGTTGAGTCAGAAGAAGGGGGAAATAATAGGGAAGACTGGGAACTTGCATCAGAGATTCCCAGTCAGAGCTCAGCCCCTTATAATCTTTCTACTGATAGTCAATGTTAGTAGCTACTGAATTCTCTATGTTTCTTCAATTTCAGGAGAATAAGCCACAGGAGAAAGAAAGTGAACTCTCCTTCAAAGAAGGAGTTTACCCTATATACTTGCATGGATTGGACTTTGCCACTTTTCCCATAGGGCTTGGATCTGGTAAAGCTCTTCCCCAGCTAGGGAGGTCATGGCCACTGAAAATCACTTTTTCCTCCAGTAGCAATGTCGAGGAGTACAAAAAGTCACTTTCAAACACAAAGCCAATAAAAAAGGGCAATTAGTGTCACCTCCTACAGTTAAGCTCCTGCCCACAGGGTTTGAAGGGGAGTTAAAATGACAGCAGGGCCACCGCTCTTGCTAATGGCAGGTACAGGCAATGGCCACATTATGGCTTATGAGGTTCAGATTGGACATTAATAACCAAAGACTGCATTAGGAGACTAGCACAGGCCTGGAACAGGTCACCCAGAAAGGTGGTGAACATCTTCATCCACAGTAGTAAGCAAGCTTTGAGTAGTCAAAGCCATGTCTGATCTGATCTGGTGTTGGAGACAGTCCTGTTCCAGACAGGAAGCTGAATTACAGGCCTGCTGAGGGCTGTTCCCACCATCACTTCTATGAGACCTTGGGGGAAGGAATAAAGCAGAATTGGCATAAATAGAGTAATCCTTCCTATTTGGAAACGTCTTGTTATTATTGCAAGACATCAAATATGTATTTTCACATAAATGAGGACAATGCCATACACCATCTGGTAAGCATAGCTAAGGCTGACAGTTCTCTTACATCCCCCTATATCACATTAGGAAGCAATGGGGAGCAAACCTTCTCCAGCCCTTCCCAGTAGGCAGAGGGTCCTTCTTCAAGCAGTGCATTGTTTTTTTTCTGGGGAAATGCTGAAGGGACTGAGATCTGAGCTGTGTAGGTAGACCATGTTCACTACTGATGGGCCAGACAACAGTGTTTTGATTTTTTTTGAACACCTTCAGGGACCCTTTTTACGGGGCAGTGAGACAGAGGTCTCACTGTGAAACCAAACGACTGCTTTAGAAGCCCAAGATGACAACATGGTCTCCAGTGCCCTGCTGCTCATACGATGATACTCTGAGATAATACCACTTTGTAACTTCTAAAGATGTTCTTGTGTTGATGCCACCAAAAAGCCACGCTTGAAGCCTGCACATGGCAGTAAAAGAATGGCTTTCAGTATGTGAAAACTAATGCACATAGCAGCTAGTGTCTGGGCACATGCTCAGTTGTTAGCAGCTCTGCGGATGCCACTGGAAGTGACTGTGGGATTTTTTAAGGGCACATCAAATTGATTGGGATCTGTTAAAACCTAACGCCTTGAGCTCCATCTGTGTTTCGAGTGTCCCTGCTGGAGGAGCAGAGGGAAGAACAAACACAAGCAGAGAACAGGATTTTCCTTGCCTTATCCCCATCAAGTGTGTTTGTTTAAACAAGATGGGTGGAACCGAAGCCATGCATGGGTGAAACTGAAAGGAGTCAATCTATCTGCCTGAATACTTCATACCAGCATATTTGCTCAAGTATTTTTTCTTGCACTGCAAAAGCCAATGAAGTCCTCACTGCTCACCCAAGTCAACAGCTTCTTTCCTCTGAAAAATTTTGCTTACCACCCAGGCCTTTAAATTTAGCTTTTTTCCCCTGCTGCTAGTTTACTTCTTTCTGCCATCAGTATTCCAGGCAGTGGGTTTGCCTTCCTCACATCACCTTTTAAAACAGACAGTGTGGGGTGGGGATCGCTACTCTGCTAGCAGGCAACAACCCTGCCCAAGCCTGGTTTCTCAGCCCTTCCTTAATGCTCTCCCAACAAAGAGGGCAAACAGGTCTGTAGTTCATCCCCTTCCAATCCATTATTCCAACCTTTCATAGAATCAGTCTAGTAAATGGGTTGGGTCAGTAGAAACCTTTACACAGTAATAATACACTTAATTTCAGCAGTAAAGTAATTCTGCAGGAATTCAGCCAAGTATAAAACATCTTTTGCATCCCTTTGCTGTCTCTGACCAGGCCTCTAACTCATCCTTTCTGGAGTGAAAGCCTCAATGCTACTTGCAAAGAGCATCTCAGACATGTTATTTATAATAAGGGAGATCTCTCTGCTATTGCTGGATTGCAGCACTGTTAATTAGAGACTGTTGAAGACCTTTGAGCTCAAGTCATGCCCATCCAACTATAGGTAAAGGAGCTCTTACACAGAACCAAGGCAGACATAGATCTACTTTGTCTGGAGTGACTCTCTTGGATCAGTTTGCTTGTAAATAGGTTAAACATGGCCTTCAGGAGTCTGAAAGCGTTGCTCAAACATCACCCCAAAATATTCCAATGCTTATTTGTGCCTCTATGCTACATCCTACCCCACTGCTGAGCAACTTTGCCCCCACCAGCAGCACCACGCAGAGCTTCACAGCGATACGCACAGTGAGTTATCAGAAAAACACAACTAGAGTGGATGAGGAGTTTGGAAACATGTCTTTGGTGAGTAAATACTCTTTTCCTTAAAACAAAACCGAACCTAAAACAACAAAACTATTTATTCACACTCTTTGGAAGATGCTAATTAAAGTTTACTTTAAAATACTAGAAGACACGAGTGTGGGCTGTAACAGGAACATACTGTGAAGTGACAGGTCTGCAATAATCCCATGCCTCAGCCAAGTCTAATTCATTCTGATCACATACAGGTCCGAAATCCAGGGAGGCTCTGGAGCAAAAGCATGTACACTTGTGGGAGGTGCAAGAAGTGGCTCCGGAGCTCTGGAGGTGCGAGAGCGAGAACAGGTGTGAGAGCAAGGGTTAAGAAACAAGGGGTGCCAGAGAGCCCAGTTCTGCAGCAAGCAGAAGGAAAGCCCTCCCCGCTTCACTACGGCAGCTTTACACAGCTCTCCCTCATTCACCAGCTCAGGTTTGCTTTAGTCTAGAGCAGCCTGGCCACAGAGAACTGGAAGGAGTCAGGGAAAGACTGAATGCTGCTTGGTACTGGAGGATGAGATGCCATGACTGTTTTGCCTCTAAGAGGGGGGGCACACACCATCATCATGCCAAACAGAATGACTCTCTTAGCTTTTAAGAGCTGACAAACCACTTGCCCTTCCGTGAATCCCAATATTGCCTCCAAACTCATGAACTGGGGAAGAAAGGTTATTTGTCTCCTGCTTTTTCAAGGTTTTTGCTCATGCAAAGTGATTTAGAGATATGTCCTGATTGCATCTAGGTGCCCAGAAAATATGCAGGTGCACTTCTGGAGGCATTGAGAGGGCCAGCATGAGTGGCTGGGGAGGAGAAGAGTCAGGGACAATCCAGAGCACTGGACTGCAGCCACTTGAGCAAAGTTCCTGCTTTTCAAGAGGGGCAGAAATCCTCTGTGTCCCATCAATTACCTGAAGCCAGGCACTAGGTGAAACACTAAGCACAGAGTCACAAAAAAACCCTCCATGAGGGCTATACTGAAATATAAATTAGTTTGTTCTAGTGATGCATGGTGCAATCAATGGCCAGAACAACACCGTGACATTTGGACCTAGATACGTAAAAGGTGTTGAGAAAAAGGCTGATGGAGACAAGCTGCACATCTCTGAGCCTAGCTTCACACCATGTGCTTCAATGCTCATTTAAACACTCGTAATGTCTTCCAGGCTAATAGGAAAACTGACAGAACAGGATGCATACGGTTTCTTTTAAGATGTTACTTCCTAAATTATATGGATCTATTTCTAAAGGGTTCAGGGTTCTTCAATAAAAGACAACACCAAAACTGCAGCACACAGAGATCATTTCATCTTGAGGAGACAGGCTACCAGCTAGGACAGGCAGTGATGGCAGTACAGCCTCTGGAAATCAGATTTCAGTGGACATGATGCAACTCAGTACCCAACAACTTACTCTGGTTGCAAAGACAGTGTGCACTGTAACTGCTGCAAGGTTTAGAGCTGGTTCTAAACCACTGCCAGGGCTGCCTCCCCTCCTGAGGAAGGCACCTGGTTTTGCAGTTCCCATACACATCCCAGCAATGCACAGATGGATGTGCCTTCCTGTCCATGCACGAGGGAAAATCAGCATCAACACATCTGATTTCTGGGTATGTTTTAACCTGCTGAACACCAATGCCAAGCAAAAGTGCTGTAGAGATTGCCTGCAATTTACAAAGCACTGACTAAGTTTTCTGAAATCACAAGAACATACCTGAAAGATTAACAATGGCAGGGCAAGAGGTAAACAGCTACGTGGGGCCTCTGTGGTGCAGAAGGATAGTAAAATGTCATTATGAGTTTGCCAGGTCTGAGTACAGCCTGGGGATTACCTCACATGTGCAGCACGGACTCGTGCCTGCCTCTATTCACTGGGGACAGCAATGAGGAGAAGCACATGAGGTGTAACAGGTAATAATTTCACCTGTTTTCTGCAGCCGGTGTTATTTAGTTCTATTCCATCTTTCTTTCCCCTGGTCTGCATGTGCCCTGGGAAGGCATTGCAGGCATAGGATTTCACTGGGATCCCACCTGCACTCGCTGCTGCACATCTCTCCCAGGCAGATTTTAATTAGATGGGGCCAATAAACCATATGTCAAATGAATGATTTCATTTTTAATTACATTTTCCAAAAGGTTATAAATAGTTCCATTAAAGTGAACATGAACCACCAGGCACTTGTGACGTATCTCTGGGATGAAGCTGGAACACAAAAGTTCCATTTAAGCATACAAAAAAACTGTTTTACTGTGAGGGTGAGGGAGCCCTGGCACAGGCTGCACAGGGAGGATGTGGAGTCTCCTTCCTTGGAAGTCTTCAAGACCAGCCCAGACACGTTCCTATGCAACCTGATCTAGTTGGACCTGCTTTAGCAGGGGAGTTGGAGCAGATTATCTCTAAAGGTCCCTTCCAACCCCACCGTTCTATGATTCTATGATATCTTCTCACAAGAAGCTCCACTCACTGCCGTGCCAGACCTGGGGAGCCCAGGTTGCTTCTCATTACCTTCTGTCCAGCTGAGGCTCCTCAGGGCCTGGCTCACACTGTGGTGGCATGCAACACTCTGTGTTTCAGATGTGGTGGCTACTCCTCTTGTAACCCAATAAAAATTTCACTGGGAATCAGAAAGGAAAAAGAGAAACATATTCCCTTGTTATCGTAGGACTTGAAGTGGAAACGATGAGTCTCTTAAGTCGTTGGGAAAATCATACCCTTTATATCCAGGCTTAGAACTTGCTCTCAGTGGTTATACCATCAGACTGCTTATTGCTTGTCACCCTTTCAACCGATCAAGAGAATCGCAATCTCATATGATGTCTTTAGGAAATTATCACCACAGACACCAAGGAGAGAGGTTGCTTCACCTCTGTTTTCTCCTGCAACCCAGAGGCATTGATTTCTTTCACATAATCCTGAGGTCCCACTTCATACTCTACCTTCATTCCATACTGTTACAGGTGAGATGCTCTGTGATAGACCACAGCCTGTCCTGAGCTTGCTCGCATCCCAGCAGCTCACTCACTTGTCATTAGGTTCCTGTCCATATGATACATGAAAGCACTTTTAGACCCTTCATTGATAGTTTCATTTCATTCTTGCCTGTGAAATCCTCAGTGCTCCCTGAGAGATGAATACATATAGATCCTAAAAACTAACCCAACAGATGGGAAACAGTATAATGAAGGAGTCTTAGTTCTTACAGAATCTCAAGCTTTCTCCTTGGGCCTCTGAAGAGGTAGAAAACAAGGTCAGTATAAATAATTTTGTATCCCAAAGCTGTTTAATAAAAACATCCCTATGTTTACCAGACGGCTGCTTAGCCACACATTCACTGACATCTCCCTAATTGGACAGCAAGAACTTCAGGGTAGCTACTTCACACTGATGAGTTTCTGGACAGAAACCTGTGTCAAATCCAGTGTCATATTCACTGGAACTTGACTTTCTCCATATTAACATTACAGATGTAGTCCCTAGAAACTGAACAAGAATGTCTGCATCCTATAGGCAGATAGCAGAGGGAGCTGCCATCAGCATCCATGGATGCTTCCCACTAAAATACCTTTAAATAGAAATATCCTACAGAGGAAATCACAGCTATAATATTTTAATATAAAGGGATTATTTTTGATCCAAATTGGCATTTTCATTTCAGATGAAGTGGCAGGTTGTGTGTCAGACACTGTACAGATGAAATTTGTCTTAGTCTACAGTTGAAGCCACTGCTGACAAAACGTGACTTTTAACCTTAGGAAAAGCAAAACCTTCTCAGCTACTACCAGTTTGCGTCTTAGAGATCAATGACATGCAACTGACAGGGTCCACAAAGGATCTGAACTTGCAAACCTGTTGCTGTAGCCTCAGAAGAGAATACGGCACCTGTCTGGACCGTGTTTCTAAGGACATAGATGAGCAAAATGCTGCAAAACAGAATCAGACAGTCCATCTCTTCCCATAGGCCTTTTTCTGACATGTCATAAAATAGTGACTGTGACTACACTGGCTTCCCTGGCTACTTTTGGGCTGTCATTGAGCAAGGGAGCTACTTCCAGCCCCAGAGAGATGGCTTGAATATACCAGGGAGTTACATTTTTGGATCTACTCTGGAACCCCATGGCATTTACTGTGCACTGAGAACAGCATTTTTGTGAAGCATTTATCAAATCTCTCTCCCTTCCCCTTTGCCCTGCAAGCAAGAAGAGTGAGGTGCTCCCGAGAGACTTCAGATTTGCTGAACAGATGAATTTGAGTCATGTTTTCTGGGTTTACCTTGCTGCGAGAGCACAAACTCATCCTTCCTCTGTCACTCCAGGCTCCAGGTTTGGATTGAGATGGAAAAGGAGGAGGGGAGGGGAAAGGAGGGGAAGGGGAAGGACCTATGTCTCAAATCTGAAGCCCCTTGGAAAGGAGTGGAAGAAGGAAGAGGAAGAGATGGAGAAGTACCACAGCAGCATGCCTGGTGCAGGACAGGGGGAAGGAACCTGGGACTGATGGATTTTGTAAAGCTATGAAAACTGTTGTCCAAGGCAGAATCGATTTGAAAGAGGTTCATCATCCAAACTTACACATCTTGTTCTTCTCCCTCCTTGCACTGAGGTCCAGTTGACAGTAGATGATGAAGAAAGATGCTTCTCTTCTCCTTACAAATGCAAACAAGCAGGCCTTATACTCTGCACCAATGGTAAGAATTCACTCCAAAGCAGATACAAACCTTCAAATAAAAGGAAAAGGATGTACAGCCATTAGAGATGGACACTACCACTGAGGCTACAGCTGTGTAGCATCCCAAGGCTTACTGCCTTACGTGCAGCAGGGCCTCTCTTCAAGTCCACTTTTCCCCTCCTGCATGTCTGTGCATAACAGGGAAGATATGTCCCTAAGCATGGACTCCTCTTGCTGCTCAAGACCTCCTGAAACATTTATTCCTTTCCACCTTTACCAGTTTTAGGATATCCAAGTAGCTTATAGCTACTCTTAACTGTAGCTTATAACTATATATAGCTTACAATTATATGGTATATGACTATAATAGCAGTTCTAACACACACCTTCAGATGCACCTAGCAATGAGAAGATAGGCTTTCAAAGCAAGGCTATCGTCAGTTTCCCTAAGCAATATTATTGAACTTCACTGTGGCATTTTTGAGTCTTAAACCACGAAGGCATGGGGGAATGCCTTTGGGTAGAAGAGTACAAAATTAAACCCCTGCACAGGTTTCTGAAAGATAAATGTCACCACTATCAGCTTTTAAAGACTATATTACACATTTCAAGATGAAATTCCTCAAACAAGGCAAAAAATATCCACATCATCTTCTTCAAAACTGTGGACTGCATGTTCACTGTTTCAATAAAAGCCTTTCCATACATGTGGTGACTGACTCACACATGCCACACACTCCACACTCTTATGGTAGTATTACTTACTAAAAGTTACTTTTATTCAAGACAGCCTTTATCCCCAATATCCTGAAAAAGAATGGAAATTCACATGACAAAGCAAAAGCTGCAGCCAAGAAAGTATTTGAACTGAAGTGCTCCAATTTGTGGCTTTCTTTAGCACCTTCACCCTCAAAGAATGACCTGAAGCCCCTCCATATTTTGGAACCATTAGTTACATATCTGACTAACTTCAAATCTAAGACATTGTTCAAAATTCAATTATTTTACATACCAGGAAAAAAAAAAAAGGTGTATAGCTCACATTATGCATAAAAACTAAAAGTCAAAACTAATGCAGTTGGCAGGTTTAAACAGATGGGGAAACAGGCATAAAAGAGACATTTTGCCTAAAATGTGGTTCGGGGTAAACACCTGTAGCCAACTTTTAACCAATTGTTTCTAAGTTACGTTAAAGAACTACAAAAGTGTCCAAATGCCTGAATTTTATAGTTTTTACAATTAGAATGTAACATTTTTCATTCTTATTGTCTACATCACCTTATCTAGCTAGTTATCCAAATACATAGCATCTTCTTTATCTGTCTGGGAAGATGTTCCTTTCAGAAGAAGAGGAAAAGCAACACAAAACCTGAGTTGCATTGTGATTGTGCAGCATCACACAATCCTCATCATAAACAGCTGCCATATTAATTTTCAGTGTCAGGAAACATCAAACACTCAGGCTTTGAGTTTATTTCGGATCAGAATCCAGCAGCCTAATAGTACAGATTTTCTAGTATCTACCCAGTCCACATACAGTGATCTCCCCAGCATGGATACTCTCTTACCAAAGGGTGGTGAAAACTTACCTGGCTGCTCACTGTCCTTTTCAGGGAGGAGGGGGAAAAAAAAAGAGTTGGTCTGGTATTTAAAGCTGCTGTAGCCACAAGAAGGGGACAATATTCCTTCAGTAACTTCCAATGGCAAATCTTTTTTCTTTAAAAATGCCTTCCTGAATATCATCTTAGATGTTTTACTACTGTCTGCTGGCACACTGAACATTAGAGTTCAAAACTCTTTCCATCTGATGTGTCCTCTATGCTCGATATCCAGCATATTTGTTGGTGAAGCAGATAAAGGCAGAGAGTTTTCTTTCCAAGGCTCTTTATATCCTACAGAGAAAGTACATTTAATGCTGATAGGAACAAAAGCTGTTCTCAAAGGGAAATTCTGTCCTTTGCTCCATCAGAAAGGAATGAGGTAGCAGGGTTCGTCAGAGCAAACAGAAAATCGGGATTATAGGAGTTAGACAGGATGGTTGGCAGCTATTTTCTTCCTAGTTTCAATGGCTCACAGATATAGAATAATAGAATCACAGAATGGTAGGGTTGGAAGGGACCTTTAGAGATTATGTAGTTCAACCCCCTGCAGAAGCAGATCAACCTACATCAGGTCGCATAGGAACATGTCCAGGCAGGTCTTGCAGACCTTCAAGGAAGGAGCCTCCACACTCTCTCTGGACAGCCTGTGCCAGGGCGTCCTCACATAACAGTAAAATAATTTCTTGTTATATTTAAATGGAACTTTATGTTTTCCAGTTTCATCCCACTATCCCTTTTCCTGTTGCTAGATACAATAGAAAAAAGGGATGCCCCAACCTCCTGACACCCACCATTTAGATATTTGTCAATATTAATGAGATTCCCCCTCAGTCTCCTCTTCTCTAGACTAAACAGCTCATCATGTGTGGAACCAAGTCAAATGCATGCTTATTCTGCTGCAGAAAGCTATTTCTTTCAGCTTCTGTAATAAATGAAGGACATTAGCAAACTCTTATAATGATTTCAATAAAGAATCATCTGTATTTAAAATGCATCAACTTCCAGCTAAGATCAGTCATGCTCCTTTTCAGCCAGCTAACCTCTCTCTTCCTAGACTGCTAATGTCAAGCACTGAATTCCCTGATGCAGGATGGAGAAAGCTCTCAGCTCCCTGAGCATCTGGCCCTGAACAGCTCTAGGATCCCACCTAAACATCTACTCCCCAGGGAACTGGTCTCATCTGGGTTACTCATACCCCTTTTTACCACTCACACCGTGAAGTGAGTATGCAGTTTTAAGTATTTAGAATGACATCCCTCCGCTGATTCTCAAAATACTCATGGCTGACCGTGAAGCCTTTATCTCCACCAGTACAGTTTGCACCTGCACGTGCTGCCACCCCATGGGACCTCCTCCATTCCCAATAGCCATGCATCTTTGCTTCTGTTTTGTCAGAAGGGACTGAGCATTCATGCTGCCAAGGATGCTCTCTGGGATTCTCACTGCCTGTCAGTGTTTTCACAGCAATGCCATGATGCTCCTCACTGTAACATCAGAGAGAAATTTAAATGGAAGCAGTGTCGACAAGACATGGGTAGCAAACCTTCCTGTTCATTGATGGGACAGCAGCACTGACTGGAGTGCTGTGCTTCATTTTTTTTTTTATTTTATATATATATATATCTGAAACAATATTGTAAACCCATTTCCAGCCAAACCAATTGTTTATATATACTTATTCCTCCCTGCAAGTCACGCATTCTGGAGCTAAAATAGTTCACCAAGGTTTCATGTCCAGTTAGTTTGGAAAAATTTGAGAAAACTTTTTCAAGGGGTTACAAGGATAATTAGTTCTGCATAAACTGAAAAAAAGCCAGAGAAACAAACAAATTAAAAAAAATCCTGAAGTTTGCCATTTCTGCAATGAAGAAAAACATTATGTTGGTGACCTAACTTCAACTATGAATAGTTACAAAAATACAGTGCAGTTCTGANGTTGGAAGGGACCTTTAGAGATTATGTAGTTCAACCCCCTGCAGAAGCAGATCAACCTACATCAGGTCGCATAGGAACATGTCCAGGCAGGTCTTGAAGACCTTCAAGGAAGGAGCCTCCACACTCTCTCTGGACAGCCTGTGCCAGGGCGTCCTCACATAACAGTAAAATAATTTCTTGTTATATTTAAATGGAACTTTATGTTTTCCAGTTTCATCCCACTATCCCTTTTCCTGTTGCTAGATACAATAGAAAAAAGGGATGCCCCAACCTCCTGACACCCACCATTTAGATATTTGTCAATATTAATGAGATTCCCCCTCAGTCTCCTCTTCTCTAGACTAAACAGCTCATCATGTGTGGAACCAAGTCAAATGCATGCTTATTCTGCTGCAGAAAGCTATTTCTTTCAGCTTCTGTAATAAATGAAGGACATTAGCAAACTCTTATAATGATTTCAATAAAGAATCATCTGTATTTAAAATGCATCAACTTCCAGCTAAGATCAGTCATGCTCCTTTTCAGCCAGCTAACCTCTCTCTTCCTAGACTGCTAATGTCAAGCACTGAATTCCCTGATGCAGGATGGAGAAAGCTCTCAGCTCCTTGAGCATCTGGCCCTGAACAGCTCTAGGATCCCACCTAAACATCTACTCCCCAGGGAACTGGTCTCATCTGGGTTACTCATACCCCTTTTTACCACTCACACCGTGAAGTGAGTATGCAGTTTTAAGTATTTAGAATGACATCCCTCCGCTGATTCTCAAAATACTCATGGCTGACCGTGAAGCCTTTATCTCCACCAGTACAGTTTGCACCTGCACGTGCTGCCACCCCATGGGACCTCCTCCATTCCCAATAGCCATGCATCTTTGCTTCTGTTTTGTCAGAAGGGACTGAGCATTCATGCTGCCAAGGATGCTCTCTGGGATTCTCACTGCCTGTCAGTGTTTTCACAGCAATGCCATGATGCTCCTCACTGTAACATCAGAGAGAAATTTAAATGGAAGCAGTGTCGACAAGACATGGGTAGCAAACCTTCCTGTTCATTGATGGGACAGCAGCACTGACTGGAGTGCTGTGCTTCATTTTTTTTTTTATTTTATATATATATATATATATATCTGAAACAATATTGTAAACCCATTTCCAGCCAAACCAATTGTTTATATATACTTATTCCTCCCTGCAAGTCATGCATTCTGGAGCTAAAATAGTTCACCAAGGTTTCATGTCCAGTTAGTTTGGAAAAATTTGAGAAAACTCTTTCAAGGGGTTACAAGGATAATTAGTTCTGCATAAACTGAAAAAAAGCCAGAGAAACAAACAAATTAAAAAAAAATCCTGAAGTTTGCCATTTCTGCAATGGAGAAAAACATTTTGTTGGTGACCTAACTTCAACTATGAATAGTTACAAAAATACAGTGCAGTTCTGAAAAACAACGAATGATGCACCTTTAGCTGCTGCTGCAAGATGATGAACACTTTCCCTTCAGGATGATGGCAATCGTCGTATGTTATTGCTCAGACCTGAGTATTTTAAGTGAGTAGAGAGATCTGCTGCTCAAAATAAAATTAGACATGAATGGCTGAGGAGAGTCTTGACTTTTTCATGTCTGTTTTTCTGTGAAATTTATAAACTTTATTAGAGGCCACTTCCTGCATTCACAGAAAGCTACGTTTCTTAGTTAATACTCCAGTGAGTCTGCAAAACAACGTCAGACTCAGAACTGCTAAAGAACTGCTTTTAACCACCTCCTTTCAGATAGATAAATGTAATCATCTGCTCAAACGCAATTATCAGAAAGCAGCTAAAATATTTTGCCACCTCTTCAAGGGCTATTTCCCTCCCTGAGGAGCAGCACAATGAACAGTCACGTAACCAACTGCTGACAGTGGGAGATGTGAACTTTGAATAGACTATGTCATTCCAAGTCCTAGCTCCATAGCACTAACTTTAATTGCCAGATAATTTCCACCTGTTCCTCTAAAATTTTGTATGAATATACAGGAGATTTCTACAATGAACTAGCTTTCAGCACCATATGGGAGACTAAGTTATTCCCATTTCAAAGATGAGCTTGTGAGACCAAGAAAAACAGCTTGTTGACACTTGAAAATTGACGAGAAGAGCTTTTCTGGATGCTCTTAAGCTAGAATAAGAAAATGTATTAAGTCAAGATAAAATAAATCAACTCTTATTCCAGAATGAGTGCTATTATATTTCCCGTTCAGTACATCAATACTTATGGGCGTGCTTCCAGATACAGCTGGGTTCAAAGGCCCTCAGAGGCTCTGGTTACCCCTTCATTGACTTCACTGGGTAAAGCTCTTGAGAGACTTAATGAAGCTCCCAAGAGGCTAGTGCTCATAGCAGAAACCTGAGCCTGGATTGGATGGTAATGTTCCCTGGGCTGTGAATGGGTAAGAAGAGCCACATGACTCACAAGAAGATCCTTTTAAGCATCACATCAAGGGGCAGTTGCCTCAGGTCAGCAAAAAGTCTAGGGATTTTTCAGTGAAGGAATGATGAGGATGGAGGTGTCTTTCATTTCAGCTTTCCATAACTGCACTCCAGGGAGTTAAAAGAGTGAAATTGTTACTCAAAACTAACTTATCCATGAGAAATGGTAACTTTTGCTATGGAGCCACCTTCAGTCAGTGGGACTCAAAGTTATCTGACGATAATAACTTGAACATAAGCACACATCATCCAAAGTACATTAATGTTTGCAGAAGGCTGAGAAGCCCAAGTGTGTTTTTCTGCACATGATTGGACCAAAGCTTGGTCTCTTTGGCAGAGTCATGGCCAGAGACCCAAGGCAGGCAGAAGAGGCACTGCCAACTTTCCTGCCACATCCACCTACTCTGTGCCCAGCCCAGTCTTCAGCATCCAAAAACCCAGCGAAGACTCCCTCAGCTCTTCTCCTCCCAAGGGATCCTGAAGAAAAGCTCTGCCTTGGTTCAAAGCAATGCACAGCACCTCAAGCCCTTTCTCCCTAAATACAGTATCCTTCTGCCAGCCTTTGCTCAGACTCTTCTGTAGTCATGTCCCACAGCATCCTTTGAGAAGCCTCCAGCCACAGCAGTGTCGTGCTACATTTTACCTACAAATGTCTGCCTGATGTCAGATACCAGCCTTTGCCACGCAGACCTGCAATCACTCCCCTCACAAGACAAGACTTCTTAAAATCTTACCAAGGCCAAACACAACAATTCTAATAAAATCATAACATTAGAAACGAGTGACTCTATTTGGAGCCTGGCTCCTTGATAACCACCTAACACCTTAGATCCCTTGCAGAATCTGTTCTACATTTCATTCATCTAGTGCAGCTGACCAGATGATTTCATAGCTGTCAGAGATGGGATCCAATGCCTTCAACAAGCCGCATCCCCTGGGCATTGTCTCTGTGGATACCCTCCTAGCAGCTATTTTCATGCTTACTAACAGATGTGGGTCAGCTCAGGGAACACCTCAACTTCACAGGTATAATTTCTTAGGGAAAAACCTGTCCTGGGTACTGAAATCTTGTTTATCATTGAGAATAAAATTTCAGAACAAAACCAAAGCACTTCTTACATTTCTTCCTAACTGAACCTTTTCTCTAAGTGCATGGGATGTCAACAGGATGGGGAAACCCAGCCCTCGGTCCTATGCCAGTATTCCAGCCTTGGCCCATCACTCTCACTTGGAGAGAGCAGAGAGTTATCAGCACCCTGGTCTTCCTCTGACCTATCAGTCTGCTGACATTTTCTCACAGTTTAGCCTTCAACACCATTGACATACTTCAAGCCACACTCTGCAGCCAGATACCTCAGTTTCTCATTCTGGTACATACACAAACAATCCCCTGTGTGACAGAAGAATCCAGGGGAGAAGTTAGCTGTCCAAGAAAATGGAGTTGAGGACATCTGGAAGGAACAGCGGACAGCAGAAGGGACCACAGCTTGGAGAAACAGAAGAAACAAGGCAGAGTGAGACCTCTAGGGTGGCTCCCAAGCTCTCTCTTATAGAGCAGCAGCCCACCTCTCTCCCACCCCAGTCGTCAGTGCCTTTTGTGCAGGCAGATGCTATTCATAAAGCCATCCCGGGCTTCAGCATAAGCTCACACAGTTGACACTGGCACAGACACTGGCAAGAGGAGCAGCAGGGGTGCTGCAGGTTAAGTACCACCCATACTTGCCAAATCAAGCTGGGGAAATTCATAAGGCAACTGCCTTCCACTTTGCTTGGCTCCAGGCAGTGCTATTAGTCTCTGTGCCTAATGAGCGTTAACCACCGGCACACAAACAAACAAGCCAAGCATTTACATACGGCTGTGGAGCAATAAACAGATGAGCAAAGCTGCTCTTTACATAAGGATACATTTCACGCATTGGCGCGGGAGGGAATGTGATTTTTCTGCCACAAAGCATATTCCGTGGGAAATTACAGGTGTGTTTCTCATGCCCAGAGAGAATAATAATAATTTTAGAATTCCTGAATTAGGTCAATCATTCATCCATGAAGCAAAAAAAAACAAAAAAAAAGAAAGAAAGAAAGAAAGAAAGAAAGAAAGAAAAAAAAATCCTGCCTGACAAGCTGTCACTTGAAACCAGAGGCAGGTTCTTGACCTAAACCCAGCCCTCCTCAGAAAGGCATCTGAAGGACCTGAAAGGAAACTCTTTCTTTTTGGGAAGATTATTAAATCACGAGGATCTTTCAACTAGCTTTATGGCACTTAGGGCAGTGTAACATAAGGGTTTCTCATAGCATGATCAGAAAAGGATCATTTCTTTGCTGTCTACACACATGGCAAGACAGTATCTGTCCTAAAGTGCTTGCAGGAGGGTTAGAATAGTATTTGAAGGCCTACAACTGAAGCATCTCAGGATTGGATTTGAGTTTTTCCTTTTCAGCTCCACAAAACCAAACGTACGTGTATCTGGAAAATATTGCACCACCAGGATTTCATTTCTCCTTTTGCTTCTTCACTAGCATCTCCAAAGGCAGTGAAAAAGACTAGGTAGCAATCTACAAGGAGAAATAAAAACATGAAAGGAAGCAAACCAACAGGCATCTATTAGGCTGTTCATTTAATTTTTTTTTTCCTTCTGTGGTAATTGGGAAGGGAAGAAGGAAATGAAAAAAACCTCTTTTATATAATTTTTTTTAAAAGCCCAGGCCTTTAAAAATGCTGCATGTTTCAGTCCCCACAGAATAAAGCACCAGTTCAAGCCAACCACAAACTATTCTGATACAATCTGCAAAATTACTTTTTCTAATTATTTTGATGAGTGATGAATAATTAGCAAGACAGCACTTGAAAGTACCTGTTTCTGTTATCCCAACCCTTGTGCATCTCAGCTCCAATACAAACCTCACCCAAGGGCTAGGCAGATGATTTCACCTCTCTTGTCCTGCAGCAGCAATTATTTCTGGGGTGCAATGGGCAAACACAAACCACAGGAGCAGAGTACTGGGGAGCTGCCAGGATTTACTGTTTCCACCTGCAAAGGTGACCTGAGCAGGTAAAGGGTGAAGATAGGCCTTGTGGCCCTTGCACAGTACATTTTCCCTGCAGATGAGACTGCTTAGATAAATAATATCCTGATTTATTTTTTTTTTTTACCATGACCATTAAACTTTTTTCTTGTCTCTGTGTGGTGGAGTTAGACCTCCTGGTCTCCCTCAAATCTATTTCATCTCTATGATTCTGTGCTTCTGACTTCTTATTGGAGCTAGATAAAAAACTTGTGTGGGAAGGGAAGGTGCTGGAGACACTTTTTTCACCTCTTTTTTGTTTGTTTGTTTGTTTGTGTCAATCAGGTTTTATAATGCTATTATTGATGTCAAATACTTCCCTAATCTAACACTATTTCCTGCATTGTGCCCGCGACTTTGTGTATATACCAGCATTTTCCAAATGCAAGGGATGAGGTGATTCCTCTCTTCTCTGAGCATAGAAAAGGTTTTTTTCCCTTTACTCCTTTCTTTCCCTAATGTCTTTCATCATGTATTGCCATGCCATCACCTCTTCTCAACCCCCAGTGGAATTGCATGCATGGGTGAATCAGCAAACTCCACCCAGTCTGGCATGAACAGCTCTCAGTTATTAATCACCCAAGGCTGTTGGGTGATCTGTGTGAAATCTGACTGCTTTCCTCCTCTCCTCAATTTGCTTTCTTGTGTTCTTGTGCCTACATCAGAGCTAACAAAAGAAGAAACACCAATGTCTGTCCCTCCCTTCTTGGCTGCTCTGCAACTCAGCAGGGCTGCAAAACCCCACTAGCAAACTCAATGTGTCCTGGTGCGGGGAAGACAATCCTGCTTATAAACTGGTTAGTGTCCTCATTGGGCAAAGAAGTTCAGTTATTCACTCACCTGCAGATCCAAGCCCAGGTCCAGTCTGAGGCAGAGTGTCTGAAGAGCATGGTACTATCTCACTCCATCCTCTGAGGCTTGGCCTTTGTAAGTTATTGGATGAGCTACAGATACGATACAGATGGACATCAGTGGATTTCTATCACCCTTGCTTAGTTCATCAGGGTTTCCCATGGATTAAAGCAGATGTTAATCTCTAAGTGACACAAACCCCAACCTTCCAAGATGGAAGCATGCAGTAGATTGTACTAAGTGACAGGAATAATAATTTCTTTGTATTTGAGGTCATTTAACCAATTTTTGTGCATCACTTAGATGATGTGTTTAACTACCACAAACCTGCTGAAGCACTACAATAAAAACAGGGGCTTTGAAAGCTTAAACGTTTTTTAAAGAGGAGCTGAAATGGAGTCTTTGCTTGTAGCCCTACTTGTTGCTGGCCCTGGCAATTGGGTACAGATCTGTTTGTTGGCAAAATAGGACAGTGCTAGTAGTTCCATCCCAAGTGTCAGAAAATAGGTGTCTAAATAACACAGGAGGCATGGTACAGAGATGGTGATTCTGGAAAGACAAGGCACCAACTGCTTCCAGGTCAGGCCTCAGGCACTCTGACAGACAGAGGAGAAGCAGATGCTTCATTGGGATCCACCAACTTCAGCCTCAGATGCCTTTCTGTAACCATAAAAAGAAAGGTTCCCACTCGCTTGATGAAATAAGCAAAAAGGTAAAATTCTTTCTGAGTCTAACTAAATTCCAGCATATTTCAGCCGAAGCCCTGAGTACATTACCTGATGGGAAGGAGAAGGAGGGGCCACGTCTTGTAACAGGAATCATCACACATGCTCCACTTCCTCCGCTCTTCTCTCTCACCAGATCTTTATCACAAGAGATCACTCACGCTGCACAGTTTCCTCTTCTTGTTACGATCTCCTGCACAACAAGGACTTCTCAGAATTTTAATGCTTAATAATATATTTGACCTTTTAATTAGTCCAGCTTTAAGTTGCCTTTCACGTTAACTTCCTCTTTTTTTGGGTGGCACAGATTGCAAACTGGGCAGAAACGTGCACTGACACAAATTGACATTAAAAAAAAACACTGTAAAAACCAGATTAACGTAGGCCACAATTACACTTCAAAGAATTCAGTTGTCATTACGATTTGGGAAACAATACCACCTTTTTCAAAACAGAAGTGGTGCCAGGTGTGTTAGAGATGACTAAGTTTTGACAAAAAACAAGACATACTTCTCATTTATTGGTAAAAAATGTTAAAGTTAAATAAAATACCATTATTTGGCATTGCTGGAGTCTGAGCTCTCTCTTACCACTCAGAAGCACAGGGCAAACAGCAGCAATACAAACAGCTGCTGCTAGGACTTGAACACCACCTCTTCTGCCACCACTATTTTTCACATTTCCCAAGAAATCAGCACTAACAGTTTCTTTGCTTTTATATTTCTACTGTCTGTTTTCATGCCGTGTTACGGATACCCATATCCAGGATAATCTGAATTTACCCGACAGCAGTATTTCATGCATCCGTGTATTGAAATACTTTCCCAGAGCCTACCTTTGGTTCTTTTTTGAAGTAGATTTTAAACTAGACTAAATCGAGATACTTTTATTGATTCCTTTAGTATTGATTCATAGTGATTCAGGTGCTTATTTGGGAGTAAAGCAAATAAATTTTACTTGAAATACAACTTTTTATATAATTCTGTTCCACCTGTGGGTGATTTTCTGGCTTCCCTCCCCTCATTTCTCCACAGGAATTTAACACTTGAT
The DNA here is from genome assembly GCA_013401255.1 of Urocolius indicus. Classification (NCBI taxonomy): domain Eukaryota; kingdom Metazoa; phylum Chordata; class Aves; order Coliiformes; family Coliidae; genus Urocolius; species Urocolius indicus. The sequence goes on along the minus strand of WBNH01005596.1, from coordinate 86,208 downwards.
GCATTATTTTAATGAGGATAGCAGTGACAGCTATCAGTTACCTGATAACAATTTCTAGATTAACCTGATTTGTTTTCTGAAGAATCCTTTCTGAACCATGTTTGGCATTCTCTGGGTATTTTCAACTGTCTACATTTTTTTCTGGAACTCCTCTGCAAGCATAAAGCATCCTTTCAGTAAAGAAAGGAAATGCCTTTGGTCAACATTTAATTCTGTAAATTTGGTTTGAGCTCAGAAGCCAATCGAGTCCAGCAAATCCTTCAGTGCTACATCTCTGGACTCTGAGTGGTATCTGAGATGTTCCACACAACACAGCAGGAATTCTTGCTTTAATTTCTGTGTTTGTGTTTCCTCCAACTCCATACCATCTTAGAACGTCCCACTTTTCTGTATGTGCATACAGACTCCCACGCCTCCTACATATCTATACGTATGTTAAAAAAAAATAGGTGTACCAATACATTTTGAATCCAAAATAGTCAAAAAAGATGATAGAAATGTCCCTGTTCCTTCCTACTCTGAAATAAAGGGATTAAAATTAGCTGCTGTTGCACTATTAGATATCTACAAAGGACGAGTTGGGTGCCTTTATCTTGTCATCGCTGGTTTACAGCTACAAGGGCCTGTTATTCCCCTATGATGTTTCCTCTAGGGTGACAAAAATCTGTTTCAAAATGTTCCCAGCTGTGGTTTGAGGCTTCCTTGCTCAGGGCTGGTAGATAAGGCAGCTCCCCGCCGCTACACGTACTGCAAGCAGGGAGCGGAGCCCAGCAACTGGCGCCAACTGAAAATGGAGCTCTGCCCTGATCTTATCCGGCTGGCGCGTGCAACACCCTGCCTTGCTCCACACGGGCACCCTGTTTCCCAATGCCAACATGATCTCTGCACAAGAAATACACATTTGTAACTGTGCGGGTGGTCAAACACTGGCATAGTTTGCTCAAAGAGGTTGTGGTGCTTAGAGGTGTTCAAAACCCAGACACGGTCAGCTGTGGGTAACCTGCTTTAGGTGGCTCTGCTTAAGAAGAGGGCTCGATCAGGTGATCTTTCAAGGTCCCAGCCAACCTCAACTGTTCTGTGATTTAGAAACTCCATCTTGAGTCAGGGCACAGCTACCAAAAGTGTTTTCAGCAATGGCACACAGAAGACAGTTACTCTTTAACAAGACTGATTTGCACAGTGTTAATGCCAAATTGTTCCAGTCCTCCCCCTAGAGCTGGGAGTGCTAGATCCCATATTAACTCAGAAAGCAATATTTTACTCCTTTCCTTCTGCTCTCTTGTATAGACAAAATTACACTGCAATACCTAGAGAACAAATGTTCTGACCAGAGCTAGTTTTGTTATGAATACTGTTTAAATTAAATGTCACATGTGGGATACATTAATTATACTAGTTCACAGGGCAACTGTCAGGTTTCATTTTTCCCTCTCTCTGTCCTTCCCAAATGAAACATCAGGTAGTGCTTTGTGAGTGGAAGAATATGTGTATCATCTGGGTGGAGTAAGTGATTAGCAATGAATTAATTTTAAAGTGACAGGGAATAGTAAGAACATGGGAGGTGACAAGCAAAAATTCGTGATGCATGGCTGCAACTTCGTATGCCAGCATATGAAATCACACCTCCACACTGGCTAAATAAAGTAAGGTTAATTTTCTTGTCCACCTATGAATGAAGGCATGGGGAAAAAAAAAAATCAAAGGTGACATGCTGAGATTGTCCTTGGGAAGCAGTCAGTGTTAATGGTGATGCTTGATATGAGTAAAGGAAGCAAAGAAGGTACACGCAAGAATGAGAAAGCCTGTGTGCTATGTGAAGAAATTCATGACCTGATTTGTTTGGAGCTCCCCAGCAGTCTGTCCTGGAGGGCCCAGAGTCCCAGTATTTAATAATCTCACCCACAACTGCTAGAATTTTTATCCTTCCTTGTTTTGCCAGACTATCCAATGGCAATGTTCGAACAGGATTGTCTCTGTCACATCGCTGGATTTGTTTATGCACAGATTTCTGAGCAGTCCCTGCCATACCATGCAGAGTGGAGGCCTTCACAAAAATTAATAGTCACAATACAAAACTGGACTGAATTGTGCTTAACTACACATGTGCTGGCTTTCCAAGAAACTATCAGAATAAACACCAATCACATCCAGGTGATAAAAATATTTTGATAGACAAACATTCCTTAGGAAATGACACAAAATTATCTTATTAATTCCAAATAAATTAACCAACAATAAGCTTTCATTGGCTATATCTGCCACTGGGCTGAAACTGAAATTTAAAAGCCATCACATTCACTGCCTTGTCTACCTATATATGGTCCTTATCTTTTTTTTTGAAGCTCAAAAGGTGAGCGCTAATAGATTGCTATGCTTGCTAAAGTATTGATTTCGTAGAAACTGCTATGGATATGGACGAGATAACAGATTTGGTTTGGTTTGTTTGTTTAAACAGGAAAAGAAAACAAGGTGAGAAGTGTCAAATGATGATATTAAAGGTCTTTTCTTTGTAAGTAGATTCATAAAAATGCTTAAAGCCCATTTATTTCTATGAACCAAATGCACTAGAAATACATTCTAGCTTTGCCCATAGATAATTCATCAGCTGATTAAGAATAGAGATTTTTCTCCTAATTATGTGAGCATGAAGCACTTGAAGAGTTTTTCACATTAAAAGAAAGTGAATATTATTCACTAATCAAGTCTCCCTGCCCCCACTCCAGCTCTGCTAGAAGTAGCAAGTTAAGTGGGTCAGAAGAAGGGTTATGAGCGATGCTGCAAGACCAGAGATAAGCCATCAGGCAGTTGGAGGGGAAAGCATTTTATCTAGAAGAACAGGCCTGACTTTTGTTCCATCGAGATAAACACTAGAGCTTCTCTATGTGGGGAAATAGCCCAAAATAGCTGTTGCAGACTACCTCCTGAGATAGATACATGATGTGCCCTAAGCCCTTTCTTTGGTCCAGTGTGGTATGGGAGATGCCAAATAGTACAGAGGCCCAGGAGTGACAAATTAGAGGGTACCTGGAGAATGCAGCAGTGAGAGAGCTATAGTGCTATAAAATCACCATTTGGCTTATTTTGCCATCATTTTTCCCTAAACAGAAACTTCAGGTTAGGGATTTGAACGCTGTGTAAGCTTGGTAGCAGAATGGGGCAAACGACTAAAGATAAAAACAACATGAAAAGGGTCATTTGTAGTTTATTCAGCCTAGCTCAGACATCCACAGATAACCTGAAATAACAGCAAAGCTTTTCCTTTCAACAGTCTGGGCCTCAAAGAAGTCTTGGCAACACGGCAATAGCTACAATGAAAAGAACTATGTGGGCAGCATTGTGGTCATCTGAATTTGGCAGTACATGAGAGCCAGAGGTCACATCAGCAATTTCACGTGAAGCTGAATGAACTGGGTTGTGATGTTATCTTCAAAACCATTTCTTCTTTGAGAGCCTAGGTTTTCTTTTATGACTGAGTCTATACCAAACCCAGAAAGTCTTTCACCTTTCATCTGTTACATACTTATCTCCTATGAGCAGTTCAAGTGTCTTGTACGGAGTGCATCACATCAGCTTAATCTTAAAAACTTCCTTTCCAGCACATATAATCAACATAAAAATGGAATCCTATTGATATTTTTATTGCTTCTCTCCTCTCTGGAGAAAAAAATAAAATAAAATCCATGCTCACATAATAAATGGATCACAGCCCATCTATGAACCAACAAGTTTTCTGTAGGAACTACAAATAGGATACTATCCAGCTGCAGTGTTTCTAGCAAGGTCCCAGGTAGAGTTGGTCTTGACCCAGACCAATTAATATCTTATCAAAAGATTAAAAAAAAACCCAAAATCCCAGAGAAATTGAGGCAGTAAGGTTCACAGATGAGGCAGATCTGTGACAGCACAATAAAGATTAGGACATCAGTTGGGTAGCTGGACTTATTTGGCCAACACGTGTTTTAGTACATCTGAGCTTCAGACATCAGACATATTTACAAGGAAGGGGGCTGTATTCTGAAAAACAGGGGCTCAGACAATGCTCAGAGGTCAGCTAAACACAGAATTAAAATGCAATGCATATATGGAAGCACAGCTCACTGCTCCACAAATACTTGAAAAGCCATTCATCAGAACACAAGGATCTATCTCTCTGTATATAAGAAGCAGCAAAATGTTAGAGGGACAGTTACTTCAATACTGTCTCCAAGTCTGGTTTCCATGCTTTGACAAATAAGGGACTCAGAACAGCATTAAAAAATATCTTTGGACTTCTGAAAATGAGAAAAATCTTGGTTTCTTTTTATATTTAGATGATAAAACCAATAGTGCTTGCTAGGACCTATTTTTGCTCTGTGCTAGAACACCACCTAGCTCTGAAGGGCTTCTAAGAACTAACATAACACAAATAATCATTATCAACCTGGACTGATTTAAACCTCGCTGTGTTCTAATGTCTACTGATAACTTCTGGTTTTTTTTTTCTTTTACTGGGAGAAAGGAGAGGAAAATTGAAGGCAAGTAAAGAGAATGTTTGACTGAAGAAATCAATTTTTAAAAAGAGCTCCCTAGAAAAAGCACTTTAAATGCCTTATTATGGCCACACAGCTGCAGCATAACCCTCGGTCTGTACTGCAGGCACCCAAACCCTGTGATCCCTGCTCGGAAAACACAGCCATCACTCAAACACTACACGTTTCTGCCCCTTCGGTAAAAGGACAAGCTTTTCAAGCTGGTAGGACTTAGGTTGTTTCAAGGTAAGTCATTGATAGATAACAATATACAGAGGTGTCCAAGGACAGCTATATTCCATGCTTTTGATAGTATGCTGGCCAAAATGGTCAAGTGTGGCCATCAGTTGTAAGTAGGCAGTTTGTGACGTCTAAACTTCATTTTTCCTGGATAATTAAATGACTGATAATGATTTTAATAGGTAAGGAAATGACAATGACTGATACTAGCCACAACGCGAGGCACAAGGACTTTACAAATCTCAAGATAGGCATAAAAAAATAAGATTAACAAAAAATAAATATGCAATGATTGTACTCTTAGATGCTTGGATTTATCCATAAATGACATATAGATGGAATTGGCAACTAGAAGTCAAGTTGCACTAACACAGGCAGATGTTGTCTCAAAATCACCATGTTGGTGGTTATGACTATCACCATAACAGGTACATGTGAGAGGATACACACATCCGTAAGAGCATGCACAACAGCACAGATTACTCAGAAGAGCACTCTCATCTCATGGAGAAACAGTCTAAATCAGCTTAGGTATAGTAAGGATCCTCAGGCCATGCAGATTTGTAGCAGCTGGGGACCTAGCCCTATAGGAGATGTGTCCCCCTGTGACTTTCAATACAGCAGCTGGTCTTTCTTGAGACCAGTTCAGAAAACAGTTTTGGAGAGCCAGAGCACCTGTGGTACCAGTGACAGCAGGCTACCAAAATGCTTCTTCACGTCTTTTGTGAAAATACAGCTGTGTTTCAGGCGTGTCTGCTTTGGCTGACATGGAAATGAAAACAGTTTGACAACTTTACTTGAGTCTGCAGCAACTGCAGAGCTCTCTTTTGTAGATTAGTCCTGTCTCTTCACCATCATGAATCACGTTCAGAGGCAAACCTTGTTTTTTTAAAGTCAGTTATCAAGAGACAGCCAGTGGCAGGCTATCATGGGAGATGAATTTGAAAAGGGAGGCTGGTCAGATTTTGCAACTAACTGATAAAAACAAATCAACTGCAGAAACAAATTCCTCTACTCGTTTCAAAGAGCCAGAAAAAAAAGAGAAAGGCTTCAAGCGTGATCTCTTTTTTATTTTTCTATCTCAGAGGTTTCTGGGAGTGCTTTGAATGCTTTATTTTAGCAAGGAATAAAAGTCCCTGCTCCTGATAGATTGCAGTGCTCTCTGCCCTGAAGACTGATCAATATTACAGATCACAAATAAAATAGTCAGAAGGATTGAAAACAGGATTTACAACTGAATAGCTACCACACCTACATGAAAATAATAATTTACATTCCTCACCACACCCTATAAACTACACACAGGCAGCCTGAAACGGGAAAAGTAACAAAAATAATGGGAAAGAGCAGCAAATACTGTCTTGACATTATTTGAACTAATATGAAAACAGGAGCTGAGGGCAAGGAAGTATTTCTGCTTGAAACCAAACAAAATAACCCAGAAATCTTCAGAGGGTTTAGAGTTTCAGACTTTCTTATTGAGAAGGAAAATCCCCAAATCCTCCAAAATCTATGAAAAGCAGACACTCTCCATAGAGAATGGGTTCATTGAAAAGCAATTTTCTGTTAAAAATCAGTTTTGACAGGGTAGTTTCATCTGGGTTCAGATGCCGGATCCCAGAGAAGTGTTTGCCAGGAATAAAAATAGGTATTGAACTCCAAATGGCTAGGTTGCCAGGGTTAAAGACCTCTTTTTGCCTAGGGGAGAGGTTTCTCCACCCCAGGGACGGCCAGTGACATATCAGAAGGGATAGAGGTTCACGATTTGTGTGGGAGTCTTGAATAATCTGTTCCTATTTTAATGTGAACATGGGTGGTAACATGGAATTACAGTGCGTGGAGGCGGGCTGGTGTGCACAGATTAATGAAAAATAATAAGATAATATTGAGAATTTATATAGTCTCATTAGAAGAGCTTGCTTTCTCCACTAAGAGAAATCCCTGGGAAATGTCATATTCTGGGACTCCAACCCTAATCTCTGTACCAGGAATTAATAGGACACACAGAGACTATCTCACAAGCATATTCCTTTGAAAAGAGCTTTCATTCTTAGCCTTAAAATTAAGTGACCTGAGTACTTACGCAGTAATCCCTTCAACTCATATTTCATTGAATCCAGGAGTCATTGTGGCTCCTAAGGTACTCTGCTGTGAAAAAAAAAACAAAACAAAACACTGATAATTGCATGCTGGAAATTATGACATGCTTATATGATACACCAAGAAGAGACAAAAATAAGCACTGAAGGGCAGTAGGATAAAGCTGGGTTTATTGAAGACTAACTACGTTAGGATTGACTATAAAGAAAAAAAGAAAATAATGTATGTTCAAACTGCTACCCAAGCAAAATTTATTTTTAGTGCCTCGATCATTGAGTTTCATAATGCGATTTCTGAGGGCCTAACGTTGTCTCCCATTAACACGGTTCTGTTATATATTCTGCGGTGTCTTGGTGGGAAATGATTCATTGGAGGGCTGGAATTTGACACACAAGCATAGAAATGGAGAAAAACGTACTTTGGTTCACCACGTTTCAGAAACACAAATTCAACCTCAGATGAAGCTTTACTAATTTCTTGAAAGTACTGCATAAAAAATAGAAATATGAGCACTACGCAAGTGAAAGCCAGGAACTAACATAACACTTATTCTTTATTAACTGGGAAAATTATATTTGTTTTGGTAAAGTACTTGTCAGAACGCGCTGCTGAAAATTCAATTTGCTGTCACTGCCTCTTGGTGACAAGGGGAACTTCAGCTTAACGCAAAAGTGCTGGCAAGTCAGATACATGTCACTTGGCTACCAGTTTGATACAGTTGATTAACATGAGGGGTGACGCTGCAGTTTAAAAGACCTGCTGCAGTCACATCATTTGACCCAGTAACTGAGAAAATGATGTAAAATTTTGTAACCAGTTGCCTCCCATAGACCAAACTGAGACTCTATGATGACAGCAGACGCAGAATATGGTCACTGGACTATTTTTTAAATCTCTATTGCTATAAAGCAGGAAAAGGCAATTTTCAATAGAGCAAGGGTTTTCCAGCAAATATGATGCAGGGAAAGGATTAGACACAATTCTCTGTTGCCTAGATAGTGTTGAACAGGTGAGGTCAACCTGTCCTTTCCTTGGAACTGATGACAGAGTGATCTACAGAAAAAGGAAATGGTACACCATGGTGTGACTCTCACCCAGACACTTCAACAAGCACAAACAACACATCGGCCCTGAATCAGGTCCAGGAGATTTCTGAGACTCTCTTCCTTAACATGAGGCCATTCACAGAATCTCACTCTTGCAAATGGTTGAGCAGCCTTAATGGTCATCAGTTGTTTAGTTTCTGCCTATGAGCAATCTCCTCAACTCCTCAGACCCTTACCTAAAGTCAATGAGAAAAGCATGACCCTCTCAAGTATGTTTTGGTATGGGACTTTTCGTCAGTCAAGCCAGTCACTTCTGTCTTGCCATGGCACAACATAATTTCTCCTCCCCGTATTAAATATTTGGACAGTCCCATTAGCTGAATTCTGTGTCTTTTGACACAAAACTAGTAATCTGGCAACCCTGAGCAAAAGACAACAGAGGAAATTCTGCTCATTGGACAGTAGCATTCCTCAGAGACCACATACATCACACATGACTCAAAGGAAGATAAGTTTTATTCAGATGATATCTTAAGGAGTTTCCATTCTCATGTCAATAATGAACACTTTTATTATAGGGAGAGGCTGGTTAATCTTTAGCCAAGAATTTACAAGAGATTCTTAAAACAAACAACAAACAAGTTATGAGGCTTCATGATATCTTCCTTTTATTCTGAAGAGTTTGTACTGGGAATGCTACCAGATTGATAGCTGTGTTACGAAAGAAAGAACAAGTTAGGCGATGTGAACTACCCAATAAATCCCTACTAGGAAGATCACCTCTGGATATGACAAAGGGTAACTCAGGGGAACCCACACTGAGGGAAAGGTTCAAAGGTATTGCTATGCAGTCCAAATGTTTTCCAGAAAAAGTTGGACCTTGGACCACTAACTCATTTCGAAAGCATGATAGACCAAGTAGCAGGTGACCAATGCCACCATTATCCATTGGGAGGATACTTCTGCAGCTCACACTGAAGCTGATGAAAAGAATGTCATAAGCTCAAATGAAAATCAAAAGTGGATCCGATAAAAAATAGGATTTTTTTATCATGTAGAAATGTGATTCCTTTGAGGTGTCAAATTGCAATGTGTGTTTCCTGCTGGAAGAAAGAAAAGTGTATGCGTACACCAATGTTTCCAGAAAGCTTGAATGGAAAACCCTTTTGAGTCAGAAGTTTATTTTTATTGGTAAAATATTAAATAATATACAGAATTAAAAACTGCACTTACACTTCTGAGAAGAAATAATTCTTGGACAAATTATATGCTTGTTCCTGAGATTCCCTACATTTATTCCAGTAGCTGTGCACTCAAGACAGTACAAACCTTTATAATATAATCCTTTTCACAAAGTATTACAAAGTTTCTGCAGCTTTTATTTATACACACATACAGACTCACACTCTCACACGGCTGTACAACACTCACACATGTACGGAGCACACACATACAGATGTGGAACCATATGTATGCATGTGTAGTAAAGAGAAAAAAAACCCAAACCAATTCCCAAAGTTCAGTCTATAGCGGCAAAACTTCTCTAGCAGGGGGATACAGGTTTACGTTAGGGTTGCTCACATGCACCACTGCCATAGTAATAATTTCTGAACTCTTTTTACAAGAGCGTGTTCCAATGGCCACGTAAAGCAATGGGGCAGTTCCCAGTATCTTCACTGGCTTTTGGAATAAACTCAGATTTCTCTGATTTTTATTTTTTTTAATTGAAAAAAAAAAACCAAACAATCTTTGATTTGAGCTCAAAACATCTGTCACAGAACTAAAAGTTTGTAATTTGAGAGAAAAGTGGTCATTTGCCAGATTACTCACTCATCTTGCTTCAGGAAAACAGCACTAAAGTGGGGAGAGTGCAACTTGGTATGAGTCCGGGAAGATGCCATGACAAATGGATTAGACTCAAGAGTCTGAAATTATGCTCACAAAACAATACGTGCTTAGCTATGATCCCACTGCTGCAGCGTAGCCCCCATTTCTGGGAGGACCTGAGCAACAAGAGGTTTCCAGAATTTGGCTCAAGGAGTGTGAACCCATGGGCAATGGTGACAGTCACTCACCAAATGCATTTTTCTTCTTGAACTTAAATACAAGAGTCTGGAAAATAATTTTGGCAATCAATCAGAAGGGAATACAGTCTCCTCACCCTTTGCTGTTATAAGAATTTATTGTTATTAAGAAATACCTTAAATATAAATTTTAAAGACAAAAGTGGCTACTGTGCATGCGCAGTAACTGCCTTTCAAAGAAATCTCAATAGGATTTTAATTTTTTTAATTACGTACCTAAATACATATTTACAGAACAGAGGCTTCAGTCTACTGAGGGCAAAAAAGAGGCGTTAAAAATACACTGTATATAAATATGTATATGTAGAACAAGACCCATCTAAACTTATATAAGACAAGGACAACTCTAAAGAAGCTTTTCTGGTCTCTCAGGTAGATAAAGGACACAGAAGTCCTGTAATTCTTATACAGGCAAATCTCTACCATTAGATAAATGGCAATTTTGCCCTAGCCAAGAGATTAGGTGTAATCCAAAATCCATTATCGAAGTCAACGAGAATCTTCACTGAGTGGGTTTTGGATCAGACCAAAAGATCTTTTTTTTTTTCTTTCTTATTTTTAAGAAACATCAATATTAAGTGCTTTTCTTAAAAAGAAAGCTGCAATTAGAAAAGGAAGAGGCAAGAACAAGTATGTCCTCAATTCATACCCTTGATGTGTGTCAATGTCAAATAAAAGCAGGAGTTAAGGTATGGACTGTAGCCTTAACTTACAGTTTCTCACCTTTTGTCAATTTACTGGAACCTTACCTTTGAATGTATTTAAGAGCATTTTGTTTCACTAATTGGTGTCGATTAGGGAAAGAAACAAGAAACCACTACACAGTAATAAGATGTCAAGGAAAGTATTGCACTTTAACAGAAAGATAACCCAAAACGGTGGTTTTGTTGGTGATTTTTTTGTTTAAACTAATATAAGCAAATCATCCATGTCTGCAACGAGCTATGTTTAGAAAGCAGGATCCAAGAATGAAGCATAAGAAGCAAATTTGGGGTTGGTAACCCCCACCCTGGAATACAACAGTAGTAAAACTTTTTTTAAAGCATTTTCTTCCAACAGGAAAAAAAAATTATATGTTTTTTTTTTACTTTACAATTGTAAATCTGTCTAAACATTTGCATTAAAAGTTTCCAGTTTCTCATAAAAAGATATACATTTTAGGAAAAAAAATACAACGAGAAAATAAAACCAACTAAAAAGGAAGGCAAATATACAGTATTATAATTACATCACTGTGGAGTCATCTCAGAAGGTACCCATGATCTTCAAAATGTTACAAAGAGTATGTACCTTAACTTTTTTTTCCTCAAATTAATTATTTTTTTCTTTTTCCTGTTTTTAATATAAAACTACACTTGAGTACAAAAATATGTAAACAGACTGTACAGCCAAGGAACAAAAAAACCCCAAAAACCAAACTCCAAAATCCCTAGACAGCCCAAAGCTACATGAGATAAGAGCAGGCCCAGACTTAAAGCTCTGAGAAGGAAAAGGGGGAGAAAGAGAAAACCACTGAAAGCCAGAGGAGACTGCTACATGGCAGAGAAAGTGAACATGTTCAAGCTCTGAGGACATCTGACAATTTGTCAAATAATCGATCACAGTTTCAGAATCTGAACAACTACAAAAATACCCAAAAAGTCCTTCCCTTGTTACAGCTTGTTCAGGAACGAACATCCATTTCCAGTCAGCAATGTCAAATCCCAGTAAGTGCATAGTAGGGGAGTCAGTGAGCTCCACCCCTTCAAGAAGCTTTTCTTACTCAATATCACTTGAGGTAAAACTAAATGGCCCAATTTACTGCAAACTGGCCTCTCTGTGCCAATAACAGAGTCGTGCTTTTAACTACGCCTTGCAGGAGGCCTCTGTGTTTCAGCCATGACTGATAATATAGATTGGAGGCTACTGGTACCCACGTACTGCCAACTGCAAGGGACTAAGGCTGCTACACAAATATAAGCAAATGCGTCTTCACCACTGAGCCCTGTCACCGGGTGCCAAAGACCAAAACCTAACCAGACTTGCTGTGCCAAACAGCAAATAAGGCCCTGATCTCACAAATAATGGTAATTATTAAGCACACAGCTAACCACAAAGTTCCTGTGCATTTCCAGATCCAATTGAAGGGATGGCAGGAGGCTGATCATGTTTTCTTGGGCTGTAGCGCAGTTGCCTAAGTCAATATCTTCTGCAGGAAAGAAGCTTCAGACCAAGTTTTGGGTCAAGCTGTTCCCTTTCTCCCAACACCATACACATCACAGGAACCCCTCTCAACACATAATCTGATTAACTTTGTCATCATTCACTCTGTGAAATACTTCACAAACTGCTAGTATATACATCACAGTATTTTTTTAAATAACTGTAAATAGTATTAGGTCTTAATACAGCAACATAAGTCTTTGTGGAAATGGTCACTACTGTCCAGTGATTTATTAGGTCCCATGATTTGTATGTAAAGGAGAAGTTTTTAGAGAAGGAGAATGTGGGCAGTTACCCTCTCAAATAAGGATCCACATGATTGTATCAATAACCACCTTTCCAAAGGCTGGAACTGAGCAGGAATGCTTGTCTATGTGATCAACTGAAAAGCTAGGTGATTTAAAGAGATACCAGATTTACTGTTATCTTGGCTTGTTATGTGTGCAGCATGGCAAAATGTCAGCACACCACCTCCTCATAACCGTCCTCTATTCACTTCAGAGCTTCTGTGGAGAAGGACTGAAACCACACACTTCCAAGTGTGACTGTAGGAGGTTAAATTAGAAGCTTCTAATACTTCCAGACAACTACGAAGAAAGGTAATATATTTACTACAAAGCAAATTCTGCCTCTTTTCTACCAAATTCTTCCTTCCACATACTCTCTGTGACTGCTGTGGACCCAGATCCCAGCAGAGAGGTGCCAAGGAGCTGGCATTGGCTGCCACCGGGCTCACGGTCGGACCGAAAAGTGTGCTGGCCTAGTTACCTCTTCTGCTGACAGGTTTCACGCCAGCACACTTAGATGCTGCACTCGTGCAAGGTAAATAACTAGATCTGAAACTAGGTCACCAACCTGCCAGGAAAGTACCGAGACAAACGCTGTGCTTCTCACCAAAGTGTTCCAGCTAACAAACCCCCATAACATCTTCTACAGATGGGCTTCTCTCATCTTTGTATCAATTATTAGAGCAGCAGCACCATGACAGTCAAACTTGCAAACCATTTCCAAAGGATTTTGTTCTTGCCAGCTTTGTTTTTCTGGGTTGAAGCAAATGGAAAATGCTTTAGGGTCTGCTCTAATTCCTAGAGTGGGAACATAATAGCACAGCAATGTCCATTTTCAAGCCTCCTTTACTTCAGGCTCTGGAGGGGAACCTCTGCCCTGGTACTCTGCAGGCTACTGTGCAGCTGGGGACTTCTGCAGCCTTGGCATCGCTCTGGGGATGCTGTGTTGGTAGGGACCAGCTCTGAGACCAGCTCTGGCTGGATAGCTGGAATGCACTTTGCTAGGGTAATTTTCAGCCCTTCCCAATCCTAAAAGCCAGCTGACTCCAGGAGATCTCACAGTCAAGTACTAAGATGGTCTCCCCTCCAGGTCAATCTGCTGAAGAGGGTGCACAAGGGGAGCAGGATCTGCCTCACTATGCCACAGTAGAAGGGATGTTTACTTTGGGTTGTTTTTTGTCATGCATTCTGAAAGGGCATGGTGGGATATCATGAGTGACATCACAAATTTCCAAAATGCATTTGAAAAAGGCACATATACCATAAAGCACATATCTAATAATACAATACCATATATATAAATATACTTTCTCAAAATGTCTAGCTGCCCTAGACTGCAGGTCACTGCTACCATCCATTTTTGCTTTCAAATGCTACTACGCCAAGCAAAGATGCAAATTTATAGCTTCAAAATCAATTTCCTAAAATCCCACACCGAGTTTAGGTGACTCCAGTATCAGTGCAGCCTCCCTCCTCATTACCTTATAATGCACAGCGAGAGTTGAGGAAAGGAGTATTATCTAGTAGAGGAACTGTATTACTATAGCTCCTGCTCTTTTCTTACATCATCTCAAATGTTTCTTTCTGGAGGAAAGAAACTGTTGTTTGTTGTTTGGCTCCTTTCAAATATGAAAAAAGCCAGCTCTAGATCTAGGCAACAGAAACAATGTCCTAAGTAAAGGTCAGTTTTGAAGGGTTTGGTTTAATTCCTGGTCTCCTTTTCTGCCTGGCAGCCCCAGTTTAGGAATGCCCTTGTAAGCAGCAAGAAATTGTGAAACTCTTGAAACTGGGAATTTCCTTGCCTTATACTAAATATACTTCAGGTGCACGTGGCTATTTTGTAAGCGTTGTCTTTACACTGTAGAAACTTCTGCTATTAGAAAATCAGGCCAATTAACAAATTTAGATTCTTTCTCTGTAACAAAGACCAATAGAGGTTAATACTTAGACACCTTTCACATCACATCATAGATGGAAGCACTTTTTAAGGAGAATGAAATTGCTTTAATCCCATAAGTCACTGAGTAAAGAGCTTGCTTTACTGAAAAATGCTATATATTTTGATGTGTGTTCCTAACTGACTGCAAAGGGAGGTGGCTGTAAAATTCATAGGCCATAATGGCAGATATATAGAGAATGCCCTTTGCTCCAAGAATATGGATCATACCAAGAGCAGAATAAGCAGTCACACTTGTATTTCAATTAATAGGCTTGTAGTACTCTAAATTGTGTCAAATTTTACCTTTTTTGATGTAGAAAGAAGCAAAAGGGTTTACTGGCAAGGATGTGTTGCAGAAATGTCTTTTTTTTTTAACGAAAATGGGGAATGCTCACGGGAAGTCAATTTCAGATTTGCAAATGCATGTGTTTAACTGGAAACCCAATTCCAAGAATTTCAAGAGAGTCCAATAAAATCAGCCAAGTTCGATTTCCAGCACCAAATACTTAGCACAAATGGATCTGCAGGCCAAGGACTATCTACTGAAATTCCTAGTACATTGTGAATGACTAACGAACTCAACAAAACTCAAGAGCTTTTCTTAGAAATCTGCAGAGAGTAAGCAAGAAAAAAAGAAAAATCTCTGAGGCCTCATTTTGCACGCTTCCGTGCAGGGGCAAACTGCTTTATACAAAACTCTCTAATAACTTTCAGTAGGAAGTGACTGGTAAAATAAATGCTGGTCTGAAACTTTGTTCAAAATTTGAACTAGAACTTAATATTTCTCTTTTCCCTAGATCTAAGGTGAAAAACCTCAGTGAGTGCTCAGAAAAATACACTGATGTTAAAAATTAATGCAATCCACCAGCTTCTTGCTCTTCAAAAAAAAAAAATACAGCATGGTTTGGAAGATAACTAAACCAGCATTTCCCTTCTGCCTCCCTAGTTCTCTTCTGCGATACAAGGACATGGCAGCACTCACATACAGTTCTCACATACTGCCATTGGGCAAGAAATTGGGCTTGACTGAAGCCAGCTACAAAACCCACGAGTCTCCCTGTCTGATCTTCTAACCATCTACAGAATATACATTACAGGAGGTATCAATGAATCACTCATGAATCAAAGTGCATGCTAATAAACTGCAGATATCATTGCAGTTAACTTGTTTGTGGATACACAAGAGATTCTCTGCCTTTCCTGTACTCTGGTGCTTTCCCAAAACCGGGCAAAATACTTTTAACGCTTTTTCCCTAGTGCTAACTATTCCAAGAAAACATAGCCCATGTTCTTTCCACTGACCACAGAGGGGAGAACAGAATATTGTTCCCCAGAGAGTGAAAGGGATTGCCAGCAACCTTTCTCTCTGGCTCAGGCTGGTATCTTTCCGGATGCTCATGCAAGTCGAGTGACCTTCAGGCTCAGCACCTTTCCCTTTGCAGATTTCTCTTAAAAGACCTTCCCTATCTCAGCAGAAATCACAACTACTTTTTTCTCTTTGTTTTTGTGGCATGCTGTAAAAGCAACCCTCCTTTTCTGAATTTCCAAGCACATCCCTGATGCAGAACATGGCCAGCCACCTCTCAAACCAACCTTCCCAGCTACAGAGAAATCAGCCATTTGGAATAAAAGTGATGCTCTCCAGCACTTCCTTATTTCCATTCTGCACAAAGTCCTCTGACTGCACCAAGCACAAGAGAATGAGAGCAGTCTGGAGGACAGCAGTACTTCATTTGCCTGAGTTTGCTCTACGTTAGGACAAAGAAAGAAGGAAGGGGGAGGAACCCAATGACTTTAAGAACAATATTGGGAATAGGTCTTTAAATCTGTCTCTCCAAAGCCCGTATATTCCCAGCCTTGATAGTTCTCACATTACCCAAGATGACATTTCTCTCCATATTGTATTATAATTAATAGGCTACTGCAAGACTTTACCAGCTCCTACTTAATAGCATTTCAGTGCTGGGAAGCAGTCATCAGGTAATCTGGCCATGATCTACTGTATCCTTTCTAAACACAGGTTCTAGCTGCCAAGAATGTCACCATAAAAAGATTTCAATCAATACCACTCAGCTCCTACTTTCAAATGCTCCAGGTCTAGGAAGAGAAGAAGAAAAAAAACAGTACCCTCAAAACGAACAGCAAACTGGCATATGTATCGAGTACGCAGATTGCAGTGAGCAGATGGGAATTCATTATGGCCTGATCTTGCTCTCTCTTTTATACTTTAGAACTTTATACTTTGGAAAAGGTCTGACCAAGCGCATGGAGGCAGCGTGCGCGGAGGGGGTTAAACCCATGCAGATCTTTCCATTCTCAAACTGTGCTCTTGTTGCCAAACAACAACATTTCAATTGCGATTGGTACAAACAGTTGGGTTTCAATGGCAATCTGTCACATAGGTTTAAGCCCAGTTTTTACTGATGCAACCTGCAACTTGCTGGGTGGTTGCTGGCTTTGTTATTTATTGGGAGACAAAGAAATGAAACAAGACAGATTCATGTTTTTTCTTTTTTCTTGTCCAGTCTGTAGTTCAAGGACTTGCTCTCAAGTTTGTTTCCTCATTTTTTTTCCCCTCTGGTGAAGTTCATAATTTAAGAACAATAATGAATTCTGCAAATTCAAACCAGAGTGTAGCACCTGTAACTCCATGTACACTTTCTGAAGGATTAGGGATCTGTTTGTCTGCAGGGCTTCTGTACTCTTAAAGAGCAAAACCTATCCAGCAGAATCTGCAAAGATTTCCACTTATAAATGAAAGCAGAATTGATAACTTAAAAATAAATGGCGGTCATTGGTTCAGCAAATTAGCAAATAAGATGTCAACGAGAGAAAAAACAGTCAAGACTCAGATCCTGATGTAGCTGAAGTAGGTGGGGTAGTTCCATTAAATTCAATGGGGCTAAGAGGATTAATGCTGGCCAAGGATCTGGCTCCTAGCGTTTTCCCAGCTGCAAGTCTTAGTTTAGGCTGTTGCCAAGAGGTTAACACTGTGATATGAGAATGAGAAAGTATTCACATAATTACATATCTCTATAGACCTATATTTAATGAACACTTTGCTACTAGTACTTTTGTCGTTTTAAAATCTGTAATTTTAAACCAAAATTATTTCAGAAGAGCAGCAGAACCTCTTGAGTAAACTATAGACTCTCTCACACACTCCTAGGCCACTTACTGTCCTAGAAGCAAGTTTAAATGTTATTTCTAAATGCTATTTATTGAAACATAGGATGCAACGAAATAAGGCTCCCAAGGGTCTCTAAGAAGCCGGTGAGTCAACACGTAGGCATGGAGTAACAGCAACTCAACAATTCTAAAAAAAAGGTGCTTCATAAGTTAAAGAAAATAAAAACACAAAGCCTCAGACTTACCACAGAAGGCCTTCAGACTTATGAAACTAAACTGCTGCAATGTGGTACAGTGTTAAGACGTACATTTCTTTTTTCTTTTTTTTTTTTTTTTTTTTACATTCTAGAGGGGCAAGAAACACTGAACTTAGGAAACAGCTCACCCTAGAAAGTAATTTTGAAAGAAAAATCAACTTTGATTCGTGTTCCTAGATTCCTAATAGTTTTGCTTTAAAAATAGTTGTTCTTTCTACAGAATAAAGTTCCCCTCTACTCTCCTCCAGTCACTGAAACTCCACACCATTATCTATATGTTTGAAAAAGGCTCTCCTCTGAAATGTTTCTACTTATTCATCTGAAACTCATAAATGAGTGGTGTCTCGTCAGGACTTTAAAGCACCTGGCAGGGTTGAGCAATATCCCAAAACAGGACACAATGTACAGCTGATTGAGACAGAAATGGACTGCCTTTCAATTCCCACAGAAAGCAAGGTAGGTCACTCACCAAAAAGTGACGGCAACAACAAATCCCTCTTTTATCCCTTCCCTTCCTTCTTTCCATTATTAAGCTGGGCAGAGCAAACGAGGTTGGGTTCACAAAAAAAAAGGTTAATAATAATTAAACAACAGCAACAACAATAACAGCAACAACGACAAAATAGGCATCTCAATGTCTGAGGAAAAGTGGGATTGTAAGTGCAGTATTTCTTCATGTGCAGTTCTACTTCATACGAGTCCCCTTTGGATGAGAAGGCCTAGTGGAACGTGTGCTCCCCTCGGACTATGTGCGACGAGAACTCATAGCGGTCCTGGCTTCGGTAGCCACAGATGTTGCACTCTAGCGGGTCCCGGTAGCCGTGGCAGCCCATGTGGATGGTGTACATGACATGGTCCAGGAAAAGGACACGACAGTGCTCACACTTGAAAGCCCTGATCTGCTCCCCTTCTCCATTAATGACCTTGTAGATATCCTTTAAAGAGCCCTTAGAAGCTTTTGTGGCATCCAAAGCCTTGGTGTCCTCCTTCATATAAGCTGGGCTTGGCTTTCTCTTGGGATTTAAGGCAGAGTTTCCTTGGTAGGACTGGCGGTCTTCGTGGCTGCTCTCTGAGTCAGTAGAATCCAGGCAGCTATTGCTGGGGGAGCCTTCTCTATCCTGGGTTTGACTCTTTGGTCTGATGAGGGAGATTGGGCCATCCATGTTGTTCTCGTGACTGTCAGCTGTTTCCCTGCTAATGGGCCTTTCGATCCTGCTAGGATGATAGACCTGAGCGTAAGCCGAGCTGATGACCGGGGCCACCTCTGCAATTGTGCTTGGTGTGTGCTGCATCAGAGGGTGAAGTGCCTCAGCTCCAAGGTAGGTGATTGCATTGTTGATGGCTTGGTCCATCATGTGAGACTGCATCAGCTCAGCCTCCTTCTCATAGGTTAGGTTCATATCAAAGGGAATATCTGGATAGCCAAATCTCATGAGCTTTTCACCTATGGGACAAGAACAAATGAATGAGAAAAATCAACATAATCACTCCAAGCTTTTGCTGTAAAAGTGGTATGGAGGGACAGAAAATCCCTGACTTGGGGTGAAATACAATCCAGAGTCCAAAGTTAGCCTCCTTCTACTTGTTTACTGACCTCCTATAAAGTTTCTGTCCTGAGATGGATAAAACATCAAACCCATCAACAGCTTTTTTTTTTTTTTTTTTTTAAATTCCAGATGGAGCATGTAGATGCAGCAATCTCCAGATTGATTCCAAGCCTTTTACTGGGCCCGTCTTTGCCAGCGCTTCAAGTTATGAAACACATGTTAACTGGTAGAAAATGGGATTGAATCACTGAGGTCAATGAAGCTCCGCTGGTTTATACCATTAGGTGAACCCTCCCAAAACTAAAGGAGGCAGTACCAGATGTCCCTCACACCCTGAAGTGCCTCATACATGCCTTACGATAGGGCTGCATTCTGAGAAACCTAAGCAGCAGGTACAGGGGGCTGGAATGGTGGCACCTTTAGAACTTATAATACGTAAATCGTTCAACCAACAGAAAAAAATATAAAGTGACTTCATGGGGCCACAGAAAGGAGCAAGAAACAGAAGCACAGGGGGCTCACCTGCAAGCTCGTGTTCAGGCTACAGTATCTTTATAGCTCTCCCCCTCCAAAACAAAAATCCTACTCCAATGTTTTGGATTGAGAAAAAAATGACACCCTCCCCTCCAGGCAAGAAAACAAAAGAGAAACCACACGTATAGTTTAGCTTCATTTGGTAAAAGGCAAAGCCAACTTTAATTGACACAGGATAAATAAATACATGATGATGATGAAGCTGGCTGATTCATTAGCGTGTTAATCCAAATTCACGTCGCTTTTTAAATTAATGGCATTACAGATGTGCAAAACAAGAACCACATGCTGGTAAATTTTCCCAGTCACAGGGTATGTATGTTACATGTAACAGCTCTCCTTTGAAGTTAACAAATTTAACATCACTTACATCCGGGATCAGCCCAGCAGCACTGCTTTTCCAGAGATGGCTTTAGAGGGTCAGTACAAGGCAATTCATATAACAACTCTTTTTTTTAAAAAAAAAAAAGTTGTATGTGTAACTATTTGTGTAAGATACAAGACGTACACGCTTATGTGGGTTCACATGCACAAATATTGGCTAGCTGTTGACAGTTAACTTTTTAAGCTGATTTTACAAAGTCTGATAAATAATTTTGGTTCGTTTTCATTGTCTTTGTTACTTTTCACTGCCTCGGTACATAAAACCAGACTTTTTTTCAATAGTGTAAGCTAATAAATTCAAGGAGTCACTACATACAACTGGTTTGTCTACACAAGAATTAAAGAACTCAAGAATTTTCTACCACCTTTTGCCAAAACTGCTTGGAACAAAATGTGCATAAGCTACCATAAGAAAGAAACAGAACTGTAATCCCAAATCTCTTCCAAATAGCGTTAGTACATTTCAACATAGCTATCACTCAGCATTTTATTTTTGACTATAATAATTTATTCCACTTAGCACTGCTTATCTTGAAGTGATGCATAAAGAGAGAAATAATTTTACATTACCCGTGAAACAATCAGGTTATCCTTGGAGGGGATGCATCACTGTTGTTTGAAAATTTAGCCCTGATTAGCAAGGTAATTAAATGCAAGTCTGAAGTGAAGCACGTGACTATTTCTACTCTCTTCAGCAGCACTGCCTACACGTTTCTAATTAGACACCATGTTCATGTACCTCACTATGTTTCCCTACAGCCGGCTGTGTTACACTTACAGCTTACCAAAAGAAAGTACAAGGTAGAAAACTCTTCCCTTGCTACACATGAGGCATTTAGAGCAAAATAGGTAAGGAAGAAACAAAGAGTACTGCAACAATGGCCTTTATAATGTAACATGATCTAGGGATGACTCGCCATCAAACATCCTCTTTTTAGTGTCTCTGCAGTGAACTGGCAGCCTTGCAGTCTGTGATGCTTTGCTGTCTGTGATGGCTGTCTTGCTACTGATAGGAGAGACAATACTGCAACAGGAGATGGCTCCAGCCTCACTTGAAATTGAGCAGCCCCAGCTGGGCCCAAAGTGAGACTGGAGGCCGGCTCCAGGAGGCAGGCACACAGGACTTTTGGCATGGTGGGAAAAAAGAAACGAAAATGGAAATGGAAAAGTTGCTTGGTCCCTGTCACCTGCTCTGGCCACTTGTGCCATTCCTGCGTTTGAATAAAGAACTGGAACTTCTGAGAGTCTGAACCAGCCTCTAAATATACTGTAGTCCTTTGTAGGCTACAAAGATGAAGAAATAATACCTATCCTTGATGGACTACATGGATGAATGATACAAACCTTATTTTGACTTTCTATCTTCCACATTTAGGTACTTTACCACAGACAGCAGAGAAAACTGTAAATTTTCAGTGACCTGAATTATTCATTCCTTTAATTATGAACTGGTTTCAAAGACGTTATAGCCTTAGAAATGGAGCATGACATAAAAAAGTAAATTGAATGATAACATGTGGAGGAGAGGGTGTAAAACACAGAGCTCAGAAGAAATAGTAACAAACCAGTCCAACATGGTTTTCAATTTTAATTCCTCTTTAGACAAATCTGCACTTAAAACTAGCTTATCAGATTCAGGATTTTGAATTTTCATGCAAAATGATGTTAAAATTCTATTTACTTTTCCCCTACATTAGTAAAGTAGAAGAACAAACATTCTACACTGAGGTCATCTTATCATCTTAGATCAAAGAACCTAGACACAGCTGTCCTATGATACCTGTGGTCATATAAAGCAACTGCAGTGGCAGGCACTTAGGAGAAAGTTGCAAGAAATCTTGGAGAACGCAGTAACAGAATTTACCACTGGATAAACTTCTTCCTGACCCCCATTAAACTAGAAGTTGACTCCAATTTTGAAGCCAGTTGATCTTCATCTATTCTGAGACGCCTGTGTATTTTTAATTCTTACTGTATCACTTGTAGCTTTATCATAAGCCACATGAACATCTTCTTTTGTATCCTGCCAGTTCTTAACCTCGGTGACAGTCTTCATAGAGTAAGCATCACGTTAAAACTGAAAATAAATGAATTTGCTTCACGTGATCAGCTTGAAGATGGTTACTTTCGATTTTACTAGTGTCTGCTTCTCCCTTCATTGAAGAAGAGGCAAAAAGAAGTACTCAAACATCATAAATAAGAAGTACTCAGTGCATCATAAGTTATACTTTCTGTCTCCAATATTTTAGCAGGTTTGGTAAGACTAGTATACCTCAATGGCAGATACATGACCAATTTTCTCACTCAGAAATTAACTCTATTTGCTGTATGCTGATTGCCTTCCTTCCAAAATTTCAGCCAGAGTAGAGACTGTGGTCCATAACCAAGGTCCCTTGGAGATTTCTGATCAGAAAGAGCAGTAAAGCATTGATAGATATAGCACGCAAAGATTTTAGCTTTTGCATATGTGACCTTCTCATAAACACCATTAAGTTGTTTTGGACAGGTGCCATAGTTGCAGTACACACAGGAAAATTTCCTGCAAGTAAGAGAACCATTAACAAGTTCTTCCTGGTACAATTAAACAATATTTCATTGGGGAGAAAATGAGAAGAAAAGTAAGGTCACAGTGAAAAAAAAACGAAGTAGCAAAACAGAGACTGTTGTTGTTTAATTCAGAAGATCAAGATCAGAAAAGGCAGAAAACAAAGATATAGTAAATACAAAAAAAGGACACTGTTCCCCTACAGCTGGATGAAAAGCCGCATGTCAGATGAAACCCCTAATTCCTAGCCCCAGAAAAAATGGAATACCAAAATTATCTGTGACATCTATAGAAGAAATAGTTTTATCTAACAACAAAGTAGCATATCGTACTGAAGAGAATAACAATTTGCTACAGCGTATCTCAAGTGAACATTTCCAGTCAGTACATTCACCTCTGAAGACAATAACTACATGTGGTCAATCGCAGGTGAGAGGTGAAGTAAAACAACCTTTCTGGTCTAAAAAAAAAGAGACCGTCATCTACAGCTTCCAAAAATGGATTAAATTCATACCAAACACAAAGTCAGTTCCCTCAGTTGCAAGGTACACTTATAATCAGCAAACTATACTACTCTGAGAGTAGACGGGTACAACAGAATTTAAGGGAAGGGAGCAAGGTCTCCAGCCCTCTCTGATAGCCTCTAGCCCCTGCAGAGGTATCTCTGAGAGGTATTGCAAACATAATTCTGTTCAAGATTGGGACAATCTAGAGGGAAAAGCGAGAGTGAGAGGTGTTAACTGCCCTTCTTCCTTTTGAGGTTGTAATTGTTCTAAGGTCTAGACACATTAGTTTAAATGTCAGCATGGTTAAGTACTTCACTGGTGGTCTCAACCTGTAAGAACATACAGCGCTTGCTGAGACGACACCAGAGAAACTTGCTAGGATGGGGCCACGTTCAAAATCTCAAAAAGCTGTATTCGGTTTGTCAGGAGAGTCCTGCTCCTTTTTCCACCCTCTTCAGCCCCAACTGTTGTCAGAGCAGTCAATGAAATCAGAGTACAAATCCTCCAGAGTTCTTATGAGCTATACAGTCTTAAAGACGACAGTCTCAGAATAAAGCTTTTATTTCAGAAGGAGTAATAACAATACAGGAAATACCACAGTGTTCCTCCTGTGGGTTGGATTGTTCCTGACCTAATCTTGGTTTCCCACTGCTATTTGGGAACAGTCAGCTGACTGGTCAGGACACTGACAGCCAGGTCAGTGTGTCAGTGCCCCCCAGGCGAGCTGCTGCATGCTGCTAGCTCCCTACCATTCAAAACTATATGGGTTAGCTTTAAACCACGTTCAGTGGTGATTTAACAAACCCATCTGAATGTGCATCTAGCTGAAGGCAATGACTTTTCTAAATGGCTGTGTTAATTGCTCTCTGTAAGTATCCTCAGTGCAGGTAGAATGAGTATGAGACACCCTTAAAATCCGTACCACTGTCCTTCCAGAGAGCAAGTGTGGAAAACATGTATGACATGACTGAAGTCTAGCAGCATACACTTACCCCGAATAATTATCTGTTCCAGCTTGTCTCCTAAGTTTAGCACTGCCTCAGTAGCAGTAAAAGGAAGCTTTAAAGTACAACTCAAGCCAAGTAAAATTCCCCATACAGTCTCCTGTTGCAAGCTGGACAATTGTAAGATGTCAAGATACAAAGAAAAATATGAATTCTGGGCCTAGGATCCCTAATTTGGTAACCAAAAGTCATCCAGTGCTGTTACATTCATGTGTTAGTAACTTTATTGTGTGCAGAACATTGTACTTGGAGCAAGCACTTCTGTCCACAGAAGTGATGTGATTTTACTTCCTCATGCTGGTATTATTAGAGCAGTTATTTCCAGCTCTCAAGAATTTAATACAAATTACAAGTCTTGAGATAATTCTTGTTGGTTTTGGTTTTTTTGGTTTTTTTTTTTTTTTTTAACACAGATACGTATAGGGACAGATAATTACACGAGAGCCATAATTTTTGTTTGCTGGGGCAACGAAAAGGAAGAATGATAAGTCTAAATGGTACAAGGGCCATAGAAAAACTAAAAGAAGCAAAACAGCCTTAAGGCACAGTAAAAAGCTCAAGATTTTCTGAGCCATTTATGATTCTATGGACCTAACTTTTGAATTCTCTGGGTTGGTACAATTAATTTTCAGGATTTCCTGCTGTGATTTAACTGTCTCTGTTGTTGTCCCTCCCCATCACAATCAAGTTTTGAGAGTGCTACTTTTCCCCTTGTTCTTTTGGCTGTTACACATGTCAAGTAACCTACATCTACACACTAAAAATAATAAAAGGTGTCTTTCAAGCTTACCCACAAACTTCTGTGGGGTGGAGCTTTTACGCTTTCCCATGTTGCTCGTCAGCTTCTCTATAACAGCAGGTCTCTCAAAAGGCACCAGAGAAATATTGTTGTCCATCACAGGCTCTTGTTCCTTACAATCTTCCATAGGAGGTACTACACAAAACCAAAAAATTGTATCAGACAAGTCTGGTCTATACTTCACAGACAATATAAATCATTTGAGCCCTGCTGATTGAGCAACAAGTGCAACACAAAATAAAACAAGGTTCAAGAAAAAACTGGGCATCAAGATCACTATCACCTCTAAGCAGAGTCATGTTAACAAAATGCCTCTCTTTGGGATCATCTTATTCAGCAGAAGCTCAAGTTTAAGCATTTATTAAAGGACTTGTTTAGTTCTGGATATTCAAGATCCCCAGAAGCAGGGGATATTTTTGAAAACGCACTCTGTAGAAGACATTTTCTGTTATTCTCCCTTGAATCTGGTCACTTATTGCCAATCCAACTCTTTAGTTATCACTCTTTGTGTTTTCCCTTAACGTCACGCTTATCATATAGCATGCTTATCATTTTTACTTTCTTTTCATGCTAATCTCAATGACTAAAAATATATACAAGGCACGGATGACTTGCGTTTCCTGGGCCTGGTTGTGCATTCCCTAAAACAAAGGCTTCTGGAATGAAGGATCTGTTTGTTAAAGTGTGTTTATTCTTTCTAGATGTGGTATTGTAAAATCAACAAATGCTGTACTAGAATTACAGGATAAACATGGTTTGGAAATTCTCTTCAGCATCACTCACAGCAACTACCAATTTTTAAGTTATTATTTTATCCTTTAAACACAGACCTAACAGCCACTGAATGCAAGTCTTCTATGTCTGTCTTCCCACTTTTTGGTATCAGCCAGGAGCACTCATGTGCTAACTATCTTAGAAGAATGCTCACACTGTCTTTGGGACAATAACAAGAATTTAACAACCCCTTCGGTCTTTACTCATGTCATTCTTTGTTATTTCTTGGGTTAGGGAATCAAGTGCTAGAGTAAAAGCAGTACAGGAATTGCACAGGCTTGTGAACAGGGTAGTGACCAACTTGCACAGGATTTTATGTCACTTGCTGAAATTGCTAATTGCTAAATACGCACAGAGTACTCTGGTTTTGTTGATCATCCTCATCGAGAAAAGTCACAAGTACCATATTGTAAATCAGGCCCAGAGAGTCCAAGTCACTTGCAATATATGTCAAAAGTGTGATTCCATACATATCTCTTTCCACTGCTCTGCTGCCATGCATTTAATACAGAGCCTAACTGTCCTGTGTTCACTTTCATAAGGTAGCAAGAGAATCCCAAGATGGATCAGCCATTAGTCTGTGTGCTAACAAAATGGTTGGGGTGTAAAAAAAATATTTGAGAGAAATGAATGGTAAAGAAACAGAAAGGGTGAAGATCTTATGAAGAGTTCCTATAACTTGTAAACTATGAGCAACCCATTGCATTCTCTGTGTTAGATAAATCTTCCAGTGCACTCACAGGTGGTACTGCAGAGGTAGTACAGAATGAATAAAACCTATATCTTCTGCTAGTCCCTCCTCTGGTCTCTCACCATAGCACACTTTGATGTCTTCCTGGCATAAATGACCACTAACCTACATTCCTCTCATGTAACTTTATTATCTTAAAGATACTAATATGGAATAATCACTCCCCTGTTCTTAAACACACAGCTGTTTGCTAGCACATAATATGTGAAAAATGGGGTGTTAAAAGCCTTGTCTTCACCTTCTTTCTAGTAAGGAAGAGCAAATGCCAGGCAATTACAAAACAGAGTATCTGCTCAGGTGAACTTCTCAATTCAGATGTTCATACTAAGAAAATATAGCAATTTATTCATTTGATTCCATTTGTGCCTCTGCTGCTATGGAAAGCTGAGAACTTTGAGGCTTAGAATCTACCATATGCTATAAAATGATTTACTCTGCTGCTTTTTTATTTGTACAGGATGCTCCCCCTGAGAAACACAATGGTTTCTCATTTACAAGGCAGTCCTGCTGGCATCAGTGAAAGAGAGGAAGAAAAAGCATAAATATGAAATGAATCTAATGTTGCAATAAAATAGAACAATGCAGTGTTCAACTGACCTAATTAATGCTCATTGCAGACAGGGAGATCTAGAATACTTTGTAAGTTAAAGGTAAGTATTTCAGGTTATTTAACTACCATGCTTGGTCAGAAGCTGTCTGTACTAGTTTCACTCAAGTACTTACCAATGAGATTTAAGAATTAAAATAAGACTGTCTGTCAATTTTCATGGAGAACTGGCATCTGACTGTCCTTTTGGCTTACCAAAACTCAGCATATATATGCACACACATGCATGCACTGTGTGAAAATGGATCTCTGCTCAGTGGCAATATCCACATTCATTGTAATGGCTGGGTTTGCACGTGAGTACCACTTCAAGAATTTCCAGCCACTGGTGTACAGGACACACAAGGCTGGTGGTGGGGAACTAGGGAGGTGAAGAGGGCTCTAATTCCCTCCTAGGAAGACCTGCCTACTTTTTAGGACCTGTACTTGTTCATAAAATCAGTTGAAAAATTCCTGATTACTTTCATAGCCATCTGATTAAGCCCCAAATGTAGTGACATTTGTACATCTCATAACAATTAAATAATAATTAAATAAATTTACTGTTGGGCATATGTGTGTAAGATTTTCTATACAGCATTTGAAACCTTTCTTCCATGAAAAATTAATAGTGCTAAAAAAGACATCTGCTCCTCTCTAAGGCAAAAATTCTGCTTTGACTCCTTTTAAAAGTAAAATCATCACCAATAAAAGCATTTTCTTTTCTATCTTTCGTGCTGCAAGCTCTGTTTCCCACCTCAGAACTCAATTCTATAATCCAGAGCAGGGCTCTTTTGCAGCAAAATCACGGAATCACACCAATATTTGTGTTAGGATGGGAAAAAGTTATCAGAAAGTGTTTTGTCATGTAGATTTCCTGGAAAAATGGACAGATGGAAATAGTCTAATTTCTCTAACATTTAAATTACATGCAAAAATGGACCAAACAGATAAGGTGTCACATTTTAGAAACCCAAAGTGTTTAGTTAAAGATCACATTGTGAATTCTAGAGACATTAATTTTCATTTCAGTAAAAAAAAAAAATTCAAATTAAGGACAAACAGCCTTGCCTGCATCATTAAGAAAAAACGAAACAAGGTCACACACGACCAACAGTTATCACAAATCCACTGCTCTGTGGTAGAAGCTCATGTGTACACATTTACTCTATGCTAAATGTAAGTCCCTTTTTTGTTGTATTTCATTGTACTTCAGTCCCTTGGTAGTGGGAGCTACCAAAGAACAGCTGACATGTCGTAACTAGCTTTAATACAGCAACTCATTTTAGTCTGTGAATGTACAGTCTCAGCCCAGGAAGGCTTTTTGATTCTAAAGGTGCATGTTTTAGATATTTCTGTTCAGAGATGTTCTTAATCTACCAGGTTGCGCTCCTGGGTTGCCCACGCTAACATTCACCACGTCTGATGCTGTTCTTGTTCTCAGTTGCAGTTAACATTTCTACACACAGACTTTCAATACACAAACATGGATGGGCTTCAGAATAAAGAGCCTGTTTTCCTGAAGATGGTGGTCTTTCGATCATAGTGCTCAAAGTGGCTGCCTTTTAGTTTTTGCTTCTTAAACTGTAAGGAACCACAAATACTATTAAAACGGTTTCTGCTGTTCTAGTGAGGAAAGAATTGGGGAGGGGGGAAATTAAAAAAGTTACCTACTGCAGATTTTGCTGATGAGTACTTATGTGTGCAGACAACAGACAATGAGTTAAGGCTCGGCTGGTATGAATTAGTATTACTCCATCAACATCAATTTCCTTTCCTAAACTCACAATATTGCTGCTTTAAAAAAGGGTGTTCGCACAAAGAAATGACAGGAAATATCCCCATGAATCTGGTGTGAAGTGTCCTGTGGGACCAGTGTTTTAATGATGTTTTAAGCAATGTAAGAGGGAAGGACAAGACCATTGTGTGTTCTATGTGGAACTGGCCTTTGAGCCTCACATAGCCTGAGGCTAGGCTTCTTTCTCCCAAAGACAGTTTCTTTCTCCAGTTCACTTAAAGAATTTCCCTGGACTTTCTGCTTTCTGGAGCTGGAGAAGAATACATAACTGGGTGTAAACTACAGCTAACCTTCAATGTTTCTCCCTGTTTGTTCCCACAAAGATCATGTTATTGTCATTCAGAGATTGCCACTTTTGTCACTCTCAAAATGCTGCTAGCTAGGAGACAGTAGACTAATTTCTACCTTGGGGGCCAGCGCTGCTTGGCCAAAAGTCAGCAACAACAAAGTCAAGGGATCTGTTTTGCAGCAGTCATTGTGCTGGGCAGGGAACTGGATCTAGCAACAAGGACAGGCAGCTCAGCAAGCAATCACCACCCCTCAAGGGAATGGAGAGGGTCCCAGAGACTTGTACCTTCCTACCTATACACTGAAACTAGCCTTCCCTCCCCTCCTCTGGCTTCCCCTTGTGACTTTAGTCAGGTGATCTTGCCATCTGCAAGACAAAAATGATTGAAATTAAAGGCCTCATCAGCCATGGTGAAAGCACCCAAGTAGATGTTTGCAGCAGGCCTATATACTGATTAGTTTGAGCACAACGCTTGGAAAAAATCCAGCCTCTCTAGGGGCTGCCTCTAGTTTTCTGGAACAATTGATCTTTGCAGAAATTCTATATGTTGGGCATACTGTTTAATATCCAGAACATTTGTCTGTGTCCTTAAAACAAGATGCTAGTAGAGATAAGAAAATCCCCACTTCTACTTATTGTGTGCATAATAGTGTAGCTGGGACCAGGAGTCACATAAAAATGTGTTCAGAGGCTTCAAAACAAGAACAAAAATTAACACTAGGAACATAATACTTTAAAAGTACTTGGAAAGAGAGACAGAAAAACTTAACCCAAATGTGATGCAAAAGAAATCAATGATCCAAATCTCCAAAGCATACATCCAGTCCTCAGGAATATCCTTTCCATGGGTGATATGGGAGAGAAGAAAATTAATACATTTTTCAGGGTTAGACTAAGACCTAATTTTAAGCTAAGTAATCATTTGTATACTCTTCCCTAGTGTCTTTCAGTCCAGGAGAAAGGACTTTGCTGCTGACTTTTAACAGGTTGGTGCTCATGATCCTCATTCCCATGCTGAGCTGCACGGGTGGAAGTGACGCTGGGATGCAAGGTGAGATTTATTACTGATTCCGACTGAATTTGGAGCTCTCTGTCACTGCCTATCCTCACTGTGCCCTCAGTTAAACAGCTAAAGGAAGACAGTGCATGAAACATCCCCTTAAGCATTCACTAGGGGAGATTTAGACATACTTGCCCAGAGGACAAAAGGCACAAGCTGAATTCAAAGTGCTGTTTTAAGCTAATATTGTTGAGAAAAGTGAAGAGGTTGTGTGAACATTTCTATTTTAAGCTCAAGCAAAGTCAGTCAGGCTGTAAATAAAAGACCTGTCCACATGGGGTTTGCACTGGTTTAACTTCAGTTGGTAGAAAAATCAATGCAAGGTCAACCATGCTAACTTCTTTGGATAGACAAGGTTAAGGACTTACTCTTCTTGTCATAGCACTAAGCAGCTTAGAAAAAGCTTTACACCTCCTCCGAAGTACACTGCATCAACAAGTGTAAACCAAATTTTATCAAATAACTGAATAACAAAGCCAGAAGTTGAGTGGAATTTGCGAAGATCCTCCACAATGTGATCTCAGATACATCCTAGCCATCATACCTCTACCAGCCTACTGTTATCCCCCTTAAGAAAGGCTGACTGAAATCATCACCTCATTGGTTAACAAGACAGGCATACCCTTGCAGAGTGAAGAGCATTTATTTTGTCATGAATGGAGTCAGTGGTTAAACTCCTACTATCAGCAAAGTACTCCATGCTGCAGACCAAGCACACAATAGGTACTGGCAGATAGCAAAGCTCTGAAATCAGTCTTTCCCTTGACTTTTAGAAGCATAAAGTCAGGCCTAAAGCAGAAAATCACTAACTTTGATGTCTTTCAAGTCTCTAGGGTGTTTACAATGACAGTAATGATAGTAATGACGTAATAGAGTTGTATGAACATTTTGGCAACTGGTAATACATTTAGACTGCCTTTACAGGGTTAAATTGTTCATGGAAAAGCATTCTTTTTACCAAAAAAATGCCCATATTTGAAATGATGAGTAGACTCTATTTCAGCTTGTGTTTTTAGAAGTGACCTTTCAGAACCTTTACATAATTAATTTCCAAATGAAGCCATAAGACTCAACAATAAATGCAAAACAGAAGAAAAAGAGGAAACATTCTATTGTCTTTTCATTTACCTACAATCTAACATTTTATATTCTTGTGTACAGGTAACTTTCAATCAAAACAAAAAATGTATAATGTTTATATTTTCTAATCGGTAAGAAACTTTAAATACTCCAAATACCAATCTAAAGGCAACTTTTTAAAGTTAAAAGATGTTCAGTTTTAGAAGAGTTTCCAAACCACTAATTTTGAATGCGATTATAACAATTTTTGGATGGCTACCATTTAGTATTTAGTTCTATAGAGAAACCTACAACCCTGCAGTCTGAGATATTATGCTCATTATCCATATTAATAGCTATAGACATTTTTGAAAATAAACTCAAGAAGTTTGACACTTCCTACTTTAACAATCTTTTTGGCAATCTTCAGCCTTTATGTATATTAACACATGCAGTGTTAGTTAACATATTCATACTAACACATATAAATGCATACAAACATTAAAAAAAATTATTATAATTACTTTCATCAATGCTGTTGAAATCCATTCTGCTCTGGAAGTTTTTATATCTATCCCTCCCTTTTTGAGGATATCAGATTGTATTACACGGAGTGGAAATGTTGAGTTCTGAATACCTCCACCGTCCTTATCTCTTACAATTACCAGTTACTGTAAGAAAGGAAGGGGAAGGGAATCTTACATTTTATACATGGCTTGGTTCATTTTTAGGGTAACTCTGCACAGGTGACTTGCCTTTTTTTCATGTCTGCACATTTATACATACTAGAAGGTTAAATACTGACTTAGAAAAAAAAAAAATCAGCAAAACCAGTGCTGTTAAATTGGACAGAGTGATGATTTTAGTCCATCTTTTCTCCTCCTGCCTATCTAAGCATAAGCAATCTAAAAAATGGAAGTGACGCAAAGCTGAAAGGAAGGAAGAAAAACAGACGGAAAAACACCCGCAAGAGATGCTCCAAGTCCAAGAGACCTCAGAATGTAGTTTCCACCCACCATGGTGACTCATGACCTGCCCGGCAGCCTCCATACTGACATTCTGCAGATAGTTGTGGCAGCGCTCCTTGTGCTCCTCCAGTGAACTGCGCTGCTTGTAGCTCCGGCCACAGTAGTTGCACTTGTGAGGCTTCCCCACTGTGGAAGGAATGAAAGCGTCAGGTCAAATCCATTACAACCCACTTTTGCTATCAAAAAATCACACCTTTGCAACAAACAAATCTTGCGATGGAAAGACACCTAAGGAAGGTTACTTGGGTCCCACTCCCATTTTCCCACCACACACACCTCCTCCCACCTGCTGGGTTCTTTGCCCCTTCCGTTTTTCAAGCTAACACATAGTATCAGCAGAATGAAAAAAGTGGACTTGCAGGTTGCAAAGCAAATAACAGATGACGAGAGGGGAAAGAGCTGAATCACATCCCAGCACTGGCTGTGTCTCACCAAGTCTCGTGGGAAAGAAACTTCTGAGATGTTCTGCCCATGGCATTAACAGTTGTCTTCACAAAAATGAGCTGCCCCAGTGGCCTAATTGTGCTCCCAACTGTGGGGAAACCCATTACGTGGCCCAGAGGAGTTCTCCTTTCATTGAGAAAGCTGCTAAAATTACGAAGGAAAGGTTGGAAAATAAAAGACATCAGAAAGTAACTTTGGTAACAGCACAATTACAGAACTGAGCTGCCACCAGTAATTCACAGAGATTGGATAACATTAAAAAAATACAAAATGCCATGCACAATGAAAATGAAGCCAGATTAACACAAGATGCTAACTCTGATTTTTAATTATTTTTTTTCACTCAGCAGCATTATGCAAACAGCAAAAACAGCAAATGCCTCTTAACACATGCGAAACCTGCCAAAAGATTCTTATAAAGTATATCCTTTTCACAGCATGTCATTAAGAAACCACAAGAATGGCCTGACCCAAGGCCAGAAAGCTAGCCAGAAATGTTTTGTCAAGCCATGCTAATAAAGGGTTTTAGTAGAATTTGAACTTGTAGAACATGAACATTTATTCCATAATAGCTAAAGAGTTATTAAGTCAGTGCTGAAAGTCTAGTAAAACACCATCAGCTGTGCTTTTCAGAGCTGGCTGAGGAATGGGAAGGTCAAACTTCTAGAGTTTTGAAAATCTTAGGTAAAATTTCTGGCCAAAGAAATTGAGAACATACTCTGTTGGATAATATATATGTTTCTATTGGATTTGTCCCAATATTGAAAGCATTTCACCATCATTTAGTTAATGAAATCCAAGCTATACTAATTGCAGTCAAAATGCACCGTCATCAGCGGGATACGAAAATGCAGGGGAAACTGCAGGGAGGACACTCTTAGCCAACAATAAGATAGGCAGTGGATTCTCTGCATTAGGGCTGAAGTCCTAAACATGAAAGTCTCAGGGACACTCTTTAGGGCCTCTGCAGGACTAGCACATACTCCAATGTGTATCCCACATCACCCATATGATAGAAGATGAAAAAGCTTGAGCTTCTGGTATCAGAGCTGGTCAAAAACTTTTTTTGTCTCAGAAAAAGAGTATTTGATGAAATGAACACACTTGCAGAAAGTTTTTGGTTTTCTCACAAAGTTTGTTTGTGCGGGCAGTTCAGTGACAACCAAGTTTTCCACTGGACAGCAAAGCTGCTTTTAATAAGCATCCAAACTGTGGATTTATTTATCTTTATTTAGAGGCTTATCTTATTTAAAGGCTTATCTTTAGGAAAATATTGTCTTAGATCAAACAGTTGTCTTTACATTATTTTGCTCACTAGCTTGTAGTGTTGCCATAACTGGTGCTGGTACTGGGAATCTTATTGGAGGCCAAGTGTGATGCTCATTATCACTCTCAGAGTAATTGCCCTTGATGTGAATGATCTGGATCAAGCCTCAGCTCTTAAACAAAAACCAGACATCTCATTCTGGAATCACTTTTAGGAAAATACACTGCCTAAGCTGGAAAGACTTTTATCATGACCATCACAGTGCTTCATCATGTATTTCAATGGCATCAATGTCTGTCTGTCTGACATCTTTATTAGAAGCTAACTCAGTGTCTAATAAATAAAACAAAAAAAAAAAAACCAACAAACCATTGCAATTGAAGAGATTAAATTAAACAAGATGAAGCAGTGCTGAATTAACTCGTCCAGTTAGGCTACACCAGGTTAACAAGGAACTTAGATAAACCATAAGACACAAGGGAAAGTGATGATTGCTTTCAGCTATTCAACAGGTAGCCACATTAATTAACACATTATCATTTAGGACAAAGAAATACTCTGCTATAAGCTCACATTATCAAAAAAAAAAAGATTCAACACTCAGAAAAAGAGCTTGTATTACACCTCTTCAAACAGTTTCTCCTTGCATTGCAACAATTTCAGGCACTATTCACACACAGCAAGGCTGAACTTTTCCAACGCTATCTAGGATAGTCAGCTACCCAAATTCCATCAAATGTCAAGGATCAAAGAGCTGATAAAAGCTAATGGTAAAGGTACAATTTCTACATGGAGTATGGGATTTGAGGAACATAACTCCCAAAGGAAAGAAATATTCTAGCACACACCACACACTCCTTCCTCTGGAGAGAAGTGCAGAGAATAAACAACATGTGAGAAATGTTATTCATGTTGCCTAATACACAACTAGAAGCTGTTTAGACACAACCATGAAGAACAAAGTTTGTGAGCGTCAATTGAATAGGGTCAAATACAATTCCTTTGGGTTTATTTCTGAACTCGGTCCCTCCTGCTCTACATATGCATTCACATCAGAGCCCTACACCTGTAAAATCTGATTTATACTATTAAATTACCCAAAGTGACTGCCACTTGGGTTGCAGCACAATTGATCAGGTCAGATCACAATGGAAGTAGTTCTGATAGCAGTGGTTTGTGTCAGCAGTAGTTCTCACAGACCACTGGGTAAAAGATGCAGCTAGCCAAGTCTGGATTTTAGAAACTTTGTTGTTGTGACAAAAGTCAAGTAATTGAAATAGCTTGAAATTTCTCCTTGTATTCTCAAATTAACAATGACAAAACTGACATATAGATTTGTGAATGGGAGCATTGCCAGTAGGTGTACACTTTTCTGTAGTTCATATTAACAATAGAAAGCTGTAAAAGTATATTAGAGTGTCCAATTTTCTCCTCAACAGCATTCTTTGTTCCACATTACAAACTATGAAACCACATGACTGCCAATACTGTATAGTAGGTAATCATTAGTAGCCAAACTTTTCCCCAAAAACTCATGGCTTGCACTTTTGGCCACAAGCAGTCTTGGCCTATAGTCCATGGACTTGAAGGCACAGCATTCAACATTGCTATAGCCTATCAAAACTCTTTCCAAGTCCCCATATGGAGACATTTCCACTATGAAGCCACTCAAAATTTGACTCAACTTGCCTTGTAGAAAGCTGCCTTCTCCTGAACACCACGGTATGTGGACCCCACATTTGGCACTGTATGTAACCACTACTGTCAATGGCAGTGGCACTCAAAGTCAGTTTGGAAATCCCTGGTTTGAAGTAATTATTCCTTTATCACCTTTTCAGGGTAAGCCATCAGATAAAAAATTACCATCACTCATTCTCATAGCAATGACACAATACAGTGAATGCAAACAAGCTCAATATCTTGAGAAATCTTGAATCTGTTGTTGATCTGGGAAAGACCAGGGCACTGGGCAAAACCCAGCAGCCATACCTATGAAACAGCTGACTTGAACATAAAAACACACTTTATATTTCTTCCTGAAATGTCAGAATTTCCATGCATTTAAGCTCAGGTTCATACAGATGACAATGTGGCACACAAAACCCACAGTGGAGCCTCAGCCTCAAATGGAAAATATTATGACAGCAACAGTGAAAAAGACACTTAAAATTGAAGTACATTTTTTTACCATCAAACAGGTAAACCACTTGTCAAAATTCACAGAGAAATAAAGCTTGCTTGTGAAATTAAAATCTCATGTGAAGCGAAGAGGGGGAAGAGGAGGAGGACACAAAAGGCAAGGTGTTTCCGAGTTAGGAATATTTTTAGTCCTGTGGGTGAACTTTGATAGCTGAGAAGTCTGCATGCAGCAACAATGAGATGTTGTAACTCTAAGGTCAATATTCAAGACAGAAAGCAGACTTGGGCCTAGGGAAACTTCTTTAAAGTCATAAAAAAAGGTCACTGCAAGAGAAAGAGCCCATAAGGCATTTGCACAGCATTTGGCTCTCAAAAGAGATGGGAGTGTGTAGCAGAATATAAAGTTAAGTCAAATGGAAATAACAAGGCATCCCATGTAATGCCTTGCCATAAGCATAGAACATGAGAAAGGCTTAAAGACCAGGTTAAGAGCAACCTGCCCATATCCCAAGTCCCTGCGACATCTCTGCTAACTGAATAAGCCTATACTGGAAAGGGCATTGCTACAACTGTGTGACATATGTCAGCCCAATCCAAGGACTAGAAACTTTGCACTGAGCTTTGTACTAACCTTTTTTTACTTCTCTATTATTGCTCCATCAGGGCCTTGGAAGGGAAGCCAGCCAAGATTTCTGAACTGAGCAGCCATCTGACACAGCTACTTTCGGTCTGAGGCAGTCTCTCTGATGGCAGTGCACTGAGCACAACTTATTTCTGTAAAACATGAACTCCCACTTGGCCTCTAGCACCCTGGAGATGGAGGAAATCCCAGTACTCTCCAGCTGAAGCTTTCTGAAGCAGCATCAAAGAAGATAAAATGTTCTTTTGGGCTGATACTTATGCTTATCCATGAGGTTGTAGAATTATCTGTCATGATTTCAACCAGTATTAATTCATTACTTTTTCTTTCTCCCCTAAAACTGGAAGCTGCTTGAGAGAGCGGAATTGCTCTGCAGTTTCACAGTGCCTACCACAAAGCAGTCCTTTTCACTTGAAGCAGGATTTATCAAAGATCAGTTTTAACACAGAAGTAGAAAATACGATCAAGGTGCTGAGTTGGGACTAGGGAGTGTTGGGTTCAACTCATAGTTACACTACAAATTTTGTGACTGCAGGCAAGACATTCTGATTTCCTGTGCTTCAATTATTCATATGTATGATTAAGGTAGTAATTCCCATCTTCACAGCATGTAAATGAATTCATGCACTTTGTGAGATGCACAGAGGCTAATATGGTGAAGCTCATACAAGTAGGGAGGCATAGAAAAATACTTCCCGCATCTCTACTGAGAAATTAAGGACTTAATAATAAACTGTGATTTTTATTAGCTATGGGAGCGAACATTAAAGAGCAGGAGGAGATATTTAGGATGGTACAGAGTAGAGGATTAAGCAGAAATAAGAAAGTCAAATCAGAAAAAAAAAAAAAAAAGGTGGCATATGAGGCAATTTGCAGGCATGGTGTCCTTTCAGGCCATGAAATGGTCAGCCCAGAGAAATGTAAAATACCCCTGAGCTTGGTGACATTTAACACCAGACAAGACAAAAAAAGAGAGTGTGCAACAGTCATAAAAAAAATGAATATAATAGCTGCTGCAGTCATTCCCATCTCCAGCTTCCCTGAATAGAGGAAGCAATTGTCAGAGCTGGTGAGGGCCAAGGCAGTGCTGAGGTTTCAGCAGGAGGCCTGAGGCTGCAGAGAGATGACATACAGTCTCTCCAGTTTGCTACTGTAATTAAACAGCATATTTTGGCTTTTCTGGAGCTTCCCAGCTCAAAGCTTCACACATAAAAATATTTACATGAATAATAGACTCCTGAATGAATTAATCACAAAAAAACCTCAAGTGATACCTAAGCCCATGCTGGCTCTGAGCAGTACATAGCTTTGCAAAGGAAATTGCCTCCCACTCTGATGATGTGTCTTGATGCGGTGCTTAATGACTGTAAATGTGTTCATTGAAATCTATTGGGGCTCCTTGAGTTGTTGCTTTTTTAATTTTTTTTTTTTTGCTTGGGAGATCACACACACTCTCAAAATAATAGGTATATGCTGGAATTCAGAAATAACAGCAATCCCCACAGCTAACCCAAAATTGTCCAAGACAACCTGCATGCAGAAGTCACAACATGCATGCGTCTAAAACAAAGCTCCAGGCTGCTAGAGCACACAAACACACAGATGTGCAACATGCACTGTC
Organism: Urocolius indicus; assembly: GCA_013401255.1. Taxonomy (NCBI): domain Eukaryota; kingdom Metazoa; phylum Chordata; class Aves; order Coliiformes; family Coliidae; genus Urocolius; species Urocolius indicus. The sequence continues at coordinate 47,641 of WBNH01005596.1, read as the reverse complement.
AAATATCTCCACTTCTAAACACCTAATCTGTGACATCTTAAAGAGTATGATTTCCAGAAAAAAACCCAAATCTCTAATCACATTAGGAAAACTCTGCCTTAATCTTTTAATACTTGCCAGTCCAAGTAAAGGCAGCAATCCGTGGGGTTTGGTTCAGAGGATGCTGATACACTTCTGGATCTCATGAATTTCTTATTGCTCGATTCTAAAGCACTTTTCAGATTATTATATATTGGGCCATGTTTTAGGGTTTGTGAGGTTATGTGGTAAAGGACAAGTTCACTAGATCGTGCAGTAGAGGAGACCATACAGCTAGATCTGCGTTTTAAAAGGTTTCTGGACACTTTGGATGCCTCAAAAGGTTGAAAACTCAGAATGCAGCATTACAACAGGAGAAGACTATGTATGTGTCTTTAATCAACTTGTACTTTCTCGAGTTGGAGCTTCAAATATAGCACTCTGCTCACTTCATGACCTCATGTCCCAGTGCCTCTTATTATCAATTGCCTATTGATGCATAAATGGCTGTTGAACATTTTGTAAGCCTCACAGCAAATGAAAAATGGCTTGTGCTGACTTTTTGCACAGCAGTAGCCAATGGTAAGTTATTTCTGTCAACAGCTCCCATATGCTATTACAGCAGCTCTATGCCCATTGCAGTGAAACACCACAAGACACTCATGGTACACCAGCATGCAGCAAAACAATGGCAAACCATTGCACCTATATGTCCTTTGTTTTCTGGACACACCTGCCTTTCCTATAAATATCTCCAGGGCACGAACCAGCAGCTTGACACCTGCATCTACCTACCAGTTGCTTACAGTCTTGTAAAATAAGCAGGTAGCAGTGAAATATTGCATTAGTGTTCAGTCCTTCCTTGATTTTCTGTGGCAAGCAGTGTTAAACATCATATTATATATAAATTCCAAAGACACTGCTACATTTTGGATAGAACAAACCACATAAACATGCATGCACATACAGAGCAAGTAAATACACTAGTCAGGAAAGAACTTTTAAGTATCTTTACCTTCTCTGCATGTTAAAACATGGGCCAGAATCTGGTGTAAATCGGTAAACATTAGCACTCATTTACAATAGCTAAGGGGTTGGGGTCCTTATTTTTACCTTCAAGGAGGTTCTGTTTGCAGCCTTTTATTACTTTAGTAGCTTATTATGATTTATTTTGCAGCTACTGGTGGGTCTTATTTAATCTACTTCATCAATGTTTGTTTATTAACTGATCTGCAGGATTTTAGAGATAAAACAACATTCCAATCTGCCACAAGGGTTATAAATAAGTAGGTAGCATTTTTGTGCCAGAAGTTTAACAAACAAACAAACTCACTCCTGTTTCATTGGCACAGTCACAGAATCACTGAAATCTCTCTAACCATCCAGATACTTGCAGGGCTCCTGACATAGTCTCAGCATCCATCAAATAATTATAAAAGTAAGTACCTTACATCCCTCTTTCTTTCTTTGCAGCACAGAAGACAAACAGTTCACTTTATATGTTTGTAAATTGTATCTATACATGGATGAAAAACAAAGAAAATTGTCCATGTCTATGTGAAACCATGCAAACAAATTTGCATAGTAAATGAAGGAAAACGCAAGTAAGAACACTAATGCTGCATTTAGTTCTGAAAAAGATAAAATCCACAGATATTTTCTCCAATTCCATGTCCCAAGGAACATATATTGCATCAGATAGGTGGTCTCCCTGTATTTCTCCTGGTTCACCTTTGTTTCCTTCAAGATAAAACCTTCAAAGCTCACAAACAGCACTCAACACTAGTTTTTAGTTTATATTAATAATAATATTGCTCTCGGATCCATCTCATAAATATCTGAAAATTGCAAGCGCAAATGTTGTGCACTTGTGCCATGAGGCCACTGTGCCATGCACGCTATCCTCATCCCATACCAACACATCCCTAGTCCTCCAGGCACCCCTGAAACTGGTGGGGTCCCTGGGGATTTTATACTGGCTCTGAAATGGTTAAATACTATTAAAACGGGACTCTGTTTAAATAGCATTCTGGTGGTGAGATAAAATAACAAAAACCAGGAAGTCCAGAAAATAACTGAGAGTTTTATCACCTTCAAAACTGCTTGAAGGCAGACAGAGTTATATGGCAACTTACTTTTAAAGGGGGAGAGGCCCTGCAATGGGATATGAGAGAAGTGACTTGACAAAGGAGCCTCCTCCCTGCAATGTCTCTGGACTACCTGGATATGGGTGGGAACCGGCTTCAGACAGAAGTTAAACCTTAACTGTGTGTACTGGCTCTGTACTTTCCAGTCCGGACTTTTAGCATTATATTAAAGTTGACTTGATAAGTAGAGCATTAACTGGTTCACACGACAAATCTTCCAAAATATGTGCCTTGGCTTCTCTTCATTTTAACCCTGCTCCTGGGACACAGCGAGTAGGGAAAATGAAAACAAGTTTAAGTTGGTCTGTTGTTCTCTGCCCTGTCCTGTCCACTCCCTGTCAGTGCCACAGCCCAGCAGGAATTTAAGGAGGTAACTGGAGATCCACATGTCATCTCATGCTGAGCTCTGAAGCAACCAACAGCAGGCAGACAGGAACAGCTCACACGTGCAGTGCAGGGTGTGGGTACCTCAGTACAGATCAGGAATGCTGCTGCACAAACACTCCCTTGAGAAGTGCTTTTGTTTGTTTTGGGTTTCCCCCTCCCCTTTGAGTCAAACAAGTATAGATGTTGGGTCAGATTTGTAGGTAGCATCAATGAAAATAACACCTTGAAGTCAATTTACATCAGCTACTTATAGTTTACATTTATTCCAAGTGCTGCCCCTTTGCATAACTTGCAGAGGCCCTTCAGCATTATAAAGTCAACAGAATCTATGAGTTATTTGAAGCAAGCAATGTCAAATGTAGCATTACCAGCTATTTTATGTTATATAAACACCTGGCATCTCTCAATTTTATGTCACATATTAGGAGATAGGAAGAATGTGCTCCAGTTTCCTTTTACATCGGTTTTCCTTTTTCTTGGCACTGTCAGAAACAAAGTTCTGGAAACAGACTATTAACAGTAAACTGTCATGAAGATAAAAGTGACAGGGGAGGAATAATATTGACAGCTCCTTTTCCTAATCACTGAAGTTGGGAATTTTTACTTATTTTGATCAAGGCTAGCAGCAAAGGGGACCTTGCTTCTAAAAACAGGCCAGGCTGTGAAACTAATGGCCTCCTTTGGGACCTAAAAAATTTTATTCATACATTCGTTAATGCCCAAGAACCAGCATGGCCTGTGTCTTTGCGCTACTCTCACAGAGATCTGCTGTTTGAGCATGTGGTTTTGTCATTCCTTTCACAGATGTCAAATAAGGTCAAAACAGCAAAAAAGAGCTGACTGACTCCTTTTACCTCTTATGTTTTCCTATCTGCTCCTGTTGCTCTCTGCCAGCGTTGCCTGACAACGTATGTATTTACCACTAATGTTACAGAGGATCTCAAAATAAGGGTGGGACTTCTCTCAAGCAGACAGTGCTAAGCCACATTGTGCTGCATTCTTCGGCAAACCTCACGGTCAAGGCTCCTCCAGGAAGAAACTTCTTGAGGCAGTTCACTGCTCCCAAAAGCTCATCCCTGCTCCCATGACACTTACTCCAGCTTTGTCAAGGAAAATCAAGTGCTGCCACCAGGGCTGGACAGGCACCTTTTTTGCCCACCATGTCCATCGTCAGCACTTGTGGTGTCCACTGCCCCATGTTCAGAGTTAATCATAGTACTTGGCAGGGGTAAACCAGGATGACCTTTATATGAATACAATTCTTAGCACAGAAAAAACATCAGTAAAGATATCTTTTAAAGGATGATGAGACCTTTTAACTGTCCTAGAGATGAATCTGAGATACCAGGCAGTTTCTGTTCTAGCACAAACCTCTACATCAAGAGTCCACGTTTGAAGCTACATTAATCTTTCCTGGGTAATAAAATTCCGCAATTCCTGTTAGCCTCAATTTCTTTCCTAGTTATATTTTCTTTTTGTAACAAAAAATTAATAACACCAGCTCTAGAGCAGTTCCTAAACCCCAGGATTTTTTAGGTTCATGCAGTGCAGAGAATAAGAAGGGAGGGAGGAAAGATTTAGGGGTTTAGAATGTTTCTTTTTGGTACAATTAAGTTTTGCTCCACAAGCCCTGCATAGACTCAGAAACTGTTAACGGGGCTGAAAGGGAGGCAGATACAATGAAAGCAAATTAAATACGGGTGTGAAATTAAACCAAAAGGAAGAAAGAAAGAAAAAGCAACCGCTTGGGCTGAAAGTAAGAGAAGAGCAGGAGAACACAAAATTGAGCTCTCTAAACATCCAGAAGTACTTTTAAAAGGTCTCCTGTAAAAATAGGGAACTTAGGAAACTCTGAATATGCTTAACTGCATTCCTTGATGGGAAAAAAGCCAAACAAAAATTCACATTGAAGGCTCTCACTAGGCTATTTAAAAGGGGTGATTTCTTTGTGAAGTCTCCATCAAGAGTGAAAGGGTGGAAAACTCATTTCTTGATACCTAGGAGAAGAAAAATCTCTTTCTCTCATTTTCTTACTTTTTAACTTGTCTTTTCTAAATTTTTCTTAGTGTGTAGAAGGTCTTGTGAGTCAGAGGATGAGGATTTAGGACCTCCGGGTTCATTCCGATCTGTAACACTGATGCCTTGAATGCCTTTGACAAGTCCCATTTCGTCTGTACTCCAGGTTCATCCTCTGCAGAAGGTAGTTGGGCAGTAAACTTTGCTGCCTTCTTGCCTTGGACTTGAACTCTCTGAGAAACAACTGTCTCTCACTCTGAGTTATATATTACCTGGTATAAATTTGCCCTTGCCCTCTCTTCACCAATGATGTGATCCTATTCCAGAGACTGTATACTAGTCTGGTCAAATTTATCTCAGACCATGTTGATCAAAGCAGAAATCTCATGTATCTCAACCAAAACTGTACTTGTAGTTTCCTGAGTTTACTCACCATCAGTCCTCGGGACAAACTCATTGCCTGCAGAAGACTAATGACACAAATGTAATGGATACATTTTTCAAAATATAGCGAATGTGGACATTTTACTGTGGCACGTTAAAATCAAAGCACTTGTCCCGGTTCATGATCTATTTTTTGAAGCAGAGAAGCTTCATTCCAACAAAACATACAAAAAAAAAATCAATCCTTTGGTGCTGCTTGATGGAAACGTAGCTATGAGGACAGAGGCACATCTGATCCTGCGGCGTTACCAACACCTGCAGTTTCACCCTAAGTCAGACATGACACTATGCTTTCCTTCAGTTTCCAGCTCCTGAAGTCAGTTGACCCAAGAGAAAAATTAGCTTGCATGTTTTCTCATTCCCTCCCCACTTAGGAAATGAATATTGTAAGGTAAATTAAAAGGCCAGTTTATCATATTTCACTCTCATTTTTTAATGTCTGTGATCTAGGGAATCCAGATCCATGTTTTTTTTTTTAATTCCTGCGGTTAGAAACACATCCATACTGTAAACTGAGCAATTGTGCCAGTATCAATGGAGTTTCTTCAAATTAGTACAACTACAATTGATATCAAAAGCCCAGTCATTTTGTTTAAAAATACTTTCATGAACCACCTGTTTTCCTACTGGAAATTTTCCAGTCTCTTAGCATTTTAAAACTCAGTGGAGTTAAGATAGCTTTTCTCCCTAAATGTGCTCTTACTTACGCCTTAAATCATTTCCCTGTTCCATCTTCATGTTTTATGGGAAGAAAACTAGTATTATATATGAATCACAGAATAAAGTGCCTCCTACAAAAGGCATCACTCTGTTAGAAACACATTCTAAGTGGCATATTCACTATGCATTTAATTTTCATTTACAGTGTGCATTCTATACCCAGTATGTTGCCTGTATCAGTTTTTGTTTTCATAACCTACTCCTGACACCTAACAAGAACTGGGAGTGCTGCTCCAGGATTTGGCAAGAAGAAACAGGTTGTGGATGAGCAGGTTTCTCTGACTCACCTACACGGATCAACAAGGAAAAATAAAAGGGAAAGGGTGGAGATTGCAAAGGGGAGGAGGGGGGAAGACAGAGAGAGGAGTGACGTGTTCCTTTGGATGCCGTGTGTAATGCAGCTGGCAGACTGCCTGCTCTCGGTGCCACAGAGTTCCAGACATGCCAGTCCAGCTGACTCAGCTCTTCAGTAGAAGGAAAGAGAAGGGAGAAATTTCACAAACGTTTCTGGTATCCGAGGGACAGGGGAAGGCTAGGTTCTCCTCAAGGGTTTTTTAATCCTTTCACAGCAGGGACTCAAGCTGTATCCCCAGAGAGGCATTAGAGAAAGATGCTTATGTGCTAACCTTGTACAGAACTGCTTATGCTTGTATCAAATCTTGCCTTTGTGGTTGTCGGAAAATTCAGCAGCACAGTTCCATCCCACAAACCAGAAATGTCAGGCCTTTCCTAGCCAAGGCTAGCTGCTCTCAGACAAGACACTGTCTCCAAGGAGACGAACAAAATGCATGCACATGAAGGGTATCCAAGTGAGAAAGAGTCTATGGCCCATGTCTCTTTTCTATATGAAAATTTCATCATCAGATTCTCAGCAGTGCATCCTTTGCATGTGATTTATTTTCTAGGAAGAGCCTGAAGCACTTAAACAGTCTGGGCTCTGCCTCCCTGTGAGATCAGTGCTATCCCAGGATACAGGTACCGTGCCATGGGCAGCTCAGAACAGCCCTAGTTCTGTTCAGCTCGGGGTGGACAGTGCTGTCCTAGACTTCCACTCCAAACTGAAAAGAGGCAGGAGGAAGAAAGTACTCATTTCCTAACAAAAAGAACTGAAACAAAGGCTAACACTTAGATTGCCAAAGCCCCTAATTCTCACTGAAGTCAATCAGAACTCATTGCTTTTAAATACAAGAGCCATGGTGAACTAGCCCCAAAATCAGCATCAGGATAAGCTTAATTTTCTGGTCAAGATCCTCACAACAGGCCCTCAACTGTCTCAGGACACATGAGAGCGTTCCTGCCTATCTCACTGGAAGGAAGGGAAAGGATATGTGCCTGGGAAGCACATTGCCCATTCTTAATAGAGTAGCTGGCTCTCTGGGAAGAAGTCTCAGGGAAGCAGCACCCCAGGGAACTGGACATCAAAAATCCTACTGAATTTTGCTGCCCCACTGATCACTTGCAATGCAATGTTCCACAGAGGTACAGCAATTCTCTAATACAAAAACGATGAACAACCTTCAAGCACAGGCTTTTCCTGAAAGTGAGTGCTCTGCAGGGTACAGATAACTGTGTGGTTGAGGATTGTCCCAGTCAGGTGCTCTTGGTCAAAGTTTCAATAGGCAGGGCCTCAACAGCATTTCTCCAGCTTCAGGAATGAAGATAGAGATCTTGTCTCTCTGTTGCAAGGCAGGGAGGCAACTTGGGGCACCCTGTCTGAAATCAACACAGCACAGTTATGCAAAACATGTGTGCAACTGGCATTTCTTGTGTAATCCTGGCTGTAATCAACCTCTCTAACCACTCCAGAAAGGAAGGAGGGGTGGAGGGTGGAGAAAGTTCACACTTAGATCAAATAAAAAATGGGAAAATATCCAGAGAGCTTTAGTCAGGTAAAAACACAGTTCCCTCTCATGGGAAACCTCCAGGACAAGTTTCCTTGAACTTCACACAGGGTTATAAATAGGAGGAGAGTCACAGAGTTCAGTACAGGTTCACAGTAAAAAAATCTAGACATTCTCATTTTCCTTCTTGAGCGATATCCATCAATATCTTAGCTGCAATCCAATTCATAATTACAGGTTGCTGAGAGTCCAGGAGAATATCTCAGTAGCAGCTTTCTGCAGCTCTGGTGTGGCATTAACTGGGTTATTTTTTTTTCCCCTTTAGTTTCTCTTGGCTTCCTTTTACCAGGTGGCAAAAATACCTCTCTTACACCTTAAAGTATTCACATATTTTATAAAAAATGTCAGTGGCAATTCTTAATTTTGTGCTGCCCCATAAAACAGCTCTGAGTATCAGTGAAAGATGGTTTCAAACCACTGTTTGATTCCAAGCCCAAACTTTCTCAAGCTGAAAGGTTTCACAAACTCCTTCAAGAAATGACAAAGGCCAGCTCCAAATGCTGAATTTCCTTTCCTCAGAGACAACGTGCACAAGCTTTTTGCCTTTGAGAATAATTTTCTCAAAGGGAAAGATCAAAATTTTTTGCCTCCTTAGAGCTTCTGTGGTATTTTGCTGGTCAGACTATCTGCAAGAAGTTGGTCTTGGTTTTGCTGAGACATGGCTTCGTCAAGTCAAAACCGAGTTCTCATCTCAAGGGTGCAAGAAACCTCTCAGTCATCCCTTGAATCTCAGTTCTGCAAAAATGACTGCAGCTACCTCAGAAGACTGTCTCTGGATCAGGAGGACTCCTGATGCACTGCACCACATTGCTCAAGCTTAAACCTAATGCAATGAGATACTCAGCTTCTAAAGATGGTCTCGAGCCTGGCTATGCAGCACCTGCACTTACAGATGCACCTTAAATTCTGGTTTTGTATGGACACAGGCCAATTTGAGCATAAAAATACTGAATTTGTGAGACTACTGTGATGACAAGGAAAACAAGGGCAAAAGAGACCTCTATAGCTTGAACTTAAAGGAGCAAAGGACTATACATCTTTAAATATCTAAGCTACTAGACCTTCACTTGCTGTCTCATCCATAGCAGTTCTGGTGCAGAAAGACAAGTAATTCACACAAAGCTGCCCTGGTGCTCAGCTGCTGTGCAAATTTGGCCTCATAGGACTTTTTTTTTTCCCTATTTCATTTTCCCATCAGCACAAAATGGATAACAATAAGGCAACAACACATACACACTTCACACAGGCTTTAGGCTGATGAAATAGACAGGTTTCATAAAAGAAACAAAATGCAAAAATTGCAGGCTAAGTAGGAAGTCCTTTAGTGTTATTAATAATCACCTTACTATTGTGTCTAAGATAATCACACTGGTATCGGTATAATACCTCAGTGGTTATGGTAACAATACAAACTTATTATTCCTTCCCCTTTCTAATTATCTCATTTCACTATTGCACAAAGGGTAAGTAAAACTAAGGAGATAATATGCATTCCTATGCAGCAAGGCTACCAGTGGTGCAGAAATACCCTGCTATGTACTGACATGACCTTTGTTGCAGCAACATGCATGCATATTGCAATCTTTTGCACATGTTGCCCTCTCACTATCATGACAAGACTGAGAAGTACTCTTCATTTCAATTTCAGTGACAGGCAACTGAGGCAGAGATGAGGTTACTGTGTCTGCATCTGTACTGGCCCATGTTTCTAAAGTGTAAAATGACTTTACAATGTAAGTCCCTCATAATTGAGTGAATAAGTATAGTGAAAGATTCAGAATTAGCAATAAAAAAAGAGATGAGAGGATTGGAAGATAAAGACAGACTAAAAGAGAATAGATGCCAGACATATGACTACAGCCTATCACTGTGTAAACTGAGCACAGGAATTACTCACAGACATAGAAAATGGTGTTAGGAAGAGCAGTAATTTGCAGCAAAAGAAAGGATAATTTAGGTTAAATATCAGGATGAGAGTCATAGCTATAAAAAGCAGATGGGAAGTGGAATTGTTTCCCTAGGGAAGTGATAGAAACAGTCTCTCTGGTTGTTTAAAAAACAGTTTAGGCACACTGTTTAGAAGAATTGCTGCTCTATATGCAGAAGTCTTACCACATTCATCTGGGTTTTATTGATGCTACAGAAATTCCATGTACAGCATTGTTGCAGAATAAAAACACAGAGGAAGAAGAAAGTTACTATCTCCTTTGCTCCTCCAAAGTAGGATGGCTTGTGTGAGAACTGACCACTCAGCAGTGGAGATGTGTGTGTTTTCTCTCCAAAGAGTAGCCCAGGAGGGCAGGATCAGGTACTTAATTCTGGTTGTATATGGCCTGAGATGACACAAAGGACAGGATCTGGCTGGATTCACATCTGCCAGGATATGAACTGATAATGTGGAAGGGAAACAGAAAACATGCAGATGTCAGCAGTTCCAATCCAAACACACACTTCTGTCTTTGTACAGGCAAAGGAACTGGCCCAAATTAAAAAGGGATGATCCAGTGTGAATCTCACACCAGGATGATGCTCTCTTAAACAAAGGCCTTGTTAACCCTAAGTACTGCGGTGCTATCTGATCTTCTGGATGAGGTGACTGCAGGTTCAGGCGGTCTGAAGACAGAGGCAAAGGACATCTCACTCCCTCCTTGTGAGCACTCTGTTGCACTGTAGAACTGAAATCTGTCCTGTGGAAATTTTCCCTCATGGTGAAGCTGCAGTGTTGGAGCATTAGAACTCTTGCTGATTTTGGAGTGTAAGACCTCCTGCCTTAACATGAAACTTCCTTGCCATGGGTCCAGACACTTAAACTGACACAAGACACACAATTCTGTCACTGTCTCATTAAGGAGAGGAAACTTTGATGACCAGTGGAAGGAGGAGACGATGCAGCCTCACTCCAGACCTGCTCTCCCCGTTCTCTCTGCTGATGAAAGACTTGCTGGTAGATCTGCAGATAGCAGAGACACAGCAAGGCCATGTTTTACCAAAGCAAACAGCAGGAGGCACAAGGCTTGTCTCACAGGTACCACAATAAATCTTAGCACCTGCTAATCTTGCTGTGAACTTATATTTAGAGCCAGAGGATTTCCATGATGTTAGTGTCTGTCATCACTGGCAGAGCGAGTGAGTCTCATTCAGTCAATGTACAGGTAGCCCTAAAGCACTTAAAGAAACAGGCCATCTCCTCCTTATGCTGGGGCACCATGAGCGTCTCTTCCCTTGTCAGGTCAATCACACACCCTAGAGATGGGGGGGGGGAGGAATGAAAAGGAAAAAAAAGGCTGATAACCAATCCTCAGAGAGGGAGATATTCATGAGGCTGGTACACAGCACATCTACCTTTGCTTGCTAGGACTACTTCTCGTTTCTCCATCTCATCTGTTGGAAATAGAGCTCTTAGGCTGAACAGTCAAAGACTGATCCATAACCACTCCAGATACGAGGGAATCTTTATGGAATGTCAAGACTTTTAAAAGTCTAACAAGCAAAAAGTAAGCCCTTCCTGCTTTAGAGGGAACTATATCTTTTTACAAGTTCCTCTGAAAACAAAGCCCAAATATTTTTTTTTTTGTCCTGGAAAGACCACAAACCTACAGCATTCTAAATCAAAAACAGTTTCTCGGTGATAATTATGCTCTGTAAAAAAGGCTTAGTATGACCAAGCTTGTACACAGAGATAATTCTGAGTACATAAAATATGATCTTTTCATATAGCTCATACTAATACCATCACAGTAGTGCTCTGGAGGTCAAGAGGACCTCACCACTTCAAGGATCAGGTTCAGATAGTGGGACAGTGTTTTAGTGGGATACAAATTGGCTCTACAGAGGATTAAACTTTAAATTAGTATGCCTAGGGGATGAAAGACTTGGCATTCCAGACTCCCACGCTTCTATACAGTTTGATCTTACCTTCCAAAAATGCAGATATAAACAATATGGAAAGCAGAATACCAGAGATTTTAGACCCTCTACAACACAGAGCAAAAGCCTCTAGGTACTGGAAGCATTAACGAGAAAGCAGAGAAGCTGCAGTATTGTGCTAATAACAGTTTGGAACCTGGAGTCCGATAAGAAAAACACAAAATGATTCTGTGACGAGGTTAATTCCACTGAGTTTAACTGAAACATTGTAAGAAAACCTGAGAGGAAGAGTAGCTCTACCTGACTAAATAGAGCTCTAAGTATCAGATAAACAGAATAAATGCCCACTGGCTCATCACAACTGAGGGAAGATGCTGTTTGCTAACCTATTTGCAGAACTGGGATCTGTATACAAAATATCCTCTCGTCGTATCTTATTTGTTCACATCTATTGTTTATTTACTCATTAACAATGTATTTGAGTCAGTCCAGCTCAGAGTGTAATGAGAATTTCAGGTCCCAAGATTCTTCTGATTATGATGTTCCCATCCTCAAAAACATGGTTACAGAGTAGATACTGGGCCTTTTGAGAGTAAAAATGATAATAGTAGTAAAAGCCTCTTCAAGATAAAAAAATGGTTTCAAACATTGACTCTTCATTACTCTTAATAATCATCCTTGCCACTGCTTCAATAGCTCTCACTGGCTTTTGGCAGGCAGGACTTCATGAACAGCACTGTTTTTCAGCACTGTGCTTGTTCACCCGATTTTTCAGCTGGACTGAGATTCTCACAGGTCGGAAGACTGTCTCAAACATGCATTGAGTCAAGCACTTTTTCAGAACTAGCAACCAGGTTTCTTCTGCTTCTGAGCACAGTCATACACGCAGATATCACTCAACAGCTTTGCTGACAACAGCCGCACAACTGCAGGTGTATAGGACACTTTGAACAGCTCACTATCACACAGAAGGAGCTGGAAGAAAATCTTTATGGAAAAGATGAGAAAGATAGATTTGCCAATCAAGAGGCAAAGAAAGAGTTACTAGACTACCTTTCCACAATGGGGGCATTTACCTTTTTAATTATACATGTCTTTTTTATCTTGAGCACTGTACATAGTTTGCTAAGATTGTGCTTTTGGGAGGTTTTTGCCCGAGCCTTTTTTCAAAACAAACACTCCATTGCTTTTCTTCTGCAAATAAAATGATACCATTAGTTCAGTGCTAGTAAAGAGCTGGGCAGTAACAATTTATGGCAGCAATGCAGAAAGAAGGAGGGAGGAAAAAGCAAATCACAGAATCACAGAATCTCAAGGGCTGGAAGGGACCTCAAAAGATCATCCAGTCCAACTCCCCTGCCAGAGCAGGACAAAAGTAGAAAAATGAAAAAAGGCATTTTCTAAACTGGAAAGTAGCAGCTTGAGAGCAAATTTTGAAATGCATTGTGAAGGAAAAGCTTCAGTGACAGGAAAAAAACAATGATCTGACTATCCATTTTTAGGAAGAAATAAACAGTAAAACTGCTCTCATATGTGGATAACACACACTCCCACAGTAACGGAACGTGATTGAAGTTGCCAAGATAAAGAGAAAAATTGGGAAATTCCAGAACTAAGGTTGCCTGAGAAGGCGTCATGTGGCCAGTTTGTGCATATGCATGACAGGACAGTCTTTTAATCACAAAAAAATCACAAAATAATTTGCCCAAAGGACGATCCTTGCTTAGTGCAAAGAATGGATGGATGGTTCTCACTTCATTAAAACCTATTCTATGTTTTGTTTTCCCCTTAGCAAATGATCCTATCCCTCATTTACGGCTTACTGCCCAAATCCTGCTCTGAAAACTAATGCACTAATGTTTTCTACAGGCTCTTCCAGATTGCTTGTCATTGCAGCCTTGACTTTAAGAACTATGAAAGCATTAACGTTGACAACAGCACTGTGAGGGAAGGGCTGATTTGGCTCCGTTTTAGACACAAGGGAAATTCAACTCAAAACAGAAAAGCTAATTTTATGGGTCTGTTTGAAGGTGCCTCGATTTTCTAGGTAAAATACCATCAAGGTTTGACATTGTATCTTTCAAACCACAGCGGTCACCATCTAGGTGGCTTTAACCATCAGACTTATCTATCAGATCCACTGTCTTCCTTAAAACTTCTGGGGTTTGTTCATTAATTGCCTACAGTACAATTTGTCTCATCTGTTTTGTACCTGCCTTTGTCTCATTGTGCAATTCTAGAGATTATGGAGGCGATGGACACGTCTCAGGGTGAGAGGGCAGGTTCTCTGTGACTGCCATCAGGAGAATGGCTTTGCTGGGATGTTTTCCTCTTTAAAAACAGCAAAAGCTGAGGAAGATGAAGCAAATTCCTGCTGTTTTGTCATGTGCGTCCTGCAAGAGGAGGCTACCAACTTTTGCCCCAGCTGTTCACAGCCTTTCCTTATGCTCACACCCAGTTAAACCCACTTGGGCACCTCTCCTGTACTGTCATCTGCATTGTGGAACTACAGAGGGAATTCTGAAAACAACATCTGAAAGTCCTCTAAGTACCTTAAGGCTCATGCCCACTCTTAGTGTAATTCTGTGCATTAATCTCTCCCTAGGCGTTACCCTACTGATGTCCTGAAGGCATCATTATATTCCTGAAATCAAAGAAGCTGCATGTGGGAGGAAAATACAGACACAAAGTTAATCAGAACTCCATATGTCAGTAAAAGGTAAATAATCGCAGGAGTAAATCACTGTAAGATAAGTCCTTAATTATTTAGGGCTAAACAGCAACAGAATTACAGATGCAAAGTAATATTTTAACCACTCACCCTGGGAACACTTATATAGTGAGATATTTTTCTGCACAAGAAGGGAAAGCAAAATGTGGATTGTGGTGCTTAAGAGCACTTTCAAATAAATAGGAAATAATATTAAAGAGCTCAAACAAAATACTGCTCTAAAACAAAACAACACTATCATAAATTCTTTTTTTTTTTTTTTTAGAGTTAATAGTACTTCCAGCTATTTCAAATATCTCTGAGATGCTTCTGCTAATTTCTATTTGCAATTATATTCCCTTATTTTTTTTACCTTTCCTGTCTCACTGTATGAAAATCCTGAACTAAGCCTAGGAAAAACTGACTAACTGGCAGTAGCAAGAGGTTGTAAAGGACTAAGTGGTGACACAAACAAAATGCTTTCAAATTCACAGATCAAACTATCTGGGAGAAAAAAAAAATAAGATACAAGAAAATGCTTTAATTCCTTTCTTACATACTCTGCCTTCCATTAAAAAAAAAAAGCAAAAGTGTGGTTTAAAGCCCTCTTATGAAAGAAAAGAGTGTTTTTTTATTTTTATTTTTTGTGGTTTTTTTAATTAATAGCACCCTCTTATTTGAGGAGAAGAAGGACATACAACACAAAAAAAGGAAATTGGTCTTACATTTATGAAATCATGTGCCAAATTCTCAGCTGGTGCGGAACAGCGGTAGTTTCCTTGCTTAGGGGATGCAATTCCAAGCTATATCAGCCAAGGATCTGATCTAAAAAGCTTTTCTCTTGTAAATGTAAAAATGTGTTCAGAATCACCTCAGTTACACATTAAGTGTACCACATTGAAACTGGATGGAAGTCTCATATTTCAAAATAGTTTTCAACCTCTTCTTTTTAGATTTTACCTGACATCCTATTTTCTGGTCAGAAATAGCAGAAGATGTAAACATGCGAAGAATCACAGATTTGTTTAGCTTGGAAAATACATTTGATGAAGTTTACTAGATTTGCTAAACCTTCAAGGTCTACTTACAGACTTTGATGGGTGCTTTATCAAAGTAGAAAAGTGCTTGAATAGTATAGTGACATGGAACTGTTAAATCTCTTAAGGAGATCTATCAATCTTCTCCATGAACCATGTTATGCTTATGTGGCAGGGACAGAAAGACACCTGAACTTTCACGTTTCTGTTCAGAGTGGCATTTCACCTTCCTGTAGGTTGGTGTCAGGTTTTTAACTCTTCATCTGTGAGTGTTACTCTAAGTATTATCTTGGAGAGTATTCTGTGAGCACCTCTCTGCTCCTGCTGGCCTGCTGTTGAAAATTATTGTAGTTGACTGCTTAGAGAAGTGATGCTTTCTCCACTGAAAACAAAACAAAGTTACAACTTGCACACAGTGGAACACAACTAAATCACTTAGGGAAGGAACTTCAGGGGAACACGTGAGTCTAGGCACTTCAAGTGTCTTCTGAAAATCCCACACCTTTACGTTTCACCCTTACACAAAAAACCAGAAACATCATCCATGTACTTTTCACGCAGGAAGAACAAACAATGTCTTATCAATGGCTGTATCTAGGTAACAAAATCTATATTCATATTATGAAAGCAATCTTCAACCACAATGTTCATGTTTTGTGATGTAGGCTATTTGATGTCATAATTCCCTTTTAATTTTAATTGCGACTATTTTAATCAGGTTTTCTTTCTAACTAAGTTTCAACTTGAAACTACAGTTATGGTCAGATGTGTGAAAATTGCACCTCACAGTTCCACAGATATTTTCCCTTCTGACTTTCAGATCCAGCCCTCTTGGCTGACAACTCTCAAGCAATTCTCTCTGAGCAGTGCCACAGTTGCACTTCCTTGGAAGCTCATGCTTTTTGTCAGCATTATGTTTGCATTAATACAGCCTCCTGCGTACTCCAAATTCTACTCGGAGAAGCTTATCCTTTCTGGTTCTTGGAAATGTCAAGGCAACTCTGTTTCCTAAGAAAAACCTTACGTTCATGAAACAGAAACTTCTACTTAAGTGAGGCAGATCCTGTAGAAGAAACGCATATAAAGAGTCAAGAAGCTCCACAATTACTTTTTCAGACAGAGTTTCTGTCTATGGCTGCACTTCAACTACTGTGTTTCAAAAGTCACACATTTGCTAACACCTCTAAAAAGTTAATCTGTAATGCTGTCACTTGTAACCAGTCCAGTTAACTGTGTTCATTCAACAATGAAAAACACCTGGACACAAAAGTTGAACATCTAAAGAGATAACAATGTGTCAAGATTTTACTCAAGAGTCCTACACAAATGAGTAAGCGGGCATCATGTAAACTGTTGGTATAGTGTACAGGGACCAGAAACACATCCGATCCTGATCAGTAGAGCTACTAATGTTACTAACATGCAGTTATGTAACAGGTATTTCTTTAGAACATATTGAGAAACAATATCAAGTAAACATGATACTATCAAGTAGCAAGGCAAGACAAACCCATACTCTCTCTGCCTCTTTCTGCTCGAAGGTGAGTGCTGTGGCTGCCACGAATTAGGAGTCTAGAGCAAGATGTCACTGAATTGAGAACACAATTAGGAAGGAGGTTTTTGCAAGATGAACAAGTTTGTACTCCATTGGCATGTGGCATTTATTAGATGAAGAAATAGGTATGAAGCAGGTTTCCAAGAGCACACAGCTATTCTTTGGAATTTCACAGCCACTTTGAGGCCCACTTCACACCCCTCCAACCCATCCTTCCCCCAGCATCTAAATAATCTGCTAGTAAAGTCTAGATATATACCCAAGGAGCCATTCAAAGGGAAACGCAATAGCAGAGGAGCTCAGTTACACAAAAGGAGAGATGTGGCTGAACCACAACTTTTCTGATTCACATCACTGCTTTCCCAAAGTTCAGAGCTGTGCTCTCTGAAGATAGTACAAGACTCAGAGTCACCAGGAACACAACTGTTTGCACAGCCTCCTTTACTTGAATGGTAACGACAAAGAAAAAAAAAACAAGAGGGAAAAGAAGACAAGAGTGGCTCACCAGAGTGCGTCCTGAGGTGTCCTGTGAGGGCGTCCCTCCGCCGGCAGGCATAGCTGCAGAAGGGACATTTGAATGGTTTCTCCCCAGAGTGCAACTTTATGTGCCTCAGCAGGTTCCCCTTCTGGGTAAAAGAAGCTCCACATTGGTTACAGTGGAAGGGGCGTTCACCTGAAGGGAATATGGAAGGGAGAGAGCTGTCAAGAAACATGGGAAAAGGCAGGAAGCCCATTACCTGCTTTTAGTACCAGTGCCATTCTACATCACTACATTCCCCACTACCACCATCACACAGCACTTGCTAAAATCTAAGGCTGTTTCTCTTGCACAGCAAGTAAAGCCTTCAATTGTCACTTGAGTTAATTGACGCATCTAGATTTTCTTAAAGTTCTTCACCTCAGGGTTTTTATCCTCCCTAAAAGATGAGCTCTACTCAAAATTTAGATTTGTAACTGTGGTTTTGTAGTATTTATCTCTATGGTTTTGCATTTATTTTTAGTATGGGTCTAATCCATATGAGTATTTAGAACTGATCCGAACAATTTGACTCAGACAAATGTTAAGGTCTTTGCTTCAAACCAAATATTTTGCTTACATTATACTTTCACTGAAATCTCTTTTAAAATTCTGCTTTTAATCTGAAGAGAAGCAATGCAAGCAAGGTTCAGGCCCACAAACTTTGGGCAGTAGCAAACACTGAGAAAAATCTTACATCATTAAACTGTAAAAGAAGCAAATTTGTGGTCTAAGTTAAGCTAATTGAAAAGACTTGCTTGATAAGAAAAAACTAACAGAAATTCTACACCTTAGCCTCTTCCTTCACCCCATGCTTTTACACACACACACACACACACACACACACACACACACACACACATCCAAAACATATTTTGACGTTAATTGTTTCTGCCCCAGACAGTGGGGATTGGATCCATAAAAGCAAACACTCTTTAAAAAAATACATCATTTAGAGGAAAAACTGACAAACTCACACAGGTTTTCTGAAATAGTGTCAAAACCATGCTCTATAGCTACATTTGTTGAAGACACTCAGTCTATTTCAGCATTCTTGAGCAGGCAGTCAGTTCTAATCATCTGCTTATGGCCCACTGCGCAAATCAATAGGGCACAAGCATATACTCCTGCTGGCCACTTGCCTGAGTGCTTTACTGCAGCTGGACTTTAGATGCTGAAATGTTTCCATCAAGTAAGGCCCTAATTCAACAAGGTCTTGAACATCAGATTTCAGATGTAACCACACTCGTTCACTTTTTCAGTGCATCACCTATTACAGAGCCTTAGACAAGTTCTGGTGGGACTTTCTGGGGTTGAATTCACTGGCCTGAAGCATAGATCTCATGAAAAACAAGTTTCTTTACTGTGATGTCACATTTTTTCAAAACCTTTTTTTTTGCTTTGAAATGATTGCTCCCTTGTTGGGCAAAAGTAATGCTATGTTTTCATCAAAGTAATTCATGTGTCTAGTGTAAAGTCCAAAATATGGCTGTAAATTCAAATCAAAGGAAAAGGAGTGAGAGAGCTCTTACTGATGTCCACAAGCAATTCTTGCTTCAGTGGTTAAAATCACTGCCAGCATTATGGTCCTGCCAGGAGGGCAGCAGAAGGCAGGTGTGCCATGTATATTTTTATATGCCATACCTCTGCAACTTCACATGCATGCGCTGGAAATCACATCTGAAAACTACTGCAGGTGCATTGAAAAAGATACTAAAGTTCCTACAGTCTTGCCAAGAACATTATAGAGTAACGATACAAAACCAAAGAAATCAGGGCATAAAGCTGCTCTTCTAATACACTGAACATGAGCTCATTGGAATTGATAAAGAGTTTGTGGCTTCCCTTTCAAACTCCCACACTATACTTAAAGGATCTGATTAGCCATTATCTTCTTTTATATCATTTCAAAATGTCCATAACAGACACGTAAAGAGACTGAACTAAAAAAATATATGTTTCTTTTTTTTTCTTTTTCTGTTTTGCTTTCGCTGTCTGAGAAAACAGGAAAAAACCCCTTCCTTTGACAAGTTTCTCAGTATTCAGGAATGATAGCTTCAGTTTCAGGATGACAACATTAAAGAAAGTAGCAAGTTTCTTACAAGTCTAAAGTCTTTCCTTTTACTTCTGCTGTATTTAAAACTATTCAGTTAATGTGTTTTACACACTACATCACCCACTTAACTTTGATATTTTGGAGGTCATGTATAAGCAGATATTATTCCTTGATAAACAGGTAGCTGAAGAGATGCCGAAAGCCTTCGATTAGGAACTCAAATAGTCAATGCACCACAGTTCAGTGGCAAAGATGACATGAAAACACTCATCACAAAGTCACTGATAGTCTGGTCCTCTTTTCCAACAGACAGAATGTGATACAATAGCACATTTTACCTTAAACAACCTTTGCATCTATTTAAAGACAGCATGAATTCATTTTTCCTACTGGCTTAATTCCAGGTAAATAGCTGCTTTGATCTGTTTGCTATACCTCTGTCCAATCATTTGATTCCTGCTCCTTGTGTAAGCAGCAGGCTTGTGGAATGACTGTTAATTTGTGTCACACCTTTGTGCTATTGATTAGTAGCTTTTACATTCAGCACAGCTAATCTGAGAGACCATTATTCAATAGAAGGTTGCATTAAAAAAAAAAAAAAGACTGAATAACATTGCTGGTTTTCCAGGAACCATGTTGCATGATACGTACTCCAGATACTGGCAAATCAGCCTTCTTTATCACTTCAGTACCTTGAGAAGATTGTTTTCTAAGTACTTCTCCTGTTGTCTTTTCCTAGAAGGTTTGTAAGCAGTTCTCCAGTGTTATTACTTTCTAATAATAACCTTGACATCCTTATTCACTTCCCTTATTCTCCCCTGGAAACTATAGGTTTTTATCCATAGGTAAAAATGTTCAAAGGGAACAGTCACTCATTAAAAAAATCTTTAAATACATTTCTTCTGTACATAAGTCCCTGACTGTGTTTAAAATGTTTTTCTGTCTTTGGAGGTGATGGTAGCACAGACATACCAGAAACTACAGACCTACTAAACAGGTGGCATACATTACTACAAGAGAGTAGTGACAATTATAAGAATGTTTCTTTCACCATCTATAGCAATGTATTTACCATTTTACCCTATATGCTTACACTGATTTAATGAAAGAAGAACTCTGTATAAGAAGAACATGTACTGAAAAGTGACTAAACAAGCTTCTGCTTTTCAGCACTGGAAACTATGTAACTGCAAAATACTTGTAGACTCAGTGTTAAATCTTTTTTTCTCTATAGCTAAAACAGGGGAGAAAACCTCAAACCTTAGTGATTAAAAAAAAACATTCTGAGTGTGGAGAGGGGGAGGAACAACTAACCAACCAAAAAAGATGTTTCTTTTCAACTGTGTATATAAGCTCTAAAGCCAGACAAAACCAAGAATGTCTAAAAAGCCTTGTTCTCCGGTGAAGGAAATTTAATTATCCAAAGTTACTATAGGAATGGACAAGGTAAGGTAAGCCAGAGCTACAAAGTATTACCTTTCCTAAAGGCTTAGTAAGACAGTTTGTGTCAGGGAGCAGCCCTTACAATTAATTAATTAAATAAATAAATCCATGGAGCTTTATCATTGTACAGTTAAATAAAGCATAAATTAAAAGGTACAAATTCAAATATTTACCTCTAAATTACAGTAAAATAGTGTTGGAACTTCACAGTTCATTGTTTAACATGCATCCATTACAGTTATGTCTCCTCTGGGAAAAATAATAATGAAATACTGCTGCTCTTTAGCTACACCAGTATCTAAAGTACACAACTTAACTTGTTGTTGTGTAAACAAATACTGAGATGAAAGGTGAAGGGGCCCAATGGAGTCAGGGCTATTAGCCAGACACGGACGGCCCTTTCATAAGTATCTTTAATATATGGCAGCTGGCTAGAGATTTCACAGCACAAGCTACAAACATTGTCTAGCTGATACAACCTGAAACCAGGCAAATGAACTGATTAATTTCCCACTAATAGTTTTCATATTTTACTGTATATATGTCAAATGTTATTTCTAAAAGCAAACCAACTCCTTTTTCTGCTTAATTGGAAGCTTCCCTGCACAATAACTCTCCTTTACCGCCTCAGCACGGAAGTACTGCGCAGAAGTTTCAGTATGAGTTATCCTTCTCTGAATCTTATACCAGTACAAAACACATCAGCGATATTTTCTGTATCAAAACAGAAATTTGACTGAGGACAAAGAGTCTTCAGATCTTGCAACAAAAGGAGACTTGGATTTTTCATAACCCTTGGCTGGTAACTTTTGTCCTGTTGACATCAAATGGAGTGACTCACAAAATAATGCAGTACTCCCCATTAAGATCAAGGTCTGGTTATTTCTACAGCAGTGCTCTAATCCCTTCCTGTGAGTGTTTTAATTACACTTAAAAAAACAACCAAAACAACGAAAAAATAAAAAACCCACAAAAACTGGTTTTAAAGTTTCTTCACAAAAAGAAGGAAAGCCAGGATGCAGTCTTCCTATACATAAGAACAAGGCCCAGTGGGACTACACTTAACATTTCTCCTGTCTAAATGTGTACCTAAAATCTTGGTCTTTTCTATTTGTTTGGTACATACTTTTGATATGCAAGGGATAGGTTAGGGACTTCTCAAATCAGATTTTTTTTTTAACGTCTTAATGCAAAATTACTATGCTCATGCTGCCATCAGGAAGTATTTGCTCCTACTAATAATATTGATTTTCACCCTTCCATAGAAGGCTTTTTAAAATATTCTGTTAAAATGAAACATTTCTCCTGATTCATCCGATAGTGCAACTGCTCTGATTCTGCTGTGTCCCAACAGTGCAAATGTAGCTGTGCTACCAACATACTGACACAGTGAGTTGCAATGTGCCTTTACCCAAGCCGGATACAGAGCAGTAGACTTTGTTCCATTTCTGTATTTGTTATTCTGGGGACTATCTAGCCTGCATACCTACTTATTGTTCCATCAGATTCACTTAAGAGGCTGCACACCATTTGAAATCACTGATTTTGCAGGGTTTTTTTTTGTTGTGAAAAGACTAATTCTAGATAACGTGACTTATTATAAAACAGTAGTGACAAATCTCTCATGGGAAATCCTGGGTGATTTCCAAGTGTCCTCTCTATAGAAATTCATGACTATATTGTTAAGAGAGAAAAATCCTTTAAATGAACTGGTAAAAACATCAGGAGTCTAGCTGCTGAGCGTTTTGAGTAGGAGACACTCCTATGCAGAGAGCAATTTAGAAAATCTAAACTCTCCTTCCTTATGCTTAAGTTGAAAATGAGACTTATGGAAAAGGTAGATTTAGGAACCTAAGTAGAAAACATCACTTTTAGAAATTTGGCCCTACAATTTTTGATTCAATGCCAAATTGATTCACAGTGCAAAAAATAAGTTACAAGTTACAAATTACAAATTAAACCAAATAAAATCTTTCTACTCAAAGAATAAGACACTCCAAACGAGTTAATTGTAACTTGCTAATATGATCGTTTGTTTAAACTGGTTCTTAGTTAAGCATAAAAGTATTTTATATTGAACAGCACGATTGATTCTTTCCTCTTTTCTTGTGTCCCAAAAACTTGAACTCTGCATGAAAACAGTATTCCAAGTTCTAGTGTTGTATATGCCCCATTATAATGCTATGGATGCTAAAGCAGAACTTGAGGATTTTCCTGATGGGTACCTAACATATTTTATAGACTTTATGGTACTAAAATGCACGTGGAGCATAAGCAAAGATCTGAGATCCTCCTGCAGTTGGCACCCCAAAAGAGTCTAAAAATAACCTATCAGCAGTCCAAAGAGAGAGTGGGGCAAGACTGCTATGCCTGCTGCATCGCACCCTGTACCCAGAGACCTGGCTTTGCTCTGCCACTGTCCCTCTGCATCCACACAGAGAAAGCATTTAACCTCTGGGTGTTCTTAAAACGAGGATGATTCCAGCCCTCCCTTAGAAATAAAAATCCTGCAGTGGACTAGATAAAGGACTAGACGTTACAGTGGAGAAAAAAAGCAAAAAAAACAATCTCAATTCACAGTGCAAGGGAAAACAACATGTGGACTTTACAGAGGTCAGAGGCGGCAGCATGGCCACACCAGCTGGTTTTCGCTTTACCAAAAATGAAGAGCAAGGAAATTTTAATTCAAGCCCACTAGCAGAAAGCCCAAAGAGGTGAGAAGTCACTGGAGTTCCTTTTCATTACCTCAGACAAATTGGATTATTGACCTTATCATCATCTTCTCTCCTTCCCTCAACATCCCCAAGCACCAGCCCCTGGAGTATCCAGTGGCAATATTATGTGACCAGTCATCTCCTGCAGTAACAAAAATCTCTGATAAAGAAGCTGCAACTCAGGACACGTGCTGTGGAACATGAAATTTGGATCAAAAGAAGATAGTATGGGAAAGAAAGACAATAAATCAAACCTGACACACATTTTTTTTCTGACACAAGGACATGGCACGTGAGGGAGGGAGATACCTCACTCACTAAAGCAGGGAGTGCATCACGCTCAATTTCCACATTGAGCATTTTATTTATTTTCTGTCAGCAATGACAAATAAATATAAAGGCCTTCTCCTGATGCCCATGCAGATTACAAAAACACTTCACCTGAATCATCAGTGTTTCAGAGAAACATTGCATTTGGCAGCATCAGATGAGCTGTGCCATGGACTCCGTGACGAGAGGTGTCACCGACCAAAGTATCTCTTCCACCACATGCACAAGGCTTATGCAGATCGGAAGGATAAATGGGAAATCCTCAGCTTGGTCTGTCACAGGCATAAGAGGAAATGGATGCTCCCGCACACGAGAATGAGAGATGAGACACTGAGCTCATCTAATCTGACCTCATCCACATCACAGATTATATTCCCTGTCTCTCTGTTTGACTGAACTACTATAATGTGGCAGGGAAGACAATTGCTCCTCAGGAACACAGCAAAAAATGGCTGGAGAAAACTGTGCCCCTTTAATGAGCATAACACAGTCAAATCCATATGGCACAGTTTCTTGCAAAGCCTGGGTCCCCAGTGTACAGAAACCCACACTTTCATCCCAGCATACATGCAAATTACAGCCTTTACTATGGACCACAGCATTTTGTGTGATTTACATAGAATGCTGACAGTTTTTTTGGAAAGGGAAAAGGACTTTAGTTTTTGCCAATGCAAACAACTGGCCAGACCATGCTTTGGTTGTGTACAGATAAAGAGGACAGTAAGGCGAAACATACTTAAATTGGCTTTGAGAGGTAAGGATTTACATGCCAATTGCATTAGCTGATAAAGAATATCATCCGTTTCCACTCACTAGGGATGACCTCCATTCCCTCCACCATTCTCCCATGGGCTGCAAAACCAGACTACCCACAGGTCAGGGCTCATTCCAGAGCTGGGGCCAGCCCATCACGTCTGGCTGCTGAGAAAGTGGCAATATATTTTAAAATGCTGCACTTCAAAAGATAGATACCAGTATGTTAAAAACACTCTTTCAAATCAAGGATGTGGAAATCCAAGCAAACTTCTCCTGTTCTAGACAGTGAGGTAGCAGTGCGTATTAAAAAACAAACAAAGGGTTGTGAGGAGAAATATCCCCCTGCGAATTTTGCCAACTGGTTTACCAAGTAGAGCACTGAGCTGTACATTAAAAGAAATGTCATTTCTACGTGCTTGAAGTCATCTGTATAGAGCAATACATCACAGTTCCCCTGCTCAGATGGGAAAAGTCAGAGCTCTATGAGGAATCAGCAGTAGCCCGAAGGTAAAAGCTACCAGTTATGCAATTCCTACCCATGCATCCACACATAGCCATCTTGTCTGCATGCATGAGATTTAGTTCTGTTCACTATGAATTTGTGTGTCTTTAACATGAAAAAAAGGCAGTTTGTCTGTATATAAATAATGCACTAGCTATTCAGTATCTCAAAAAATGCAGACCATTTAATTAAGTCCGTAGGTCTAAATTTAGCAGGTCTAATTTAGCTGATCAAGTTCAAGTACATGATGCACCTACAATACATATGCTCGGATATGTGCAAGCGGCAATGAAAACTTTTAGGGAGGTTGAAAGTTGAGAACTCGAGTCTGTTACATTCTCTAGTCTTTTTCCCTTTCCTAGTAATCAGATGTCAAATTGATAATCAAGATTTTGGTTCTCCAGCTGATTTTTTTCCCTTGTTGTAATTGCTGTCTAAAATCATGACTGCATCATAAACAATATTGCAATGCTTTGCATTACACATTTATGTTAAGTTATTATGAATACAACTTATATACAGGGCATTAACTATGTAATATATATTTATTATTCCTGTGTACAGAAATTCTATTGATTTCTTTCCCAGTGAGAGCACACTACTTGACTGCAAACTGACAAGTTTACTAAAGGATTACACAAAGTCTCTCCTACTCTACCTTAAAACCTCACTTTCCTTTTTATATATAAGCAGGCATCTCACAGCCAGTGTGAGTGTCTCATCCCATTATCTTTCTCAAAGCAGAGAAAGATAAAAAAACAAAACACCTTTAATTTTGTTCAAAAAATTATGAAGAACAAACACCTACTGAGGCTCCAACACAGAAACCTGTGCTTAACCTTAGTAAAATTTAAGTGCATATCTTAAGTATATATTGTAGCACTTTAAGTCACTTACATGTGCTTAAATCTCATTAAAAGTTAAGCACAAGCCTAAGTGCTTTTTTGAATCAAAGGCTTGGCCAGGTAGACATCTTCAAGACCAGGAAGCATCATCTTCTGGCACCATCTGTACTCTTATTCTGTTGGAAGTAACTGTCACTCGCTTTTGAGGAGCAGCAAAGGCCAGTGAGTATCAGCCTCTTGGGCACCTCAGATTTTCAGATTCACCAAAATTCCCCTGAAATTCCCTGTTTTGATCTCAAGGCTTCATCTTTCAGGCCCTGAAGACACAATCAGCATATTGTAATGGTTTTGTCTGCCTCTCGAATTCTCAAATCCATAAACCTAGTAAAGCTGTTTTGGTCTTGTAACGGTACCAAAAATAAGTCATAGGAGAGTGCAAACACTGAATAAGGTGCCACAAAAGCAGTGTCTAGATGGTGAGCACGAGCCAAGTGCTAGTGTCTGAGAGTAGTTCAGGTGAGGCTTCCCCAATGGAACTGTCACATGATGAGCAGCAAGTCTACCCTGGCATCAAGATAACTAGGTAATGAGTGTGCCTTGCAGGGTTTGCTGGGCCACCACTATTGTGCAGAGCCACTTGCAAAGGAGGTGTGAGATACCTAGGCAAGCTACTGGCATTGCCCACCTGTGAGCATCTGCAAGGGAAGACCATCTAACACTCACCTTAAAGGCTCAAAAGCCTTGCCCATACACACACATATAAACACAAACACATCCCTCCATGCCAAAGAATGACTCTCACCATCCTACCCATGGTCAAGAACAGTAAAAAAGGAAATTTCCAGACTTGCGTGCTGTTTTTAACAACCAAAGGCCTAGTATCTGTGTAAAGGAAGCATCATGTTTGCCAGAAACAGAGCATCACCAGAATTTGGAGAGCAAGAATCAAACCAACAAAGCCCATCTTTCCCCTCCCCAACGATCCCATGAACGAAAAGGGAAAAGAGAAGAGTTGTCAGGTAATATCAACATCAGACGCCACAGGCAGTCATCAGATTTTCTTTCAGCTGCTTACCAGTGTGGCTCCTTTTATGTACCATTAGCACATTGGGCCCAATGCAAACCATGCCACAGACGTCACATTTCAGTTTACCATTCGGAAGCCGGATTCCTCCCTCGCTTGATAGCTCCTGGATCTTTCTGTTATCCGCCATCTCGTTACTCTCAGTGAGGGGCTCTTCCAGGCTGTTTCCTTCATCATGAGCCCTGATCTCATCTTCCTGACTCAGGGGCTTCCTGTCACATTCCTCATCACTTTGCATTTCTAGCTTTACTGAATTTGCTGAAATAAAATAAAAAAAAAAAATTAAAAATTAAAATGGTGTATTTTCTAAGTTCCCAATCACTAATATCATGATAAATTTCTACTGTTATCAGTATTAAAGCACAGCCTTGAAGCTCAAACCAACATGAGGGCCTCGTGGTAGAGATAGCACCACAAGTTGCAACTGCATGTTTCTTCAAGGCCTTGTTTGGGTTTTTTTTTGAAAAAAAATTCTAATTTCTATCCCTATTTTACAGCTTGGAAACTAAGGCACAGCATGATCCAAAGACCTACCAAAAGCTGCAGAGATGCAGCAGGCTTAAGAATTGACCTCCTGCTTCTCAGCTTGAAACACAGGAGCTCCCTTCCTTTCAGGTCACAAGAGTAAAGGACATAGCCACAGATGCTTCCTTCCAGATCCCTCCTGCATAGTGCACCAAGACACAGGGTTTCCAAAGACAAGAGATAGCACTGCCACAACTCATGGAAACAAGCACCCTTTGCAGGCAGGATCCTTCCAAACTCAGGGACCTAGTGAAGCCATGTCTGTGTGCTGTATTGATTATCTCCAAAACACCCTGCCTGCATGGGTAGGTTTCCTGATGGAGAGGAGACCAATCTCTGGATGAGCCTCCAGGGCTTTTTTGCTACCATTTTTTGACTCATGTAAATGGGACACTGCCAAGGCAAACATGTCTGAAGCAAGACCTATGCTGCTGGCCCATTTATATTTGCAAGTGAAACAAGCATAGTTGAAGATCTTTCATATCTGCCTGGTTAAACTGATGGTCTCACTGATGATTTGTGTGATCCTCGGGTCACAGGATAAATCTCCTCTATCAAGTGCTTGTAAGATCAGAAAATCTTTAAAGAGAAGAAACACATCAGGCTTTTTCACATGGAGGTGTTGGTGCAGGGGTGTTCTAATCACCAGATACCCCCATTTCAATGCCTCATTGACTGGTTGAAAGTACTGAAAGGCCTGTCACACTCTCCATCACACTGTCAGCCTGAAGGCAAGCCCACGTGTCTGCTTGCCTAAGCCTTGATCCTGCTGAGGGGTTTTAAAAGGAGGTGATTCAGCCTTCATATCTAAGCAGTCTTTGACCTCCGTACTAAGGCCACTAGCACGAGTGCCTGTGACAGAAGCGGACCCAGCGGGCAACCGCATGCCCTGGGCCTGGCCAATGTCTCTGAACCCTGGCTAGGTTTGTCCCAGAGCAGCCATCCAGGAAGGTCTTGTCCTGGAACACAGTGAGAGAGTTAGGCATGTGTCTGATCACTGTGAGGCATCACAGGTTCAAACAGTCAGCCAGGTAATGTCAGAAGAACAAATCCTACTACTTAAGACTTCATTCTTCATCCTCCTTTCTCCTCCTTCTCCAGAATTTATGGTTAAATATAAGGTTCAGAGATTGATATTGACATTGCAACGCTAAATCACTGCTGACACTCCTAGGCAAAGCATAATGAACAGGGCAAAGGCACCAGAGACCACGCAATGGTAAAATTTTGCCTTTTAATCGTAAAATGGTTGAAACACCCGCTCCACTACTTGTCAATGCCCTAACGGGAGCTAAAGAATGAAAGTACTATTAGGGCAAAGCCCATCCAGAGCAAGGACACAGCCATATCAGATCACAGAAGACTAGTACAGCACAGGCACTGTCATCGAAACATTCTGTAACTGAAATACTTTAGTGCCCCACTTATAGAAAGGAATTAATATTATTGTTGCTGCAAATATGCATTTATTGATTGAAAAAAAAAAAAAGGAAAAAAACAGTACAGACTGAGAGCTTGACCATGACCCAGCCCCAGACAGTGCCAGCAACAGCATGGGGCTGTGCTGGCCTGGGTGTCAGACAGACATCTCCATCTCCATCCAGCATGGTGGAAAAGCACAGTCTCCTTGCAACAGCTTTCTAAACCTGGTACCAATAGCACACATGGATGAAAATACACAGATGAAAGCAACCCCTTGCACTCAAATTTGCCTGTGAAAGAGACACCCTAAGCTTTATGTAATTGCAAATCACTCCCCAAGGATAAGAGAACATTTCTCTTAATAGCTGCTTCTGCAAGGCCACTGCTACCTCAGAAAGGGAAAGAAGAAAGAGATCAACAAGAGGCTGTTTGCACAAGGAATGTGAGAAGGCCTGGGAAGCCACTTGATGCTTATGCAGAGCCCAAGGTACTGTGGGTGGCACAGCCATTCCCAGACCCGTGACCAGGAGAATGGACTCTTGGCTGAGGGTCTGGAAGAGTGAGAGCTCCACCAGCTCTGCAGGCTGGCAGGGAGAAAGCTGAGGTCCTAGTCCCACCTCTCTAATGGCAAGCACACGTTAGTGATTTATGGGCAGCCCACTTTCAGAGCTAAAGGAATGGCAGTTGTCTCTAATAATAGTAGCCTTTTGGGATATTCAGCAAGTCTGAGAATAAATGGTCTGCTGTCTTCAGGAGCAGGATTTAATACAGTTGGCAACACAAGTAGCTATGACAGAGCCAGAAATAGCGCCCAGTGCTCCTCACCTAAAACCCCAAGTTTCTGCCACAAGCCTATGCACTTTCCACGTACAGTAATGCATAAAATAACCAAAAAACCTCATACCAATCATGTATATTTATATGTACTCAGAAGAAAGACAAATCCTTGTATCTTGCATGTCTTCTTATGTACATAAATTTTTGTCTCTATTTCCCCAACAAGGAACAGTAAACACTTGATGGCAGTAAACACTATGCACCACAAGCTCCCATTCAAGTCTGCGGACTGCTGTCTGCTCAGAGCCTACCGACTGCTGCAAGAGTCTACAAATTGGAAGATCACGGACTTCATCTTGCCATTCTGCTGAATCATGGCTTTTATCCAGCAGGATAAACAGCACAACAAAACAAAGTGAGTTGTTTGCTGAAATGTTACTGTCCTAAACACCCAGCACTCCACAACTCCTGCAAATGTATCCCACAAAACGTAAGTAATTCATGCTGCATCTTTCACAATGTCCCAGCTATTCTGCAGAGTTGTACAGACTGTTCACTTTTCTTGCTTCCCTCACCTTCACACACACAGAGAACACTGTTGTCACCATTTTCAGAACCCTCTGCTAGCTCTTGTTGCTGCGAGAAGGTTTCCTTCAGCTGGGACTAGTTGCATGTCTCCAAGGAGGAGAGCACTGGTGCAGCAGGTTACAAGGATCTCCTCAGCTGGTTACAAGGGCTTTTGCTAATCAGGTCATCTCTGCTGCCTTACATCATACTGGTGTACGTATTAGGCTTGCATGGTATATGCACTTAAACTGCATACAGTTTGTTTTCTCTGTTCTCAGACAGCCTTTGAAACTACAGTAATTTTGTGGCATTGTCTTTGTTTTCAGGTACATCCACAAACTCACAGAGCATAATGAACTCTACTGCAAAGAAAAAAGAAATATTCAAGGGATGCTTATGGCTATCCTGCATCATACACAAGTCTCCAAATTTCACTGTGGGTTCCCTTGCTTTTCTTGTTCACATGCTTGCTAAAAGTGGCAGGCTTTCCCATTCCTTGGCAAAGCAAAACATAAAGAAGTAAATGGAAAAAAAAAGATTTTTTTGGCAATTTTCCTAAAAGTCATAGCAAAAGAGATAGCAGGGATAAATTGTAATTCAGCTTGCTGCAAAAGCATGAACTTAGGAAGTCGATTTCCCTCCAGTTAATACAATTTCCTTCCACTTGGTTCCCAGTATAGCTCAACTTGTGAGAAAAGTCTCAAGCAGCCACAAAAGTTTGTACATATGAACACAAAGCTAACGATGCATATTCACTAGACCACACAGCAATACTTTTTTCCTTTTTATTTTTCCCCCCTGCATCAACCAGCTGATCCCAAATCACACTTTATCCTGAGTGGCCAAATTGAATACAATTATTGTTAATTAAACTGTAATTCCCTGTTAAATAGTATTTTTGCAAGTTTTCAGTACCAAAATATTTCCTTCATCCACAAATTAGTATAGCTACAAACCAGAGGTTGGAAGATCCACCTAAGAAAAATACCCTTACTACTTCATTCTCCATCATGGAAATTTGTTTCCTTTAAAAAATGAGATCTGGGTGAAAAAAAAACCCAACAAACCTCTTGTCTTGCTGAGAGATTTGATCTCCAGGTGAGGTGTAAATCAAAGCACTGGTCATCTCTTTCTTAAGCAAGCAAGCTGGAGTTCAGTTTCTACTCCACAACAAAATTCCTTCTGTCCAACACACCAGAGAGGAATCAGCAGGACTGTGTCACTCTGTCTCCTCCACTGTCTGCTGTACTAGGTTGTTGCTTATTTTATCTGTGGCCTTGGAAAACCAGGCTGGCCACTGTCACCAAGGGTTTGTGGTCTCGAGCTAGCGGTTAGCCTTTCCTGGCAGCAGCTATGCACCACCAGCCTCTTCCTGCTGCCCCCAAAGCAGCAGAAAAAGCAAGCCTGAGCCCTCAAACCCTCCTGCGCCTCGTCCCCCATGCCTCTTCTCTTGCCAGCAGGAAACAGAGCTTTGGCCCAGCTTCAGATACTCATCCTTGAGAGGTAAAATTAAAATCTGCCACCCCCAAAGAGCCTTGGTGTGGTTCTGTGGGCGAATGCAGCGAAGGACATTTCTCATCTGGTAATGGGGAGCAGGTGGTACACTAGGTCTCCTGGTGCCTGCTGCAGATTCCCTGTCCAGAACACAAGATAATGCAACATAATGTTATCCATCTTTACTCCAGAATGAGAAGCAATTAAGAAATTGTTACTTCTCTCTGGAAAATGAGACTGTTCTAACTACTGCAGCACAGAGTCAGGGAGCTCTACAGCACAACCTTCTGTGTATTGTCTTGTCAATGGTTAGTGACACTGCCTATTTTAATTATGAACTTCTTCTAGGCGGTGGATTAATAACATCACTAATTGGCAGCTAAAGACAAATAGAAAATGACCCAGTTTCTTGAGTGGCTTGAACCTGGGTACCTAGTTCGTAAGACTCGGATATGAAGTGTTCCTATACTATTAAATGCTCTGTTTCTATACTTATGAGAAGCACTCAGTAATGGGGAGTGGAATACAGTTCATTTAAAAAACTGCAATAGCAAACCAGTAAGTGTTTTGTAAAATGAAAATTAAAGACAGAGGAGAGAACTATTCTGTCTCCACAGATTTTGAAAATTCAAGGTAAGGAATGCCAAAAGCTGTAAACAATGAGCCCTGACTCTTGTTCAGTCTAAGAGCACTCTGGTAGTAAAAAGGGTCCTTAAAGAGGTGTTTACACCACTCCAAGAACTGTAGTGAGACTTTAATGCATGTTTACACATACTTTCCTCCTGGAATAGCATAAAGTGGTCTTAGTGAAAAGAAAACTTCATCTCTGAGTTTCTTATTGTTAGTAGAATTTGGCTTTTAATTTGCAAGGCTTTTCAAGTGTGTTTTGCCTTAATTGTGATCTATTAAATGTGTAAACAAGGGAGCACCAACAAATCTTCCCTTTTTAGAAAGGCCAGCATACAAAGGTTGAGAATGCCAGCCAAGCAGCAGAAGAACCAGGCAAAGAATCTGCTCTGTTGTTGCCTCAATAGCCACAAAGTACTTCGCAAACAGGCTGACACTAAGAAGCAAATTAGCTGAAAATTATATTTAGTTCCCCCCCAAAAAACCCAAACAGGCCTCCCCTTCTCCCCATGCTGCACTGATGCAAAGCAGGTATTGCTCCAAAGCTGTGTAGGTGCAATGCCGAGGAACAAGGAAAGCCAGGTCTGCTCAAGGTATTGGCAGGCGCATCTGCAGCTTCAGGGTTGATAATCATGATCTTCGCAAGACAGGAAGATGTCTCTCAAATGACACCTGCAGGCAATCCTGCACTAACAACACTGTAATGGAAAAAGCTTCAGTTGAGGGTTAGAAAGGTGCGTTTCAAGGGAGCCAGTTCTGCTTTCACAGTAGATAGAGGCTTTCTGGAGGCTTAGAAAGAAGTGAAGCTGTATCTGTATGGAACAAACGAGGGTAAATGTCACCTGCAAAGAATGGGAAATTACCCAACTCCTCTCTCAAGTCAAAAAAGAGGCCTAAGCAGGGCCTCTTACATTACGCATGGGCATTTCTGATGCTGTGTGTCAAATTTGTTTATCTCAAGCTGCCAAAGAGTCAGCTTTTGGCCACAGAGAAAGTGCAAATCTTACATGGTGACACCATGTTGTCATGGTGACCTCGACTGGGTTATGTCCATTCATAACAATGAAATCAAACCAAATATTTTATAACTTGTAAAAACAAGATGGAAAAAGAAAGATTTAGAAGCTTTGTGCTGAGTCCTTTTCTGCCTTCTACAAACAGGATTCTTCAAGCCCACATGGAGGTGGTTAATACGCCAGAAATTCAGTGAGAAATGATCATCCTATTTAGGCATCCTTAGAAATTTTTAGTTTTCACATTGAAGAATCTCAGTTTAAGCCTGTTACCTCTGAAGTCAATTTAAACTCTCACTAAATGCAACAGAATACTTATTTCATGTCTTCTGGAGGTGGTGTGTGCAGTAAGTGTAGACTAACAGGTCTGTTACACCCAAGTTTAGCTTAAATTAGGATGCAGTTGAATAGCTAAGCCAAGCTTCAGCCAGGCTTTAGCTGACACAAACCATGGTTGCCATCCTCTCATTTCCCGACCCTTCCATCTTTTATACTGGTACCAGTGCTCATGGAACTGGGTAGTAAAACTAACCTTCCTGAGAAAAATCAACCATTTTCAATTGGATCAGGCCCCTGATCAAGCATGCTGTGCCATCCCAAGAACCATCTTTGGCTGATGCAGAGCAGTACCCCGGATATCACTGCATGCTTTCACAGCAGCAATGGTTTTAGGTGGCTTCTCCCGGTCCAGTTGTCCATGGCCAGACACAAGGAATGAAGCAGCAGTGAAACCTGTGGAACAACTTTTATGCTCAAATGGCTATACAAGCTTATACAAATATTAAACTGAAAATGGCACAGTTAAAGTTGGAAGGGCTTTGATTTAAGCACATAGCATCCCAGAAAGTGCAGCATTAAGACCTGAAGTTTCTTTTCCGTCACAGGAACAAATTCAATGATCTTTCAGTTACATTCAGTGAAAGCCCTGCTGAAGTTCAAAAGCAGAGATGCTGAGCAAGGAGTACCTTGGTATAAGTAAGAATGGCAGCATCTACATCAGAATTTTCCCAGCCTTTAGGCATATCTGTTTGCTGAGAAGTCACGCTGCATACCTCCATCTGACAGGAGTAAGAACTCTTAATTGAATATATATGATTGTTTGGTGTTGCAAGACTCTTCTCCAGAAGGACCTCAGGCCAATTTTCATCCACAAATGCATCTATGCAACACGTACTTAAGACAAGCAAGAGTCATGTATTCATATCTCAGGGTAGGAAAAGCAGTCCTGATGATCCATCCCCCTCCTTCCTTTTTTGCCTATATTTACAAAGTAATCATGGTGCCCAATTATTGTGCTTAACATCATAAAAGGTTTCTGCTGATTCCCTATAGGTGCAAGGAAGGGCTCCCTCACACCCACAGCCCCCTGTCCATTTAAAATGTCAGTCAGAACCTGACCCCCGTGAAAGATGAGTGGGACACAGCAGTAGGTGCCTCCTAGCTGCTGCTCCCTCAAGATAAACCAGTTATTAGGCTTGGACTTCTGGATTTTTCTCTAAGGTCAGATTAGGATCAATTGTTGGATATCTTTTTAGTTCTTCTGCAAGTTTTAGGTATGTTTTGACAGAGTGAGAAATAATATTGGTTTTTTTCTCCTCCTTTTTCTGTTGCATGAAACATGTTTTTCTGATTAAATGACATCAAGGAAACTTTTTGCCTATATGCAACACCTGGTCAGCCTTTGTGCCCGCCCTGCTCTCTCCTGACGCATGCCCGTAATCACTGAGACTTTCTGCCTTTGTCTTAATGACCTCAGGCTTCTTGTAGAGGGGCAAGGGATGCTGGGGAGGGCTGTGGTGCATAGTAAGTGTTCTCCAGGGCCCCTTTTCATTGTAAACTTTTATTTTGCAGTTACTGTGAACTGCAGGAGGGTTTGGTAATGTGGGTGGTCTTTCACAGCCCTTTCCCTTGCAGATCTAAAGCAAATCTCTTACTGTCTGCAACATACACGTTAAGTACTGTCAGTCTCTCCTACCACAGCTCCTTTTTACTTCAGTAGAGTTATTTCTGATGTGCAGTGGAAAGCAGAGACAAGAAGAAAAATAAAATCAGACTCAGTCCGGTAGTGAAACATTGTCTCTCAAAACATCAAGCTATGAACACTTTTTATTTTTAAGACTGGTTCACATTCTAATAAAGAAGCACAAGGAACATGTACTCATTGAGCAACAACCCAACATTCACCTCTACATGAATTTTCTAAGAGGCTGCTAAGAGTGCTATACAAACTAAAAGTTTTTAATGGAAAATAATGACAAACTACAGCTATATAGGGAACATCTCTTATAAACAAAGTGATTTATAATATCTATTTAAAGTGACCAAAACTTCATTGCTCTCTCATTGTCATCTCTGCTTCTTAAAAAGTGCATGACTTCCTAAAATGCTTTCCAACATATGCAAAGAGTATTGTAACAGTAATGATTATTTCATTTATAAAGAACTTTCCATTATTATTTCCATTATAAAGATTCATTTCCATTAGGGATCTGCAGTATGGAATTACTTTCCTGGGTCTGGGCCAGGTACTTTGCTTCATTTTCTGGCATTTTTATCACTAGAGACATTATTTTAAATAAGCGGAAAGCTTTCATAACAAAGTGACACCTTTGGTTCATTCACAGCTTTCAGGAAAAGATGTATTTATTTTTAATTATATAAACTCTAAATCATTTAAATGCAACCTGACATAGCCATGTCGTCCTCCTCCTCTAGAGGCGGCAGCTCCCCTGACTCATCAACCCATGGAAAATCATAGGATAAGCACCTGCCACAAAAATATTTTTTTCATCTCTGTCATTACATTGTAAAAAGGAGATTAACCACAAAATCTGATTCATTTATTTATTTGAGTCAAAGACTTCTCTGCACCCATGGAGGCAGGTATCTGATGCAAAGAAATGGACAAATCACCAGGTACAGGACCACTTGCAGTCCAGGATGATTGCAAACATCTGAGCACAGGGACTTTTTACCATGCATTTGCTCCATCACAGTCATTGCTATGTTGGACTCCATCATGACTGAAGGAGGAAAAAAAACGGGGAAAGTTGTTTTGCCTCACCATGGTATGACTACATAAAGTTAAAGGGAGACTCTTAAAAACCAGTGTCTTCATAAATGCTGAGCTCTGTCAGCACAGTGCTGCTTTGAGACATGTATATTTACTCAAGACAGATGAAAAAGCTGTCTTTTTTTTCTTCACTGATTTCAGATAGCCAACAAGGATCAGGATTTGGGGATCTGGGATCTAGAGAGACCCACTCACAGCTCAGAGATCCCAGCACGATTGAATCCAGAACATTAAGGTAGGAACAAAAATTCATCTACAATCTAAAGATGCATATGAAAGGGCTACTCTAAGAATCAGACACCGACAGTATAAGGATGGCAGAATCTGGTTTAGTCCCTTAGCTTTTTCAAATTTAAAAGAAGGGAACGGCTTATAGTAACTTTTCACTTTCAGAAGTAATTTCAAGAATCTGGATCTGCTTAAACCCCAAATTTAATATACTAAAACTGGGGGGAGGATACCTCTGTTGTCTCCTTCCCTCAACTTTAAACACATGAGCTACTAAAGCAGCAAGATATTTAAATGGCTATTCATTCTATTTTTTTTTTAAACCAGTGCTAGGCTTTCACCTGTATCATTATTATGTAGGCAGTGACAGATGGCAATGGAAAAATATAAAATAACTCTTAGAGTATTAACTTTTTTCAGTACCGTATGTGTCAGATTCTTTAGCATAAATAAATGGCATTACACAGTCTCATTAAATCTATACATCTGTGGAGTAACTTGCAATTTATGGATATTTTCTGACACAATGTTCAAACCAACAGGTTTAGCTCACATGTTTCTTTTCTCACTATGCCATCTCCAAGTCACCAGAAAAGCAAACAAAAGCAAAACCCTCCAGTAAATATTCTTGAATAATTCTATGAGAAGATTTGCTATTCATCATCTACACATATTTAAGGGGATAAGAAGAGAAGAAGGTGGTGGGATCATGAAAGAAAGGGGCTGAAGGGAGTTGGCAAGGAAAATAGATAATTAGCTACCTAAAAATTTACATATCTAACAAGTAAGCAATGTTTCCTCAAGTGAGATTATAACAATAAGAGTGGGGACACACCATACATTTTCTCATATCAACCACTTAAATGCCAAAAGCACTCACTGCATTTGCACCATAGCACTCAAGAGCACTGAGCAGATACCCCCCCACTGACTGCTCAAAAAAGAAAGGACCAAAACTCAAGCTGGAACATTTCAGACTGCTGAGGAGGACGTACAATGCACCATCACTAAACAAGCAGAAAGATGCTGCAAAAGACTTTGAGCACCCCTTGGTATTATTCCAGAAGAGTCAGAAAGATGGAGACATAACAGATTCATAGACTGAAACATCTGATACTTCTTCAGGGGCTATGTGCAGCTATCTCCCAACCACATACAGCCATGCACACAGCCACTCTGATGGACCGTAGAACTATTTCATTTGGTTGGTTTTGGTTCACTGTAAAGCAGTGTGTGTCCTTTATTTTGTTAAGGGTCTGAGATTGGGCAGCAATTTGCCTTGTTCTACCTTCTGCAGTGCAGGTTACATGGTGAGAGTGGGGATAGTGCTCTTCCTGGGGCACAGGGCCCCAAAGATGATGGGATGAGAGGAGAGGGCTGGCTTGTACGCAATCTCACATCTGGGAGAGCTCCCAGGCCCTACCTCCATTCACCCTTAAGCAGGAGTAGGGCAGTTGTGGGGACCTCGTAGCTGCTATAGTCTGTCACAGTTAAAAAAATCTCCTTCAGGGCAACAAACTGTCTTTGAGGGCCCTCTATTTAACACAACAGTGCACTGGTCCAGGCTAATGCAACAAGACGCAGCACCATGTACTAAGTATCCACCAAAGATGTCAACAGAAAAAAAAAAAATTCATAAACACAGCCATAGTCAATGAACAAATGCTTTCCACAGAGGAGCACAACAACCCTGTAACTACATTCTCGATTGCTGTTTCCAAAGATGCCTCTTTTTTCAACTCCTGTGATAGCAACTTTGGGGATGTTCTCCAAAGAGCTCCAATGGATCCAGAGAGTTGATAATACCTCCAAAATATCACACAGTATTGAGAAACACTCCTGCCTGAGCATCAAGTCACATCTAACAGACAAACTAAAACCTCATGTACGTGATAGAGTCCCACATTGGCATTAGTAGTAACTTCTGCACATCACCCTTTTGTCTCCTTGGGTAAAGGATCTGTTGGGAGCTATTTACGTACTGGCTCTTTTCCTCTAGGAGGAGCTGGTATCTGCCTAAAATTAAGATTCCTGACACTTCCTACGATGAGGCCCTGTTTTTACTTGCTTATCACTTTGCCAAAAACAATTGAGGCTGAAATTTATAAGCAATATTGTAATTATTTTGTGTGTGAAGCCGCAAATCAAAACAGTTCACCTGGCTCTGACAGAGAGGTCAAGAGAAACCACCACCACAGGTTCTTAGTGTTCAGGTAAGGTGATCCAAGATCCTTTAAACTAAAGAAGCCTACTTTTCTATGGATTTTACCCACAGTCTATTTTAAGCCCTCTTTCCTTGCAGTAAGCCCAACTGTGGTACCTGCTGTCAAACAGAACAAGTAACATCTGAGTTCCACTTGCCTTTCCCCTCACTAATGAAGGCCAGTAATCCCAAGAGATCCTCTGATCATGGCTCAAATTTTATTTTATAGGTACAGTTCTTTTACTGTATGAGTTCAAGAAAAGTGAGACTCACAGACATGAAACATCACTTACATGCCATGCTTTGTTTTTGAAGGTGGGTCATGTGCATTTAAAAATCATGACTCACTGCATTGAAAAGAAAAAAAAAAAAAGAAAGAAAAAAGAAAGAATTTGGCATCCTAAGAGCCTCACTAAAGCTCTTTGAAGTGCATAATTCCATCACCATACTGTACATAGCACACAATCTCTGAGGGGTAATTATCCATGGATTGGAAGTCAGTGTGAATATACACACAGCCAGTCAATAAGATGTTGTGCTTGCTACTGCTTCTCTTTTTTTTTTTCTCTCTCTCTTTTTTTTTTTTTAATCAATTTTAATTGTTGTGGATCTATTTCTGCTAATAAAAGAGAGTGAACCAATTCTGGTCGGATAGATTTCTGTATACGGAAAATGAGTGAGCAAAACATGTAAGAGTACTTACTGTATTACCAGAAATATTTATAAATGGCTTTTCCCTTCCTTGGCTGGCAGAATATCAAAGCACTGAGGAAGCAGCATGGATGGCTTCGAAAGGGATGGAGAAAGTAAAAGTCCACTCGACCATCAACCTAGGAAAGCGATGCCACAGATCTACGGCAGAAGCCCAGACTGGAACTGCTTTTACAGCAACATCTCCCCTCTTGTCAAAGGGCTAATGCTACTCTGAGAGCAAACAGTATTAGAAAGGATCACAAATGAGTCTCTACAGGGAATCCATAATGTGTCTACTGGGTTGTGACAACGTATGAACTGGAGACCCAAGGCCTTTTGTAATTCAGTTGTGATTCTTGGGCCTGTCAGTCATTCCAGCTGAGGACAACAATATTCTCTGAAGGTTCAACATCTACGTATACCAAGACCAACTCAGACTCTATGGGCTTAACCATACTGCAGCCTTCTCTACGCAACACAGCATTAGCACAATGTATTAGGTGTATTTTTATCAGCAAAACAAAAATACAGAGATAACCACATTTTCAAGAAGCACACAGAAAATCTACCCTGTCCTCATGTGAGAAGTTGGCTGAGAAAGAAAGGATGTGGCACCACAAGCTCCTGCAAATAAGGTTTCTGCAGAGATACACACACACAGATGTAACAAGATGCAGACATCCAACAAGAACACGTGCTTTTGCATAACTCATACCTGCACACAGACTAACAAGGCTTCCTAGAATTTGATTAACCAAACACACACTCTGAACTTTGTCCAACGTCATGATCTATTCTCACCTGTCTCACTCATGTTAATGGAAAGGCATTCAGGCCAACTGCAGCCTGCAGATACAGCTGGCGGGAGAGGAGCACCCAGCTGTGCTGCTGTGCTCCTCACTGTCCCTGTGCGTAGCCAGGTGTTTGTAGTGACAGTGAGGCTCTGGAAGCCTTCTGAGCCTGCTGTTCCTTCCCATTGGTGGAGAACTGTAATAAGGTGCACCACTGCCCATGTCAGCTTGATGCATGTGAAAATGCCTGGGGGTCCTGATTCAGTGCAATACTTAAGCAATCACTGATCTTTAACGTTAAAGTCAACAGAACTTCAGTACATACATAGGTAATTACATGAATTCATCATTGGGCTGAGCAAGCATGTTCCAGGTTACAAAAGCAATGAAAGGACAACATGCAGGAAGAACGAAAAGCCTTCAGGAAAGGATTAGTAGTGTCACAAGTTAAACATCTCCTCCCTGATGACATACAGGATCTGGCCAACTGTGCAGACAAGTAAGAAGGCTGTAGCATAAAGTTAGAAATGGTAATAGCTTCTCCAACTACTGCCTATAGTTGCATTTCAGATAACAAATGCAGAATACTAATGCACAATAAGCAACAATTTAATAGCTCTCATGTATTGAAGTGTTAGAGGTTTTTCAGTGTTTAACTGCACTACATTTCTACAGCAGACTTCCTATTTGGCCATTTTAACATACCTAGAAGATTTAAAGTGTAAGAAATAACAATAAACTTCTCTCCTTAATCAACCTCTGAAACCCTGAAACTCTTGTATTACAGTTCTAAAAATCCTAAGGTAGGATAGCTATAAGCCAATAGCAACATGCTGCATTAACAGTCTACTGAATTACAACAAATAATGTAGGACCTAAGTGAGAACTTCACCCCACTATTTTAAAAATAGATAACAAGAGTTTGGTGGCAATATGAAGTCATTTTGGTTATATAGTAATAAGTAATCTACCACTAGTTACATCCAATCTTGGTCTTTTAAAAAACAAACATTATTTTAAAAATTGTCTTAATCCATGCTAAATACACAAGTTCCTCAGATGATTATGTCTTCTTGTAACTACAGGAAATATCAAGAATTTACAGTAGGCCATTGGTGCACCCTCGCTCACAGCAAGCACAATGCAGTTCAGCACCTGCCAAAATAATTGCCAAGCAAGGAAAAGATAAAGATATAAAACAAATTTATTGGTTATCTAGCGGCCTTTACATTAAATTTTCTCTTGTGACATTCTCATCAAGTGTATGTACCTGCATAATTCTACTTGCCGATCAGAGCCGTGCCAGATTCAACTACTACGGTGCCAAATTTGACCTGAGGGGTTGAGGAAGGCAGCATAAATACTCCCAGGTAGGACATATAAGTTTATATATCACATACAATGCTTCGTTTATCTGTATTCACGTGCACAGTGCATCCATTGACTTCCTTTAATGTTCTGGATCATTCATAACCACCGTTATCCGTGTGTAGATGCTCAACAGTCTTTGGAGAAGTGACTTACTCATAGAAGCAATGCCTTGCTACTATTCTGTTATCAAGTTTCTGGGGCTTTAGGATCATTGGCTTCCTTCAAGATATCATCAACAGGGGATTCCCACTCTAAGGTGAGAATAAAGCGCATACTGTGAGACAGAGCCCAAAATGCTTAATGCTTGGAGCTTTATTTTACACAGCTGCACCTTGCACACAAGGAGGTGGAATATTCCAGTCTCTAATTTTCTTGTGGTAGAAACCATAGGAAAAATTAAAATTTTTGCAGTGATTACTGAATAAAAAAAACCAGCATATACAAATAATGATTTGGGTCAAAACCAGAAATGTTTTGTTTGCTATGAAAATAATTTGAGTTTACTGGATATGTTTATTTGAGCAGAAGAATCCTAGAATCATTTTGGTTGAAAAAGACCTTTAAGATTATCAAGACCAATCGCTAACCTTACACTGTCAAGCTCATCAGTAAACCATGTCCCTTAGCACGTCATCTATGCATCTTTTAAATATCTCCAGGGATGGTGACTCCAATAACTCCCTGGGTAGCCTGTTAAACAACCCTTTTGGTGAAAAAGTTCTTCCTAATCTCCAATCTAAACTTCCCCAGGCACAATTTGAAGCCATTTCCTCTTGTCCTGTCATTCATTGCTGGAGAGAAGAGAGACTGACCCTTACCTCACTATAACCTCCTTCAAGGTAGTTGTAGACAGTAATCATGTCTTCCTCTCAGCCTCCTCTTCTCCATGCTAAACAACTTCAGTTCCCTCAGTCATTCCTCATAAGACTTATGCTGTAGACTGTTCAAATTAAACATTTCTGAAGTTGTATAAGCTCCCCCTTTCAAGTGCCAACCCTTTTGAGCCGCAATACATAATTTTGAAACAAAATGAAAATATTTCCTACTTTAAACCTTCAAAAGCCACTTCAATGTTGGTGAAACGTTTTCTCCCCCAACATGTTCATTTAACTGGACTACAATTTTATTCTGGTCCTGCTCACAAGTTGCCTTTTTTTGACTAATTTATTACAAGTAATTTCCACTTAATGGTTTCCACAGCAAGCTCATTCCCAGCAGGCTGCAAACCAGTCTCTCAGTCTTCTGCATCAGGAACAAAGGAGGCATTGAAGGCATTGAAATCAAGGAATTTCAGAAATAGGCATTGTTTAAAATGAAATATTTTTTTTTTAAAACCAAACATCTATGTGTCCTTAACTTTATGATGGCATGGTTAAACAATATTTCATTCAGAAACCTGGTTCCCAGCCACAACAGCGATATAGGAACTCTGCAGTCTGTAAACCTGCAAGGTTCTCTCTACTGTGTCAGGAATCAATCCAGATGAAAACCTGAGGTGGGAAGGGGGTTGCTGATAGAAGTATGAAGCTGGGAATAAATGGATAGGAGGAACAGTGTCTGCATGTGTCTGTGTTAGTAGTGCTGTCCTCAAATGCAAGTTGCAGGCTCCTCAAGGACCCAGCTGTTCTCTCCTATGTGCACTTTCTACCTACCACAAGATGCAAGCCTGAGTTTGGCTCTAGCTCTGCTCCCAAACACAGGCAAGACCACGGAAGATAGCACAAAGCGGCTATAGATACTCTGGTGTCTAGTTCAATTTATAAAAGCCCCTCACTTCTCAGAGCCCTAAATTTCCTCTCAAAAATCAGTTAAGGCACTTTTATAAATACTAGTGGGCACCGAGTTGCATGC
This sequence comes from Urocolius indicus, assembly GCA_013401255.1. NCBI lineage: Eukaryota > Metazoa > Chordata > Aves > Coliiformes > Coliidae > Urocolius > Urocolius indicus. The sequence goes on along the minus strand of WBNH01005596.1, from coordinate 3,957 downwards.
TTAGGTACCTAAGTACACATTTAAACAGGAATCTAAATCTCTTAAACAGGAATCTAAATCTCTTTGCAACTCACTTCATCTACAAAATAGAGGTTGTAATTCTTTATCTTATGGGGGTTCAGCAACAATGAATTGATTAATGTTGGAGATTAATGTTCATGTGCTGAAGTCAATGGAAGCAGAAACAAATCCTAATTCAGTGTAAGTGACATTCTGGACTGCTTACAGGAACCCCAGCATTTGTAAAGCCAGTGCCTTCTCTATCATGGACAAGACATATCTGCTTGCAAAGAAACTTGCACAATTTTCACTCCATATATTTTGGCTCAAGTTAGTAGTAGCAGTCTGCCTCTGAGGCTTTCAGAAAAAACAGCACTGTATATCCTTTAAGTTCTCCACTGTCGGGTTCAATGAAATTGATGCAGAAGAACTTGGAATGTAAATTCAAGTGACAACTGAAGTTTAACACAGTCTGCAAGATTAAGAAAGGCATGCAGGACTTTGCATATATCTGCACAAAAAAGAAATTGTTCAAGTGACCAGGAAGAAATTTCTAATACTAATGGTTTACAGTATGACCCCATGCCAGTTGCGATCTCTTTCACAAAGATCACATCATGGTGCTGTTGATTCCATGACTCATTACTTCCACTGTTAAAAATATGGTTGGATACTATGTTAAGAAGGAAAATTAAGTTCTGTTGCTACATGTAGTGGTTTTGCCTGGGCAAGTCTTTTTGGTAGTGGAGGGGAGAAGAGCTACATGGCTGGCTTCTTTAAACAAAGATCTGTCAGAAGCTTCCCCTGTAGCTGATAGGGCTAGGGCCAGTCAATTCTAAGATGGATTCACAGCTGATCGAGGCCTGGCCAATTAGTTACTGAGATTAACGCCTCTATGAATAACGTATTGGAGAAGGGGAAGAAGTTGCTGCGCAGTTGCTAAACTGCAGCAGCAACAGAGAGTGAGAATGTGAAAACATCTCTGCAGACAACAAGGTCAGTGGAGAAGAAAGGGAAGGAGGGTGCTTAGGCCCTGAAAGAAAAGACTCCCCTGTGACCTGTGGTGAAGATCATGGTGTGGCAGCTGTGCCCCTGCAGTCTATGGAGGCCATCGAGGAGCAGAGACCCACTCGCAGCCCATGGTGGATGCCTGAAGGAGACTGTGACTCTGGGAAGCTCAACCTGGAGTGAGTTCCTGGCAGGACCTGAGAGCCATGGAGAGAGAGGAGCTCACATCAGAGAGCAAGTTTGCTGTCAGGACTTGTGATCCTGTGAGGGACTCAGGCTGGAGCAGTCGGTACCTGAAGGACTGTTCTCCTGGTGGATGACCCACACGTGGGGGAGTGTGTGAGTAGTTGCCCCTGTGGGAGGCCCCACGCTGGAGCAGTTCTTAATGAACTGTAGCCCATGGGAGGGAAGGACCCATATTGGAGAAGTTCGTGAGGGTCTCCTGTGGGAGGGACCCCAGAGTGTAGCAGTGGGAAGTGTGAGGAGGCCTCCCCCGAGAAGCAGCAGCAGCAAAGTCCATCTGTAATGAACTGACCACAACCCCCATCCCCTGCACTGCTGGAGGTGAAGGAAGGAGAGTCCTGGGAAGAGGAATGGGTGGAGAGAGGTGTTTTAAGACTCAGTTTTGTTTCTCATTTTCCCTGTCCTGATGGTTCATTAATAAATCAAACCTTTTTCTCCCCAAGTTGAGTCTGTTTTGACCGTGACGCTAACTGCTGAGTGATCTCCCTGTCCTTACCCCAACTCACAAACCTCTTGTATTTCTCTCTCCCCTGTCCAGTTTAGGAGGCAGAGTGACAGAAGACTTGGTGGGTATCTGGCACCTAGCCAGGACCAAACGACCACTTTACACCATGCTTTTCTTATACAACAAACAGAATATATTGATTAAAAAACTACATCTGCTAAAATAGTATCTACTTGAAGAGACAAGTAACCTAATATTTAATACATTTTATTCTGTCCCTCTATAAACACAGAATATGACTAGCACTGGCTTTAGAGCCCTTGCAAGATATACAGAATGTCAAGGCTGTCATTGAGAAAGTCATGAAGATGAGGCAGAGCCCACCTCAAGCAAAGGGGTGAACTCTACCCTCTTTGTGGTCTACAGCAACACTTTGAGTGTTTGCTCAGGTCAAGTGAGCCCAAGCTCTCCGTGGTACCAGTACAACCTCTAAACACTTCTACCTTCTGAGCTGGCAAGGGTGTTTTGGGAGGGAAAAGCAGGCTTCTCCTGTTTTCCCAGCATTCCACAGGCTAACATGACCTTTATTAACTCAACACAGCAACTGGATCCAGCTAACACAATCCAACACATTTAGACACTTGTCACTCTCGTTCTAAAGGGTAGAGGAATAAGGATATAGTTGTTCTAAAGTTGGCCTTGCCATTTCCAATCCTTATCCTCACACAACATCTGTTTGCATTAGAAATTCCACCTGGATTTTAGAAACCTTCTCAACTTAGATCTCATCGAGACTCACACACATCTGCAAGAGGGCTTTGATTTTTAGACACCAAAGGCTTCCAAGCAGGGAAAAAAGATTCTCTAAATAGTTTCCCATCCACTCTCTCAGCAAGGCTGATAACAGTATATTTGTGCCTATGCTTTTGGATAGAAAAGGTACACATATGTACATGCACACACACGTGCTTCTGCTGGTGAAGCTACCCTCTCTTCCTAGCTTGGGTTTGTATGTCTTCGCTTGCAAAATATCATAGCATCCTGAACTTAACACTGTCCATCCTAGAGCCTGGCACCACACGTTTTAATGAGGAAACACCTATGCTGACAGGTTTTGTTTCTATTGTTTCTTTATCTGCTGGCTGTAGAATTTAGGTGCAGGAAAGACCGTGGATAATATCAAACTCATCAGCCACTGGTGAGTCAAGCAAATGGCACGACTGAATGGAATGGATTTGACCCAGAGGTTAGCAATCTTTCAAAATATTACATGTGACCATTCCTTAAATAGATTAGATGACACAGTCTCAACCAAACACAAACCAGAAAATGGGATTGTTATCCTCCTATTTGCTTGCTTTTTAGCAAAAAAAAAAAAAAAAAAAAGAAAAAAAAAAAGGGAGGGGGGGCAAATTTTTAACCTTCTTAAAAAGGCATTGAGCTTTCTGCATTCCTGACCTTTCACTTGCAGAGGGAACACTGATTTCTTGCTGAACTATGGCTCTGATCATCCTTGCCAAAGCTAAGATGTATACGAGCTGGCTTACCCTTGTTTCCACTGGCTGCTGGAGCATGCCAAAGAAACTGCCTGCCCTAGTGCCTTAAGTACTGAGCCAAGCAACATGTTACTTTTCAGAACCTTATATAGCACTTAAGAGCTGTGCTGAGAAGCTCGAAACAGAATGACATAAGAGGGCAGTGGTGCAGGGAAGTTGAGAAATACCTTCTAGTCTGGCCACGAAACAGATCAAATGGTCAGTTCCAAAGTGGGGAATGATAAACTCTCCAAATTTCCAGTGTATAAAGTTAGTCAAAAGACTAGAATAGCACAAAGGATAGGAGAAGGAAGTGGATGTGATTACCTACAGACAAATAAAGACAGTTCATTCAAACACTGCAGTATCCTGCACTGCAAATGACCCAGTGAAGTGAAAGTTTGCAGTCAGTACCGGAGGCCTGAGGTTTCAGCATTCACAACACAGATCGGCTAACTGAAGCCCTCTGGGAGCTCTGTTTGGTTGTCTCATTTGTCCTACTAGGCTCCACAGAAAACACTTGTGCTTTACTACTTCTAAAGACCCAAGTTACTGTTTGAATAGATGTACCACCACCCCTTGCATCAGAGCTGTGCTTACACATCCTAAACGATGACAAGTTCTCTTCCCACCCAGTGCTCTGATTTAACCAGCGTAAGAAAAAGGTTCAACAGCACAAGTCAGAAGGCCTGTATCTGCAGTGACCATTTATCATAGAATCATAGA